>JAMPIV010010464.1:0-62809 GCA_024509875.1 Oreohelix idahoensis | reverse complement strand
CTCGTCACTCAATCGTTATGTAGGAATCTACGGACATACAATCTCATCACTCAATCGTTATGTAGGAATCTACGGACATACAATCTCATCACTCAATCGTTATGTAGGAATCTACGGACATACAATCTCGTCACTCAATCGTTATGTAGGAAACTACGGACATACAATCTCTTAGTTCAAACCTTATGCGGACATACAATCTCTTAGTTCAAACCTTATGCAGACATACAATCTCTTAGTTCAAACCTTATGCGGACATACAATCTCTTAGTTCAAACCTTATGCGGACATACAATCTCTTAGTTCAAACCTTATGCGGACATACAATCTCTTAGTTCAAACCTTATGCGGACATACAATCTCTTAGTTCAAACCTTATGCGGACATACAATCTCTTAGTTCAAACCTTATGCGGACACACAATCTCTTAGTTCAAACCCTATGCGGACATACAATCTCTTAGTTCAAACCTTATGCGGACATACAATCTCTTAGTTCAAACCTTATGCGGACATACAATCTCGTCATTTTCTGATCCGTGCTCTGTGTGGAGCGTGAAGCCTCTGCTGCACTGGTCCTCTTTCACGAACTCAGCACAAAAACCGTCATGTCATGTCATGTCATGTCATGTCATGTCATGTCATGTCTTGTCATGTCTTGTCATGTCATGTCATGTCATGTCTTCTTGAAGCGGTAGTTTATGAAGCAATTTGTTTTACATGATAAGATTGTATTACATTTGGAAAGTAAGCAAAAGCTTAATATAATCATGTAATGAAATGGCGTCATATTTATACCTTTACTGAACTTAGTGTCTTCATTCTTCACTTGTTGGCAATACGGACTTAGATAATGGACTTTTTTTTTTAAAACTAGATAATTAAATACTAGCGTAGAACAGGTAACAAGTTAAAGTTAGTCTAATATCACATACTGCCGTAGGGGAGTGAAGTGTTATAGACTTCACCATACTAGGTCCAGCAGCATCGAGAGGTGGGGTGACAAGTTCCCTTTCTTGCTGCTTTTTCCTTCCCTAACTAAGAGCATAGTCAGGTACCATTTTACAGCTGGGTAGACTGGAGAGTGTGGGTACCGTGATTCGACCCCAGCATCTTTGCCGCGAGAGACCAGCGCTAACGTAGGATAGAACAATTATAATGGTCCAAGGTCACCATTGTGGAACTGATGACAAGGTCACCAATGTGGAACTGATGACAAGGTCACCATTGTGGAACTGATACAAGGTCACCATTGTGGAACTGATGACAAGGTCACCATTGTGGAACTGATGACAAGGTCACCATTGTGGAACTGATGAGAAGGTCACCAATGTGGAACTGATGACAAGGTCACCAATGTGGAACTGATGACAAGGTCACCAATGTGGAACTGATGACAAGGTCATCAATGTGGAACTGATGACAAGGTCACCAATGTGGAACTGATGACAAGAAACTAACAAGTGCCATTAGAACAAGAGATGAGAAGAAGACACTGAGGAAACTTGTTGATAGACAGTCCAAGTTTTGGAATCTCCGGGGTGAGAGAAATAGAGACAGCTGAAAAACACAAGCAGAAGAGAACTGGTGAAAAACGAACATGGAAAGACCTTGAGCTGAAAATTGACATATGTTTGTTGAAGGTCGATGTTCCTTAGGGAGCTTCAGTGTAAGAAGAAGGTAGTCGTGTCCGTTATTTTTTTTTTATTTTTTTTATATTTAAAGTTTTAGTATTTTCAACGTCTGCAGAAAGTAGACAGGTGAAGTACTTGCCAGACGGTCTCAGCTTAGTGGGATTTGCGGGGGCCTTATCTGCGTGTTTGGAAATATGAACGTTGGCATTTTTTAAATTGTTATTTTTAGAGTGACATTGATTTTTGATATTCTTGTGCGGCTGCTTTTCTGTCACCGAAGTATACCAAATTAGGGAAACAAACAGATTGACTAAATCTGTCCTGAATGTGTTCAAAGTTTTTCTTAGAAAGTGTCCAGTTAGAAACCGGCATGGGTGATCAACAGTGGCCATTTATCCGAGCAAGTTGTGGGGCTCTCGTTACTAGCAGGACAAACATGTCGGATGTGAACCTCGCTCATCTCTAGTTGCTGTACAAACACACGCGCTTCCACTGACACATCCGGCCAGAAGGGAGGCGACGCTCGACACAAGCCGGATCAAAATTTATCCGGAGAAATCTGAGCCCTGAACTTGTTTTCACGGTTTCCACAGCACGGCTGGACGGACGGCTAAGTAGACGATGCCTTTTTAGAATGGAATGAATGTGAATGGATACATGAAAGTCAAGAGAAAAGAAATAATGCATGAAATGAAGCTCTTAAACGAAAAAAAAAAGCGTCTGATTCCCAGTTCTTAACCCTTACCAGCATTCTCAGTGTCCCGATACCTGTAGAATTTCAATAGGGGTATTTTTCTTTTTCTCAACATGGGGCTTAATACATCCAGCAATTAGTGCATCCAGAAGCCATCAAAATTGTATCTTCCTCTGTGACTTGTTCCGAGGCGAAAGGAAAATTGGCTTGCAGGACTCAGAGAAAATGTGAGCGCCCTGCAGGTTCAAGTCTCCCCCTGATCTTTTAGTAGACACATTGCCTGAATCGGAAATGTTGAACTGGGCGTAGTAAGGTGACCATAGTAGTGACCAGTCCGGACTCGGCGGGAAGCTGCGGTCAAGAGCTGTCTAGGACATCTTTGTCCAGACACGGAGCACCACATTTGTGCTCCGACTGCTAGATTGGTCGCTGGGAAAGATCGTTCGAGGGACACTTCATTAATTGAGAGAGTTGCAGAGTATTTTTCTGGTCATTGTGCCACAAGTAGAACTGCCTGATTTGGGACTCCTGTCTGTGTGTCCACTGAAGGTTTTGTTGGGTGATGTTTCCTGTACAATGGCGGAAGATTGGGGCGGAACACTTGAGCAGGCTGCTGGGACGGACCAATTGAGAGCAGATAATCATAATAATAGTACGGGCTCGTACCCTCTCCAAGCGACCGGGTAAAAGCGAGGGGGGTCATTCAGAACAAATACTGTTTATTGACCGGCGAACGCGATGTGACTGGATTAATTTGAAAGCCTTGGTGACAACTGGCCCCAGCGCCTCACATCCACTCATTTAATGTCCTCTTCTATCTCTGGGGCAAAGATCAGAGGCATTTTGTGTGGAGGCCCGCGCTCGTTAGAGCTGCAGTTCTTGTTAAAACACAAATCTGACTTTTATGTTGTTCTGCATCGTTCTGGTCTAGGAAGATGCCATGTCACAATAAACTGGTTAACTTGCTAACCTGACATTTACGGTTCACAATTTAGATTGGCTGGAACTTAACACAAGATTTTGGCGCAGTAACCGGACAATGATGTGGTGTAAAAACACAAAAGGTAGTCCCTTAGCAGAAACTTCCGCAGGGGAGTGAAGTATTAGAGACTCCACCATACTAGGTGAAGCTTTAAATGAGGTGGGGTGACAAGTTTCCTTCCTCGCTGCTTTTGCCTTCCCTAACTCTAGACATGTAAGTCTATCCATTTGTAGCTGGGTAGACTGAAGCGTGACGCAACCAGATTTCCATCCGGAACCCAGTAACTATGTCGCAAAAAGGAAAGATGTTTAAACGCTTAGTCATTTGCACTCTCTTGTAAAAAGGATGGATATATAAAGCCAAAGTTGATCTATGCCGGAAAGTTGAAAGATAGAAGACAGTTCATAGGCATGATCTCACATATACGTATCGTGTATGGAAGCATTAAGTTTAGGTACTGAACACCGCACGAACTTCGCATATGATTCTCTGTAATCTACGACAAGACGAATAATTAACAAAATATGAAAAAATAAGACTGACAGAAAGAGAGGAGAAATGGGACACCGAGAGATGTAAGAGTGATAGAAAGAGTGGAGAGATGGGACAAAGAGAAACGTAGCAGTGACAGAAAGAGAAGAGAAATGGGACACCCAGAGATGTAAGAGTGATAGAAAGAGTGGAGAGATGGGACAAAGAGAAACGTAAGAGTGACAGAAAGAGTGGAGAGATGGGACAAAGAGAAAGGTAAGAGTGACAGAAAGAGTGGAGAGATGGGACACAGAGAAACGTAAGAGTGGCAGAAAGAGTGGAGAGATGGGACACAGAGAAACGTAAGAGTGACAGAGAGAGTGGAGAGATGGGACAAAGAGAAACGTAAGAGTGACAGAAAGAGTGGAGAGATGGGACAAAGAGAAACGTAAGAGTGATAGAAAGAGTGGAGAGATGGGACAAAGAGAAACGTAAGAGTGATAGAAAGAGTGGAGAGATGGGATATCGAGAGATGTAAGAGTGACAGAAAGAGAGGAGAAATGGGATATCGAAGGATGTAAGAGTGACAGACAGAATAAACAGAGATAAGAAATAGAGAGGACATGGAGAGAAGAAAGACTGCGGACGCGAAAAAAAAATAAAGACAGTGGACACGGAGAAATGAAAGAGAGAGATTAAAGAGAAGGGACACAGAGAGAAAAACCAGAAAAAGAGAACACAACGAAAATTATAAAAGGGAACACAAGTAGAAGAAAAAGAAACAAGGAAAGAGAAATTTGATACGAGGCGGTAAAAATGTGACAAATATTTGAAAGACAGGACATAGAGAGGGACAGAGAGAAGAGAGTGGACGCATAGAAAAGTAAGAGACAGGACATAGAGAGAAGAAAGAGAGGGGTGACACCGAGTGTGGTAAGATGGACAATACAGAGTAAATAGAGGAATAAATGGAGAGAGAGAGAGCCATGTTCTTTCAGGGACAGAATGGACAGGAGACAGAATAAATAGGAGCGACAGAGAGAAGAACCAGCACGGTTAAAAAAAAATAAGAGAAAGGGTGACTGAGATAAGAAAAAATAAAGAGATGAGACATAGAGAGAAGAGAGAGGACGCAGACAGAAGTACGAGAAAGGACATGGTAAAATGAGAAAGAATGGGGACATAGGCAGAAGAAAGAAAGAGAGGACATAATTGTAGGAAAAGGCGATCAAAAAGATGAAAGAAAGAAAGACAGGTGATGTCACGTGCTGGATGCTGGATTTCAAAGCATGTACTGTATACACTGTTTAGACAGCGCAGACTACGCTGGCTTGGCCATGTCTACCACTTGGAAGATGGTCACATTCCTAAAGATGTCTTCTACGGACAACTGGCAGATAGCTAAAAAAAACTGTCGGGCAACTGCAGCTGGGGTTTAAAGATGTGAGCAAGAGAGAACGAACGAACTTTATTGTCAAGAGACATAAGTCCAGCAATCTGGGAGGATGAAGCTGCCTATTGCACCAAGTGGTGATGCTCCCTCAGATTGGGCGAAAAGAAGCTCTCACAACAAGCAGAAGAGAAAAGAACACGCCGACAGGAACAAAGGAAGAAAAAAAAACTCACACAAAAACCAAGTGTGAGCTGCCAGTTGAGGGTGTAACCCCCATAGTCTGTTATCACTGAAAGAGGGTTAATATACTACACCTCTCTTTAGCCAGGCAATTTCTATAGACTGTCTTGACAACATTCCATAGGCCATCACCTTACTATTGTTGTAGTTGTACACAATACGAAGCGATAAGACAGTAAAATAGAAGGATTACATTGTTGACAAAATGGTCAATGTGGAATATAAAAAACAGCTAGAAAACACTAGTGGATCAAGAGACGAAGAAAGGGTACTAACAGCAGAAGTAGAGACACATTCTGGAATATTGCTGATAGCAGAACAAGGCAGTTTTTTTCTGGAACACCTGTGTTAACGATACAGAGAAAGAAAGTTTTCCGAATGTCTTCGCTCTCTGGAAGTTTGAGACATATTGGCTTATAGTACAAGCACTAATCGGAGGTTTTAGCTGTTGCCTACAGCGGCAATAGTACCAGTCTCAAAAGATGGTAGCGCTACGATCCAGTCTACCCAGCTGTAAATGGGTACTGACTCTGTTCCTGAGTTTGGGAAGGTAACGGCAGTGAATTGGAAACTGGTCACCCCCCACCCCCCACCCCCCCGCCCCACCCACCCACCCACCATTAAGCTGCACCTAATTTAGTGTAATCTCTAATACTTCACTCTGTTACGGAAGTATCTGCTATGGGACTGCTTTGACCTTTTAGTGCAGGCATTGTCTGATATCAAACTTCCATGTGCTTAATGCAGTTTGTCATCTTAATCTGATGACTGAGTTTAGCATTTTTCTTTCTAGCGATCATTTCATCTTTGTCATCATTTTCCGCTAATCTCCTTTTGGTGCGTGAAGTCACCATTGGTTCCCTCTGCTGAAAGTCTGCACCAAGAAATCACATCCTCTTGCACAGAAATATGAGGATTTATAGAAATTTCGGGATTTTATATAAATGTGAGGATTTTATGGAAATTTGAGGATTTTACAGAAATTTGGGAATTTAATAGAAATTTGAGGATTTTATAGAAATTTGAGGATTTTATACAAATTTGGGTATTACTTAGAAATTTGGGGATGTAAAAGATTGCTTGCACATTGCCTGTCGTAGATAGACTTATACACAGTGGCGCTCGAAAACGTAGCCCGGTAAAAGATTCAACGTCAATAAGCGTTTTTTTAGAAATGAAATAATAAAAAATGTATTTGACAATTGAAGATTTATTTTGTTATATTATTAACCCTAAACGTCTAGTTCCTGGGCATCCTAGCTGCTGGTTGGACTTCCGTGATCAATTGACTAAGCTGACTATTGCTAAAACTTGGGTGGAGTTCTTCTCTGATGACAGCTACTTTTTTATGTACTACCCTGGATATATCTAGTAAGCATTATGTAGTGGTGTTGCTGGTATTGGATGATGGTGATATTACTAATTGTAATTGTATGAGGCCAGCTGTGAAGGCTCCTGAGATAAAATGTAGTTGTGAATTGTCAGAAGGCCTTTCTTGCTACCACTACGACCTCACACTTAATTTTTTTTTTTAATGAATGTGGCTACGTAAAGTGTCTAGGGTTATGCTATGTAGTGTGGTGTAATAGGTTATAGATATACCCACAGATATTTAACAAGACTAATAATATTAATAAATGTTAAAATACACTGAACTAACTCACGTGTGTAAAATTTTTTGATAGAATTATATTACATTTATTTTGTTCTGGATCAATTTTTTAGATTGACCAGAACTTAAAAGGATTTAGAGATTATGAAAGAAATGCATGGAATATTATATCATAAATGCAATAGTGTACATATATATGTAATATACTAGTTAGTTTTATTAAAATGTTCTAGTAGTCATCTACTTGGGAGGATAGTTACTGTTTGTGCTGTTGGGGTGGCCTCATCACACCTGTCTATATTGACTACACAGTGTCCAGAAAATGGTGGGAATTTTTATGGGGTTATTAGTAACTAAAGGGCTTTGGTGAATGTCCAGCAGACCAGAGGCTCACTCATCTTGTCGTTGTAGCTCTGGTGCTGAAATCTGATGGTCCCACCTCTCCGTGCTGGCGGGCAATAATGGTGGTCTCTGTCACAAGTACTGCACAGATACACTCGAGTAAAGTCACCCACTGAATAGACACTGCTTGGTTGACAACAGAAACTCGCAGCTCTGCAATCAAAGTATGGGCCATGTGTCAAAATCTATTCTCTACCCACGTCTGGACACAACACTGACACAACAACCACATCATACAGACAGGTCAGATCTCTCTGACCAAACAGCACATTTACCATGGTGGTTTTACATCAGATAGATCCTCCCAGACTATAGATTCTGAAAAATATTTATTAGTTTTCTGCCCTAAAAGAGGATAGGTAATATGTTTCATTATTCTCAACACTTGATCTGTCTTGCTAACCCTTGCTGGAGTTTATGTACATTGTTGGTCCCTAGACCCTGACTTAGGCGGGGGGTCTAGAGCAAATCCCTACTTGTTTGTAAGGCTAGATTTCGATATGGCAGTATCAAATCACTCGAACATGAAACAATATTCAAAATATATAAGAAAATAATTTCAATCTTACCAGATTATGAATAAATAACACAGAATTGCTAGCAAAACTCAGCTGAGCTGCTGGCTATAGTATGGCGTCCCTAAATTTATTACACTTTCTTTCATATGGAAATCACCACACTTTAAAATCTGTGTCTATCACTGAACAACTATTGAAGAATGGCCCCCACTTTCGCGTCTGAGCGCTAATGATATGATTGTCTGTGGCCAATCACTGCCTAGGTTTATTTTAAATTCAAATTTCCTACCATAAAGTCATTTCAGTCATGCTTCAGTCAAGTATGGATGGTTATCTGTTAGTCTGTCCGTCTCTACTTGTGTTTCTACAAAATGTACTTGATTTTTTGAACCAACCTTTCTCTCCCCTCCAAAATTTTGTCGTTAAAAGTTATATTTAGACACAGCTACCACCCAAAAACCCTCTCTTCCATACTACGTAGATTTGAACACTTGCGTCTCGAGGTCGTGTTTTTTTGTGTGCAATTAGCGACACTTTTAGATTCAATACAGTCTGTCGATGATGTGAACAACACTGTCTTTTGTCATTATCTTCAATATTATCTATCCGTTTGTAAAATTAAGAACATATTAGTTCACTGCTCAGAATAGGCCATCCGGCCAGCTAATTTTTATATTCCTAACATTAATATTAAGAAAAATTTACTTTTTAATTTTTGTAATATTCCTAACATCTGCGTTTAGCCGCTGAATTCAAATCAAGGGCTTGGTATTGCAAAAGCGTCCAATAATTGACTGTGGCGTATTATATCTAAGGTCCCTTCTGTCGAGTTGCTTACTTTTTATGTCAACTTGGGAAACGTGACTTTTCTCCGTTTCCCCCCCAATTGCGTCTCCTTAGCCTTTCTAGTCTCACGCAATCTTTCCAGTCATATTTTTCCTTTTTGATCCTCCGTTCCCCTCCTGTCTAGCAAGTCAATTATTATGGAGGATGATGACCCGCGGTCTAGGCGATCATGTACTATTCGCAGCCTACGCAGTATGTTTTTATCCTTAAATGTTATCTTTGGAGATATTTTACCGTTGTATCTCTGTCCAATTCACTACACATAATCAACCTATTCGATCGATATACAACCATGAGAACTTTTCAGTATGCAAAATCGATCGTGAAGTTTAAGTAATCGCCATATTTGAACAAGACTAGCTCAAGGCTGGCGAATCTTATTTGTTTCAATTTAAAGTCTGAAATTACGACGGTATTGCCTCCCGTGCATTGCAGTAGTGGTCCAACAGTGGCCAAAACTCAAGAGTATCTAATATGGGCCTTCAAAGGTGTCGACCATCGCACAAGATTACTCTTTGAAGATTTGTAAATAGAAGGGTAATGATACTTCTATCTCAAGGGTGTGTTTACAAGATACTCAGATAAGCGAAAACAATGCTGCTTTGGCTGAGCACGTTAATTCTAGAATCTGCCGACAACTTTTGTGAAGAATTAAGCAATGATTAAGTTTAGCTCGTTAAACCCCTGTAAAAAGGTTAACCCTAGGATTAACCAGGGAGAGTTGACTTTGGTTGCCCATGATTTATCAATGCCTCGGACTTGCATGGCAACCGGGTAAAAATAGACTGTAGAGGCAGAGGAAGGCGAATTTGAGAAAGTAGGATAAGTTCCCAGGATACAGACTCAGTAATTCAGAATCCCGTGACACTATCACCTCTACTAATCTATCTGTCCTCTCCTATAGCTCGTTAGCCCCCAACCCCTCCTTCACCCTGAGTGAATAGAAGAGTAAAAAAGGAAGAACTGTATCTCTCTCTCGCACACTTTCTTTCCTTCTCTATGTATGTAATTAACGTGTGTTGGTAACGCCAACACTTTTACAATATTTATTGAATTACGTACATGTAGCACAACAACCAAATAAAATAATACAAATGCAATGACAACTAAATATAATTATACCTGAAAGAGACGGTGGTGATTAATACATAAGACGCACCATCTAATCTTACTCCTATACTACGACATACTATGATGATGATCATGAATGACTTTTAATACTTAACTGTTAACTTAGTAATCTACAGCCTGAACCGAAAAATGATATCTTGTTTCTTGCTCTATTCCTGAATGTCAATAAGGCTGCTAGGTTGTTCGTACACATTGGGCCTATCTTTTGTCTGTATTCATGGAAATTATAATAACACTGTCCAGCCCGCACTGTCCTTCAGGTGTAGAATGACGGATCTTTTGTTCTTCACCATGCGACATTTTGCAATGTAACCCAAAGCTTGTTTGTTGTGTCCGTAGTGTCTTAAACGAAATAACTAGGCGATAGAAACTCGTATATATATGTGTGTGTGTGTGTGTGTGTGTGTGTGTGTGTGTGTGTGTGTGTGTGTGTGTGTGTGTGTGTGTGTGTGTGTGTGTGTGTGTGTGTGTGTGTGTGTGTGTGTGTGTGTGTGTGTGTGTGTGTGTGTGTGTGTGTGTGTGTATTTATGTGTTGGTAGCGGTAGGTTTATTTGGAGAATCTGTCCATTACGCCTGGTAATTTAGAATCTCAATAATTTGCGAGGGCGGCCCTTTACTGACACGCTCCCATAAAATGGCAACTTCTGTTTTCCATATTGTGCTTTTGCGCTGGCTGTAGAATCGTCCGTTACTTGGTAACTTATGATTTAGTTTTTCCGTGGGTAGCTTCTTGTAATAATCGTCTGGTACTTGGTAACTTCTGATCTATATTTTGTGTGGGTGGTTAATTGAAAGAACTCTCCGTTTGCCCCTGGCAACTTCGGTCCTCAACTCCCGTTTACTTCTGTAGGTTGATGCCGTTGATATCTGTATATACTCAGTGTATGCGACGTGCAATCTATGTTGCGTTAGATAGCGCGGTATTGGCTATGGATGTCAGCAATATCGAGATACGTGTCGTAGTGGTATATCTACTTGGCCCTACTCTTTATAGCTCTTCCCACAACTCCAGCCAGGGTAATAAGACGATCTTAAAGCTTCTTGATCTGGTCTTTACCACTGAGATGGATGAAATAATAAGGCTTCATAAGTACCCCAAACGTGTATGCTACGCCTGTGGTGTCTGGATGTTTTCTTGTATGTTGAAGTCTATGTGTAATCTTACAGATATAATAAATATCTGCGCTGTGTTTAATGCACCGTTTACCGGGTAATGTAAGAAGTAAGAAGTAATAGTGTGTGGAAAAGTGTCTAGTATTCACATTGTTGATGTTTATGGAAAATGTACAATCTTACAAACACATTCACTCTCTACACGGTGTTTATTGCAACACGTATATGATAGTATAAGAAGTAGTATTATGGGGAAAAGTGACTGGTATTTACAGTGGTATATTTATAAAAAAATATAGGTGTGTGTGTATATATATATATATATATATATATATATATATATATATATATATATATATATATATATATATATATATATATATATATATATATATATATATATCTGAAGTTAGAATGTATGTATATTAGTAATTACAACTATAATGCTAACCTTGATTCCGTATAACGAATTCACTAAACACTAATGCTATTTTTGGCACTCCAGAATTCACACTGTGTCAAATTCTTCCCCATTGACGAGGTAGTATACGTGGTCGAACCAAGTAGGGCTGGCGAATTACTCTTACTCTAGTAATACCGAAAGTTGTTTGTTGTTTTGATGAAATGATGGGTGGAGATCGGTCACTCAAACTCTGATCATTGTTGCCTCTTCTCGTTCCATCTTGGTCTACCCTGTTCAACCTGAAAGTTGGTTATAATTGGGGTATTTAGTGTCATTTTATTTACTAATTTTGTATTCAATTTAAATAACTGTTGTTTTTTGCAGTTGCTGATTTTTATTTATATTAGTATTTGTCAATTTTATTTTCTCTTTTGTATTGTTTCTAGATAACTATTGTCCTTTACACTTGGTTTTAATTTGTATTAGTATTTGTTCTTTTTGAGTTGTTGTCCCTTTTTTTTAATAACTTGTCTTTCCTTGTCCTATGAGTAGTTATTTTTTTTTTTGTTAATGCTTTGTTAGTTCTTGCTGCTTAATTTCTATTTAGTTGGGTGATTTTCCTGAAGTTCTAACCTTATATTTTTTCCTTTGTTTTATGTATATATCTTTTAAGTATTGATTGGGCATCTCTTGGGGCATCTATACTTAAAACCTTATCACCTGTTAAGTCTATATTGTGATTTCTATAGTAAGTTTTTAATTCAAGCCTTTGTTGTTCATACTTTTTACAGTGGATCAGGTAGTGGTCTATGTCATTCTCTTCCTGACATTCTTGGCAGTGTGGTTCTTCTACCATGAAGTATGCTGCACGGAGTCGGAGACGCCACAGTTTTTTGTTCGATGGTATCTTTAATTCTTCTCTGACCTGGCATGTCCTCGTTGGTTCTTTCAGCAGTTTGAACGCGTGTCTGCCTTTTCTACTTTCCTTCCATGTTGTCTTCCATTCCTCGTTTATAGTTTCCTTCACTTGGCTCTTGATCTCTGACCTTCCCAGTCCTGCTTTTATATTGTTTTTACTTGTTCTTCCCTTCTTGGCATTCTGGTCTGCCAACTCGTTGCCAGCTATACCTATGTGTGCTGGAACCCACACTAGCCTCACACTACATCCTCTGTTCTCTAGTGATGTATTAATTGCTAGAATTTCTTCCTTTATGTCTGGCCGGCTACATTTACCTGGGTGTTCTAGTGCTTGTAGTGATGATAGTGAGTCTGTAAATATCGTAACAGCTTCTGGTGGGTTATCTTCGATTATTTCTAGACTTTTAAGAATTGCTACCATCTCTGCAGTAAAAATCGATGCCCCTTCTGTTATACTGTAGCTCTTTTTTATTCCCCATTGTGGTATTACAACTCCGGCACCTAGTTGCCCACTATCACCCTTGGATCCATCAGTGTAGACGGCCAGACTTTGTTTAGTTAGTTGCTCTATGAACTTTCTACTTATCATTTTGGCTTCCTTATCTTCTATGTTTTGTTTGATCTTTTCAGTAAGTGAGTAAGTCTATGATTGGTGTTTTTAGTTCCCAGGGTGGTATTTTGCTTCTGTATTTATTACTATTTTCAATTGTGTTTGATAGTTCTTTGAACTGCATTAGGTCTTCTATAGTTCTCCATCCTGTTGGATATCTATCTTTATTTAAGGGGACGTCCCATACACTTGGTTGGTTTTTGACAAATGCTTTATGTGCTGGGTGGGTCACTTCTTGTGCTACTTTACTCCAATAATTTAATCTCAGTTCTTTCCGTCTTAGACCAAGGGGAGGTATGCCGAGAGCTACTTCTAGAGCTTCTACTGGTGTCGATATAAATGCACCTGTAATAGTTCTCATGGCTGCATTTTGAATCCTGTCCAGTTTTGCTTTGTTAGAAGCTGCAGCTGAGTCATAGACTATGCTGGCATAATCCAGTTTCCCCCTGATGAAGGACTTGTAGAACATAAGCATTATTTTATTGCTGGCCCCCCATCCATTACCTTTTACAATCCTTAGTATATTTAGGGGTCCCCTACAGCTTTCTACCAAATTGTCTATATGTTTATTATAATTTAGTTGTTTATCTAAAGTTATGCCCAGAAATCTAGTTGTTGAGGAGGTACATATTTTCTGTCCTTTAATGGTTATATTGATTTTGTTATTTTTTTTTAAAATTTCCTTTGCTGAAAATCATACCTACTGTTTTGTTTACATTAATTTGGAAGCCCCAACTTTTCATCCACTCTGAAACTTTGTCTATTTGATTTTGAAGTTTTTTGTAAACATGGTCCAAGTTTTTTCCAGATCGCCAAATGGCACAGTCATCTGCAAATTGTGATACTGCATTCTTTATGTCATTAAATTCATCTGCTAAATCATTTACAGCTATAGTGAAAATTGAAGGAGAGATCACTGATCCTTGAGGAATCCCATTCTGTTGTTCATATATTTCTGACCTATCATTATTCACCTGTACAGCAAAATACCTGTCCTGTAAAAAGTTTTCTTTACTTTCCTTATTGGGTTTTAGAATGGGTACTATCATAGCTACTTTCCATGGATTTTCCTATTCCAGATTTTGTTATAAAGTGAAGTTATTATGTTTATAGTTCTAACTTTCTTAAGTATAACTAAGTATATCTTGCCCTGAGGCAGTATTAGATTTATCTTTTATTGCATTAGTTACTTCTTCCTCTGTTATATCAGCATCTAAATAGTTTGTTTCATCTATCTGGTCTGGTAGTTCTTTTAAAAACTGTATCCTAAGTCTTTCTCTTCTCTCATTTTCTTCCTGTCCAAGGCTACTTTTTGCACTGACTTTATAGAAATACTCGGCAAGGGCATTAGCTTTTTCTTTATCTGTTTCTGCTCTCTTTGGTAGTTTGATTGTTGGCATTATTGTTTTCTTATTGTTCCCTTTGATTGCCTTAAGCTTTTTCCATACTTCTCTAATTTGAGTGCTAGGTTTAAGTGACTGACAAAACTCCTTCCAGTTAGTTTCTTTGGCTTTGAATATTATTCTGTTAGATTCATTCCTAATAAGTTTATACTTATCATAATTTTCTTCTGTTCTGTTATTTCTATATTTTTGTAAGGCCCTTTTTCTTCTCTCATGAATTTCTGCACAGCTTTTATTCCACCAGGCAACTGGTTCTTTATTCCATTGAGTTTCTCTTTTCTTATTAATGTTACTTATTGGTTTAAGGTGTTGTGGCATATTTTTATTTGGTATATACTTTATTGCTATTTTCAGAATTTCATTGGTCAGTGTTTCCGCCCACAAGTCAGTATCATCTGATTCCATGTCTTTATATTCCATCACCTCCAGCTCTGATTGGAAAGCTTCCCAGTTTGCTTTTTTATAGTTGAAGGTAGGTTTCTCTGGTTCTGGGTTTGGAATGACATTTTCATGCATGGTTATTACAATGGGCAGATGATCTGAGTTTGTGTCTTGTAACACTTCCCAATTTACATTCGCTAGGTTGTTAGTTGCTATACTTATGTCTATTGCTGAGTCTGCCCTATTAGCTTGTGGATTAATTCTTGTTGCAGATCCATCATTTAGTATTAGTAGTTCATTGTTTTCTATGAAGTCAAGTAGGCATTTTCCTGCATTATCTGCATGTTGTCCACCCCAGGCACAATGATGGGAGTTAAAATCGCCTACTATGATTGTTTTGGGGCCTAGTCTGGTGCTTATGGCTAGTATTTCTTCATCTTTAATTGTGCCATCTTTAGCATATACATTTAGAATTGTTAGATTGTTTGGTTCAGCTGCTATAGTAACCTGGATACTTTCTATATTGGTTGTATTAAATACTTCCCAGTCTATGATTTTAAATTTTTCGCTAACTAAGACTGCGACACCTCCTCCTCTACCTTCTTTCCTATCATGTCTAAGTATCTTAAAGCCCTTACAACTATATCTATTATTTGGGTTTAAATGGGTCTCTTGAAGAGCATATATATCAGTATTTCCTCCAGTCTCTGATAGTAGGGGTGCAAAATTTTTTTTAATACCCCTACAATTCCACTGGATAATTCTAAATCTTTCTAAATTGAATTTTATCATCATCTAGTATACCTTTTATTTTGGTTAACTATCAATTTTGCTCTTATTCTTTATTTCCTGTACTTGTGGATCCACTATCCATCAAGTTCTCAAGAAAATCCTTATTTAAACTTGTCATTATTTCCCTAACTTCTTCCGCTAAGTGTGGTAACAGTCCCTCAAATCGTTTTTTGATAGTTTCTATGATAGTTTCTTCTAGGTTGCTTTTGTTCTTTTTGACCACTTTCCTATTTTCATCCAATGCTACATTCCCTTCTCTCCCTATGTTAATCTCCTGTTTTTCACTTTCCATTCTTTTTAGTATTATTTCACTTTCTTCTTTTTTTCAGACAGTTTGACTAGTATCATTTCATTTTCTTCTTTCAGTTCAGTCAGTTTAGCTATATCCTGGGAAATTTGGTGCTGTATGGCTTTCACTTCTTGAAGCAATGCCTCTGTACTTTTCAGTGCACTTGTGTCATCCGAGGATGTAGTTGAATCATCTGACTGGTTTTTTGGTACTGTTTTATTACTTTCTAACTTGTTCTTACTTTTTTTTGCCATCTGTGACTTAAGCATTTTGACATCTTCTTGCACACTCTTAATTTCTGTTATAACTTTATTGTTCGTATAAGTATCATTTTCTTTTAATTCTTTAATGACCGTTGTGAAAGGGGTTTGGGTTGTTATAGCTACCCTCAATGCTTTTTTGGTCTGCTGATATACTGGGCAGCCCTGGAATCTGGCGCTGTGATTTCCTTTGCAATTAATGCATTTTCTGTTTGCATTATCCTTTTTATAGTCAGTATCTGACTTTGCCTTTTCGCATTGCGTGAAAGGGTGTGCCCCCGCACAAAACCTACATACTGCCTTCCCCCTGCAAGTGTGGCGCCCATGACCAAACTTCATGCAGTTGGAGCACTGCAACACTGGGGGAATGAAGGCTTCTGTGTTTTTTGTGTTTTCCCAAATAGTACCGTCTTGGGGGGTTCCCTACCTTCTGTTGTTATCACTACCACTGGGGTAACGATACTCCCTTTCACCATTATTCTGTCCACGTGTACCAGCTTTATGTCTGGGTTATGTTTTGCGAGGATGTTCATAACTTCCTCGCTTGAAAGGGTAGTGTTTATCCCTTTTAACACACATCTACTGGTCACTTTTGCTAGCTCTATCTTTACTTCTATGTCGTGTGCAAGAGTCACTGTTTTTGCTTCTACTTTGAGTTCCTCTAACATCTCTTTTATTCTGTCACTCTGATTTGGGGTAATTATTATGCCAAAATGGGTTTTGGAAATTTTGGCTATCGCCTTTTTGCCTAACACAGGATCAAGGATGTTTATAATTTTGTCTTCATCTAATGCCTTGATCTTGACAGCCTCACCAGCTACTTGCGTTATTTTTAAACGACATATGTTTACTACATCTGTATTTTTGGGATCTGCCTGGGTTGCTAGATGTCTTGAGTCTTTTTTGGTACTTTCATTGTTTTTTTTTTGGGTTATTATTTTCTTCTAGTTTATCATGTCTGGTGTCCCTACCTTGGTTTTTAACTGCTTCTGCCCACGTTTTGCCTTCCTTTGTTGTTTTTACTTCTGAGCCTCCTTTCAGTTTATCCCCTCTGGTTTCATGACTTGTTTTGTCCGCGTTTACCTGGCTGTCCTGATTATCCTTTTCCCTGGGTCCTTTCTTTCCGTTCGCTGTGCTGGTTCCTGATCTTTCTCCTTTGTTGGTTCTGCTTTTTGTTGTTTTTCCTTCCGCGCCTCCTTCCCGATTTTCCATTATTGTTTTACTCGTGTCCTTTAGTTCTGTTTTTTTTATTTCAGGGTTCGTGGTCCTGTTTCTTTCTGTCCGGTTTAAAGTTTTGTCTTTTTCTGAAGTTTTGTCTTTTTCTGGAGTTTTGGCCATCGTTTTCCCTTCCTCGGACTGTTTTCTGGTGAATACTACCATTGGTTATTTTCCCTGTCTTTTAGTATGCTACTATTTGTTGTCTTTGAATTATATTCTGATGATTGAATATTATATGTAATCTTTGGCTTTTGGTTTATTTTGTTATATATATCTTTACCCCACTACGATTCTTAAATTAAATAGTCCCCTAATACTTAACCTTAACTACAGTAGGCCTACTCTAATACTATCAACAAAAGTATAAATTATTCACCACTTAAATATGTCTTTCAAGATGGCTGCCTGATCTCACTCAAAGAATTGCCACGTGGCGCTATTTAATTTCTATTATTTTAATTTCTAAAATTAACTGCAATACGCTAACACTGAGGATGGATAAAAATATCAACTTATCTGATAACTTGTGTAGTTCTAAGGATGTCTTCACTGTGTCTCGTCCTAAAAAGACCGTATCAAGCTTGTGTGGTTTGAGGTAAGCAAAAATGCGTGTTACCCCTATAGTAGACGGAAGTGGAATGTGAATACCGAAAGACGAATCTTCCTGGGTTATATGTTGACCGAATGGCCTCTGGCGACTCCAGTGTTCTCTTCTGATGTCTTGTGAAGGTTTTCTAATCCTTTGTAATGTTTCATTCATCTTTACTGTAGTTCAGACAACCAGTCCCCATTACTCTGTAAAGTTTTCTGTAATATTTTGCTATGTTCGTTGTTTTATTTATCTTCGTTCAGACTATCGGTCTCCATTAATCCAATATTACAATCGCTGTCCCGTGGGAAGTGACCAGTAAAATATTCCCTCTACTTTCTTCTCGCCGATCAGTCTCCGTCATTCCTTTATGCTCTGTTAGTAAAACAAAATCATACGTTTGTATTACTGCCGTTGGGTAAACAACCGTGAACCGTATTTGCGACTTCTTCGTATTGTTCCTGGGTGATCTGTTGTACTACTGTCTCCTTGTTGTGTACACAATCCATTTCAAAATGGGGTGCTTTCCCAAGGGTTTAAGTAGACCACGACTTGTAGTGAACAATATATATTCAAAATCTAATACGTTCTCCTGACTTGTGAAGTTATCGCCGACTATTCGACAATAGGTATAGAATCTAAATGTATGCTTACTCGCGTCTCGGGACAGCCCCCACCTCTGATTTACTCAGTGGAATTCTTATTATTCTGGTATTGCTTTGTTTATAGTGTGTGTTGTAAATTGACTGAGACAAGCGTGCAGTACATTTAAAAGGATTAATTCGAAGTTATATTTGTAAAAATTACAAATAACAAAATTTAATAATCACTTAAGTTTTAACAGTTTGAAAATAATTGAATCGTTTAGAAGAAAAGTTTCATCACTGATTGATAGTAGAGTCGATGGGAAAAAGTTCACTTTGACAGGGTATATTTTGCACTTAGCTGCCAATACTGATGGTTTGGTTCTCTTTACACTGTTCACGCTCGTCGCTGGTCAAGGTTGTCAGGTGTATCTTGTTTCCCAGAAATGTCAAGGAGAGTCTACAAATTTGGTCCCTCGTCTTACAGCTTAAGGCCACTGTTCCCCTCTTGTTCCAGAGATAGTACTTTATGTTGGTACCACCAATAACTAAGATAAAGAATAGAAACGAATCGCTCTTCTACGTATTGCGTTTCCCGACACATACTTATGTGTCCCCTTTCTTCTATTCTACCATCCCATTTATCTCAGAATTTACCTTCGATGAGAATTAAATTTAATCCCTCGGGATAAAACTTTCTTTACAATTAAATTGAATAGCTTTAGCTTTATATTTCATTTAAATGAAAAGGTTAATAGTACAGATAGAATAGTTTACATTCACATTTCCACTGATTGAACAGTGTTCACAATATAAATTGAATATGTTTTCATTTATGTTTACACTGATTTGAAAAGTTTGAAACTTCCATTAATTTTAAAGTGCAAATGTTGACATCAACATTTACACTGGTTTGAAACTGTAAGTATTATAATTAGAATGTACATCATTTCTTTCATCTTTTCCTCCTTTCTCCATATGGAACCTAGGACTCTTTATGCGTTTAGTTCTCTTTAAGAAACTAGCACTAAAGAAATCACCTGCCCCTGGCAGTGGTGGTTCATGAAATCCTCATTCTATACGCTGAGGTTGCCAACCTGATATAACTTGGACATCCACTAGCGATTTTCACATATTAGTATTCACATGTGTGTGTGTGTGTGTGTGTGTGCGTGTGCGTGTGCGTGTGCGTGTGCGTGTGTGTGTGTGTTAGTTCACTTGTTAGTAAAATAAAATGTAAAATGACAACTTACGCCAATCCTGGCTCACAGACATTTTTTGCTCAGATGGATAAAAGAGACTTGAATCGGCCTCTTCCACGCGTCTGGGGTGTCGTTTCTTTAATAAAATAATTCCTTCTATGACTCCGTGGGTTTTCAGTTTCCTCAGTCCCTGTTTCCTTTTTAAAATGATAGACATTTCCTGGGCTGTTTTTGTAAGTCCGTCACGATTCTCAAAGAAAAGGTCCGGCCTGATAAAAGGAATTCTGAATTCTAACTCTGGCAAGGTCTGGTGTCGTCGTGGCTAGCGTGGATCTCACAGTAAATTTTCACAGTGAAAAAGACTGCGAAAATGGTCAGGTTATATTCCCTGTCTCCCCACGCATGTGTTTGTTACGAAGCTAAGTAACAATCCAATCGTTTTCAAACATGCATGTCCCGTGTGGAAATTCAAAATATTTCCGACATGGGAAAATTTTGAACAAAATGCAGAGGTCACGTTTCCCATATATGGCAATCGTGACATTCAAGCATTCTCCTCAATGATTACATATAGCTTCTTACATCTACCGGGAAATATTACACCATTTCCGCTCAGGTGTGTCTGTCATCCCACCATGTCGATTCATGACGGGCGCTCCTTATGCAAACACAAACTCCTGTTTGACTATCTGTTCTGTGTCTTTTCACGACAATAATTAGTCGGTCACACGAGCCATGTCAGCGCTAAGTAAACTCGCTTGGCCATTTACGTGCGAAAATAGTCGCACACTAGTGGTACAATAGGATTTCTGTCTGTCATCCTTTCATCACTGTCTAATCTATCCGCAGGGATAGACAGATAAACACACATGTGACGACTATCGCTGAGAGGAGTGTAAGAATGAAATACCAAATATCTGCTACACATAGCAGAGAAAGAAAGAAAGTGCGACAATTGAAACCACGCAATAAAAATCAGTACACAAAGGTAACTGTTACTGCCGTAGTGAAACAGAGATCGAGAGGGGTCACCCCATTCTGTCACATAAATAATTTGTCATGTTTATGTTGCATTGAACTTGCTGAGGACTTCAGAATTCATAAACAACACTGAGAACAGAAAGTTGTGGAGATACATGATCACCTACGCCACCTGGCATGGTACTTGACAAAGAAATAGTTTATGTTCTGGAACTGCTAGCAATATTTCCCATTATTGCCAGGAAGTCACGTGAGATGAACGTGAAATTTATGTTGAGAACACAGTGTTTGCCTCCATTGAACATTAAACCGACATTTTGTAAGCATTTTATAGACGCTTCTCTGGTCTTCAGCTATTTCCAGATGCATCTGTAAGACGCCCAGCTACACGTGCGCTAAAATCTCAAACAAGGTGTTATCTGAAGTCTGCGCTAGCGTTTGTTTTGGCAAATCCAGGTTACAGAGTTGTCTTTACCCAGGCCGCCGTGATAACGTTCCGCAACTTTGTCAATAATCTGCTTAAAATGATTCGCACCATTCACGCCTGGACAGTCTAAAATCATATCTGCCCTATCCGCGTCATGAGAGAAATATTGTTTCTATGGTGAAAGAACTTATTTCCACAAATAAGACAGGGACTTTACCAGGGCGTGTGATCTTTCAAGGTAAGAAGTGGAAGGTATGTGGAAATGCTTCTCTTAAATATACACATGAGGGCCAGGCTTGTAGATGGAAGCTGTCAGCTTGTGGAAGTTTCACGCATGACTTGGCCCTCCAAAGAAAATCAAAACCAGCGAAGTTTGTCAGATACAATGTCGAAGGGCAAATATATTGATGAGAGGGGCGGTGGGTTTTTTCTTGGTATATCCACGTGTTGCGAGAAATGTAGAAATGATCTGAGACCAATAAACAAGAGTGATCTTACACTGAATCTAAGCTAAACAGGAAGTTAAGCAGGGAGATAATCCACGGCAGATGGCGCTTTTCTTTCAGAGAACTGCAATTTTATCAAATATAAGCCATGCTATATGAAGTTTAAGAGTAACCTGCTCACCTGATCTTAAAACCACAGTTTATTTTCTCGTTCTGCTGCGTTCTGTTCCAGGGAAACTCTCAGATTTAACATGTTGTGATGCTCATTTCACGCGGACTTCTTGTTAATCATGGAGCCCAGCACATATCAAAGCGGATACGATGAGAAACAAAACAAAACGGATAATACTTACATCCCATCAAACACCCGTCACTTCCGCCGGACGTGGATATCAGATCTCTCTCATTATGTTTGTTGGTGTTCTAATCAGACACATATTATGCATGTCTCTTATTTCAAAGATTCCACACAATCTCTGTCGAAACATAATTTAATTTTTCAGCAATCTTTACCTCTTTATATTTCACATCACGTACTCACCCAGCTCACGCGAACAACCTGTAGGACTTAACTTGCTGTCTCTCTTAATAACTTCATCTTTTTGTCTGTATTTCTTCTGCATATTTTTCGCCATCTATTTCAGCGTTTTCAGTCCTGGTAATGTGAGTAAATACTTCTACAAGATTTACACAATATTCACAAGATTACCGATTCCATACACCGGTTGAGTTCTTCCATCTCTATCGTGCGGGTTAAAAACGCATCGAAATCGTTGACTTGTTTTCACTGTTGAAATGTTTATGCAAGTGAGCGATTTTCAAACCCCGAAAGTGTGCAAGTGATGAAGTTCATGTATTCCCACTTTACTATCGATGTGATGTTTACTTCAAATTTTGCGTACTTTACGTGCAAAACAAGGTTTTTTTGATAAATTCTGGCTTTATTAAAAGTCGAATGACATTGAAATTCGGCACACGCATTAGTCAAGTTTCAGCGAGTAAAAAGACATTATCTGTTTTCATCGAAAGAAAGTCTGTTAATTTTTTTGTCATGCCTCGACTGTCGTCACAAGAGCGATGGCAAGCTGTTGGTATGCTCAACAGTGGAATGGCGACCGGAGAAGTTGCCAGACATTTCAATTGTGACCAGTCCACTATAGTGAGGCTGAACCAGCGATTTCGGGCGACAGGTACCACCAATGACCGTCCCAGGCTTGGTCAACCTCGTGTAACAACACTAGCTCAAGATGACAGTGAGTGCGACTTTTGTTTTTACACCTAGGGTTGACAACTGCTTAGGAGCCGGTTCTGAATTGTCTCGTGTTTAATAATACAGCAAATT
This sequence comes from Oreohelix idahoensis, assembly GCA_024509875.1. Classification (NCBI taxonomy): domain Eukaryota; kingdom Metazoa; phylum Mollusca; class Gastropoda; order Stylommatophora; family Oreohelicidae; genus Oreohelix; species Oreohelix idahoensis. The sequence continues at coordinate 39,929 of JAMPIV010010464.1, read as the reverse complement.
TGGGTTAGTAAATGGATCAGAAATGTAAAATCAGTGGCGTAGACACCGTAGATGGAAGGTATTGAGCTTTCTTTCTTGCTTGGCATAGGTTGTCCATTTCTCGCTGCCATATACGAGTAGATGTGTGCTGGTAACGCACGTGTTATTTACCGCAGTTTTGGTCTTCGTTGTGAGTTTGGAGTTTCCATAACACTCGATGTGAGGCGGGCAAAGCTAGCTGCAGCTTTGCCTATGCCGATGTCAATGTCTGCGCCCAGAGAGAGTTTGTCGTTGATGGTAAATCCCAGGTATGTGAAGTGGTGCACCACTGCCAATTCATAGTTATCGATAGTGATAACTGGTGCAACATCCACATCCTGGCTCAGCACATTTGTTTTCTTTAGACTTGTTGTGAGACCAAAGTCCTTGCATGCGTTTACTGTAGAAACTATTGGACGAAATGTGTTACACTCACAATAAAGACAAACCTACATAATATACAACATTTCCAGCAAAGACCAACATTCTTGTACATCCCATAGAGCGCTTAATGTGAAGACCACCCAGCAAAGACCAACATACACCTCATACAGCGCTAAATGTGAAGACCAACAGGCAAAAAACCTCTCTCCCCCCACCCACCCAGTCAAGACCAACCTACAGTTTATAAAAGTTGTGTAGTTACGACCAACCAACAATATATGCATCACAAAAAACAAAGATTAACCACGATTTTATACATCACTCGAAGTGAAGACAAACTTAATAAATGCATCTACAGTTAAAAACTAACAAACACTATACACAACTTTCACTATGACGACATACCGTCAACAAATGCAATATTCGGGGTTAAGACCAACCTGCAACATAGGTCTATACAACACTTACACAGAATACTAACCTGCAACACACACACACACACACACACACACACGCACACGCACACGCACACGCACACACACACACACACACACATATATATATATCACCATTGAGAGTTATGAACAACCTACAGGTCATACAACACTTACCATGAAGTCCAAAATATGACATAATCAACAGTGAACTACAACAAATGGAATCTTCAAGGTAAGAGAAGTTGCAGTCAAGCAAAGAACACATGGAGAAGAGAACTGCAGACATGCAGGGGATGAGACAGACATAGAGTGACCGGGAATTGATGGTATATGACAAGAGTGACCGGGAATTGATGGTATATGACAAGAGTGACCGGGAATTGATGGTATATGACAAGAGTGACCGGGAATTGATGGTATATGACAAGAGTGACCGGGAATTGATGGTATATGACAAGAGTGACCGGGAATTGATGGTATATGACAAGAGTGACCGGGAATTGATGGTATATAACAAGAGTGACCGGGAATTGATGGTATATGACAAGAGTGACCGGGAATTGATGGTATATGACAAGAGTGACCGGGAATTGATGGTATATGACAAGAGTGACCGGGAATTGATGGTATATGACAAGAGAACTTGGCATGTGTTTGTCGAAGCATATGCTCCTCAAAGAACTGAAGAGTTATGATTGTCACGGTATTGCCTCCTCTGCTTTGAAGTAGTGGTCCAACAGTGGCCAAAACTCAAGAGTATCTAAAGTGGGTCGTCAAAGGTGTCTACCTTCGCACAAGATTACTCCCAGCAGAGATGTAGATAGAAGGTTAATGACGCTTCTCTCACAAGGTAGTTTTCACAAGATATTCAGACAAGCGAAAACAATGCTGCATTGGCTGAGCACGTTAATTCTATGATCTGCCGACAACCTTTGTGAAGGATTAAGCAATTATTAATTGTCAGCTCGTGTGGTGGGTTTCGATGTTATGAAATGTTGTTGATATGTTTCCTTATTGTACTGAATGAGGCCAGCTGTGAAGGTCCCTGATTCTAACAAATTTAGGGTTGAGTTATTAGGATACCTTTCTGCTACCACCTTATGGCCTCAAGCAGACTTATTCTTGTCTAGTATGAATGATAGCTACGTCTAATGTCTAGGGATATGCAAGTGTGGTGTGATAGTACTTTAACAATAATACACTTCTACACAAACAAATATTAAAGGCTATGATTAAAGGAAATAACACCTGGGATATATTTGTACAATTAATAATTTTCTGTATGATTTATTTGGTCCTGAACCTAGTATTCTTCTGGTCAGGACTTTAAAAATGAAAAGAATTCAAGATATATACAAAATGTAAATTTTAGACCCACAGGGACAAGTGTCCAAACAAATACTGTTAAATTAAACTAATAGTGTTACTAAAATCTGTCTATTACTGGTTTCTAACACTGGATGGCTGTTTGGGATTCTTATAATCACTCCCAGTCTCTTTAAAATACACTGTCACTGTTAATTTCACTAGGGAAATATTTTATTTCTTGAATACAGGGGTATGCTGCTCTTATAGCTGATGTACTGTTAGGGTACCAGATATTTCACTTATCTGGCCCACTGGAACTGTCTGAATTCTTTCTGCCGAATGACCACTGCTCCAAAAGTAATAGGGGGGATACTGGCGACCCCTATCACTACTGGCCTCCAAAACTTCTCAACGGCTTTCCCATAGAAATTTGGCACCGGACTAGTGCCAGATAAAACCCTGTAATAATGAAACAATGTCTCCTGGTTTATATCTTATTTAGACTGTGTTTTATATACAAAAGAGCATACATAAGAAATAAAGAGCTGGGTCATATCCAATGGACCAATCCAGCACATCCATTCCACAGTGTGCCAGTGTTGTTCACATGTCTCTCCTACAAAGGCGGCACTGCATCTGCAATAATATTATTAATCTTTCTTTTCTACCATACAATGGGATAGGTGAGCTGTGTCCGTCTGGTCACCTAAGAAAACAATTTATTTCACAAAACATGTGCATTTACAAAACTGGCAATGTGTTTTATCTTAATTCTCCTTCAGGCCCTGCACAAATCAGCTTGGGACCTGATTACTTACAGTCGTGATGGCAGCATCTCTCACTCACCTTTTTAAACAAAAGATATATGAATAATGTCGGTCTTACCAGAAATTCAATGAAAAAAAACACAGGTACGTTGAATAACAGATTCCAGATATACTGCTGGCTGAACTGTGATGCCTATACTTTCATATATATTTGCTTTAATAAGGCTAATCACTTTTCTTCAGAAATACACAACGTCCTGCTCTCGGGACTATCTTCTACAAATGGCGTCAAGCCTTTGAATTTTCTCAATAATATGAAAGGCTTTGGCCAATGAACGAACGACAATTTTGAAATTTGAAATTAAAAGCAAAAACAGACTTGATTTTTGGACACTACCAAGTTTTTTTCCTCTCTCATTCTTAGATTTCTACTGCTAAATATATTTGGTGTTAAGCCATCTGTGGTAAAATGGGATGTTATAAATATATATAGGGGACTTAGTGTACTGACTGAGATCAGCTGTGAAGGTATCTGTATCTAATAGGTGTAGTGTTTTACAGATAACCTTACTTGCTACCACATTTATACCTAAGTCAGAATTATTCTGGAATATTGTGATGACTACGTTAAATGTCTAGGGTTATGTAAATGATGAAGTGTAAGTCACAACAACAACAGACAGATAAACAATTTAATTTATTCCACCACACTTGACAACACTGTGACACTCACACACATTTAACACTCTATAAGACTATCTTAAATGAGTCACTGGTAAAGTTTCAAATATTTATGTATTAATTACTTTCACTGCTATATATATATCCTGATTCAACTGCAAAGTGAACCAGGAATCACAATCAAATGTAATCACAATTTATATGTACAGAATTTATAAATATGAACCTTGTAGTGACATATTTTATTAATATTATCCTATGTGTGTCAGTTTTGTAGTAGTACTATGAGGTAATACTGGTTTTGTTTTTCAAGCTATGTTGTTATTTGTCATCATGACTTCAAGTGTTTGTTTATCTTGGAAATAGTATGGGGAATCTTCACCGTTCCTATCAATTTAAACAATGTATTGACCCTCAGTTTTACTGTAATGTCAAGTTTTGAGGGGGACACATAATGTTGAGCTCCTCTGGCCACAGAGGCTTAACTTTCGTGATGGCGGCAGGAAAAGACTCCTCTGCTCGATTGCTCCCCTGTGTTCTGGAGACACCTCACTGGTCGCTATCTGGACCCAGGAGTATGCTGTCAGCCTCTAGATTCAGCAAAGCTCCGACCAGGTGCTGCTCAATAACTTTAGGACCACAGTCCCTGAAACAAGAAGGTTGTACCTCCTACTTCATAACTAATTTATAATCTATTTCCAGACTGAACACAATACATAACAAACACTGAGTTCAGAGCGGTAGGCCAACTGTCAGCTTCATCTGAAACAATTTACACCAGTATACTCCTCCCTAATGGTTACTACGTGTGGTAAAGTGGGATGTTATAAATATTTATAGGGGACTTAGTGTACTGACTGAGATCAGCTGTGAAGGTATCTGTATCTAATAGGTGTAGTGTTTTACAGATAACCTTACTTGCTACCACATTATAACTCAGTCAGAATTATTCTGGAATATTGTGATGACTACGTTAAATGTCTAGGGTATGTATATGATGAAGTGTAAGTCACAACAACAACAGACAGATAAACAATTTAATTTATTCCACCACACTTGACTACACTGTGACACTCACACACATTTAACACTCTATAAGACTATCTTAAATGAGGCACTGGTAAAGTTTCAAATACAAATATGTATTAATTACTTTTACTAATATATATGTCCTGATTCAACTACAAAGTGAACCAGGAATCACAATCAATTGTAATTACAATTTATATGTACAGAATTTATCAATATGAACCTTGTAATGACATATTTTATTAATATTATCCTATGTGTGTCAGTTGTGTAGTAGTAATATGAGGTAATACTGGTTTTGTTTTTTCAAGCTATGTTGTTATTTGTCATCATGACTTCAAGTGTTTGTTTATCTTGGAAATAGTATGGGGAAAAGTTCACAGTTCCTATCAATTTAAACACTGTATTTTCCCTCTGTTTTATTATAAAGTCAGATTTTGAGGGGGGGGGGGGGGGCATAATGTTGAGCTCCTCTGGCCACAGACGCTTATCTTTCGTGATGGCGGCAGGAAAAGACTCCTCTGCTCGATAGCCTCCCTGTGTTCTGGAGACACCTCACTGGTCACTATCTGGACCCAGGAGTATGCTGTCAGCCTCTAGGTTCAGCAAAGCTCAGACCAGGTGCTGCTCAATAACTTTAGGACCACGGTCCCTGAAACAAGAAGGTTGTACCTCCTATTTCAGAACTAATTTATAATAAATTTACAGACTGAACACAATACATAACAAACACTGAGTTCAGAGCTATAGGCCAACTGCTATCTTCATCTGAAACAATTTTCACCAGTATACTCCTCCCTAATGGTTACTACGCCTCTGCAATTCCAGCATTATTTCTTTCTAGTCGATAAGATAGGTGTCAGTGTACTGTTTGGCAATTCCCTGTAGTTTTACTTTCCTCCGACACCTTCTGTTCAGGTTGGAGCACTATATAGGCTTTACCTCATGTTCGCTACTGAACCACACATATATACAGACATGAATTATCAATTTACATTCAATTTTCATTAAAAAGATATCAAATATTTCAAGCTTACCACAATTCATGGAATAATACACAGTTACGTTGACTGGCAATGAATATAGCACAATTTCGATCTGCCGATGTCCCAGGCTTTTATTTAGAAAAATATGCACTGGCGCTCAACGCACTGGTTCTTTAGTAAGTTTATTTGAAAATGTGGTGCTGACCTGACGCCTCTGATTGACTATATTGGCGGGTCTAACCAATCGTGCCATGTTTACACAGCTTTTAAAAAAAAAGTACCCTTACTCACGTTTCCCTAACAACAAAGAATCAATATTTATAGCCCGACTAATCGTGTTTAGCCTTACATTTACTTTCCGCCAATCAAATAGGAGGTAACATGGGGACCTATTTCCCGTACAATGGTGGTGTGAAAATCTGCCACTGAGCGATTCTGATTTTGGTGTTGTCTGACATCCCTCACTATTTCTTTTGGCTATAATTTGTTAATTCCTAGACTATTTGCGTAACGTTTAACATATTATTTGTCAGCAAGTCCTAAGGAACCCAAATATATAAATTTAATGGGGCTAAGGGGCTGCGTTCAAAATATGTATTTTCCAGGATAGTCGTGTAGTTTTTTTTTTATTTTTTATGTTTAGAACCGCCACCTGTCCTGCTGTACTGTCAGACTAATGTCAGGATTTTAGACATAAAACAGTAGAATGTCATGTTTCCTAATAAGCGTTTTGTAAGTTTTTAAAAACTAACTCTCGTATGGGTAGTGTTGTTTATCACTGTCGATTTGAAAAAAGCTAGTGCTTGTGGCCTTACACGCGTGATGGTAGTAATTGTGTATCGCGAGACTGTGGTAGTATTGCCTGCGTTCCGGCTTTCAGCCCCTCCCTTTCTTTCTATCCTTAGTCCATCTGTCTTTCGTTTTTGGTAACGTAGTGTATAAAATGACATGAATGGAATTTTAAATCTAGGTCAGCTTGCGTATCTCAAGGTTTTTCTTAGAAAGGCAGTACACGTTTTATTGAAGAAAGCGTGTAGTGATGCAGTAGGCTTTTACTATCAACGTGGAACGTTACAATTTGCAGACGAATTAGAAAACAAGGGGGATTTCGAGTACAGTCATTGTGACAGCACTGTTCTTTACCATTCTTCTTTCCTTTTATTAAATTTATTTGTTAGGCTTTACATTTACGTTTTAATTTATATATGTGGATTAGAATTTCACACGACTAATTCTCCCCTCTTAAAACAGACGTTATATGTCAGTCTATAATTCTATATACACATAGAGAAATTTATTATTTTTCCTGGAGTTTAGGGTGATTCTCATCACACGGATGGCGGCTTAAAAAATCCGCTCCCAGATTTGTTTTTCCACTTATATACTCTATGCTAAACTCAAATGGCTGCATCAATAATGACCAACGGAGTAATCTAGAATTCTCATGTCTAGCCTGTGCTAGAAACGACAAAGGTTTGTGATCCGTTTGCAACTTAAATGCCTTCCCATACAGATAAATATTGAATTTCTTTATCGCCCATATTACTGCAAGACATTCTTTTTCGCTAGTTGAGTAGTTGGTTTCAGCTTTATTCAACTTTCTGCTAGCATATGCCACTGGGCTTAATTCTCCATCCAATGCATCTGATTTCTGTAGCAGAGTCGCCCCTAACCCAATATTACTGGCATCAGTCCTTACTATGAATTCTTGACTTAAGTCAGGTAATTTCAAAATAGGTTTACTTGTGAGCTTTTCCTTCAATTCCTGGTAAGCCATTTCACATTGTGGTGTCCATGTAATTCGATCTGGATTTCCCTTACGTGTCAAATCAGTTAACGTCTCACATATGGAATTAAAGTTTTTGATATACTTCTGGTAGAAACCACATAATGAGACAAAGGATCTCACGTCTTTCTTGGTTTGTGGTCTCGGGGCTTTCTTTAGTTTCTCTAAATTCTTGGGGTCAGGGGTCATGTTTCCCTGATAAACTGTGTGTCCCTAGAATTCCAATTCTTTACATCCAACGCAACATTTGGTTGGTCGGGCTGTTAAATTCGCTTCCCTAAGTCGATTAAACAGCATGTTCAGAGAGTCAATGTGTTCCTCAAATGTTTCTGTTGCTATAAGGATATCATCCATGAAATTTGTGATACATGGATTATTCAGAGGGTCCAATAATTTTCTCATCATTCTAGAGAAGACACTAGGTGCATTCTTCAATCCAAATGGCAATCTATTAAACTCATAGTGTCCTTCTGAGGTACTAAAAGCTAGGTATGGTCTAACCTCAGGCTTTACTGGAATCTGATAGTATCCTTTACTCAGATCCACTTTTGAGAAATATTTAGCTTTATTTAGTCTGGCAAACAACTGATTTGTATCCGGCAATGGATCCACCTGTCCTTCTGTAATAGCATTCAGTCTCCTGTAATCTATACAGAGTCTATGTTCTCCAGAGGGCTTCCTGAGGAGTACAACACCGGAACTATACGAAGATTCACTGTGTGAAATAATTCCTTCCTTCAACAAATAGTCTATCTCTTCCTTCAAAGCTTTCTCCTTAGCAAAAGGAATCGAATAGGGTTTCATACAGACGGGTGTGGGGTCTATCAGTTTCATATCATATTCCAATAAGTTTGTATGCCCCGGTCGGTCTGTTAACACCTCTGCATGATTATCTAGAACCTGTTGCACTCTCTCTTTCTGAGTTTTCGTTAAATGTGTACTGATTTTCACCTGTGCTGCTGTCTCACAGGGGTGTAATGGATATTCAAATGATGAAAGTGGTTCCTTTTTCATCTCCATGGCGATGGACAAGGTCAACAAGTGTGTCTGTTCCTGATGTTTTCCCCTTCTTATCTATCTTATAATTGGTTCTAGACACCTTCTCTAGAACTGTATATGGACCTTGCCATCCAATTTGTAACTTATTCTGACTCCCGGGCAAAAGAAGCAGTACTTTCTCTCCCACAGCCAAATTTCTGTCTTTCGCCTTCCTGTTATAATAGGCAGCATGGGTCTTCCTGGCTTGTTTCAAATTTTCATTGGCAAGTTTCCAGCCAGTTTTTTAATACGAGTGGGTCAGCTCATATCGGACATATTGGTGTATGACATAGGATGTAATATTTCCTCTGCTCTGCTTTTCTTATGGGGGCATCAGTTTACGGGTGTGGGACACGTTTTAAAGTTCGGAACTTAGCGAGCCGGGGCGGGCTTACGAATCATGGCTCCTTTGAATTTTGTGCGACCTATTGTTGTCCAGCATGGCACTGTATGGTCTCCTCTCACTAGGAGAGGCTGCTATATGTGATGATTTTTCTTGCCAGAATTATCATGCACAAAACGACCGCTACCAATTTTCTCTTTGGTTGCTTTCAGTCCCCACTTAAAATTCTTGATGGGAGATTTCCTCTCGACATCTTCTTCCTCCAGTTTTTTTAAGTCCGATTGAGGGATTTTCGGCTTATCGGCTGGGGGGGTAAAGACATCTTTTTGCACACTCTCGCATAGTGGCCTATTGTAAAACAGTTAATTGAAGCTTTTGTCCGTGAAAAAGGGCTTACCGATTCCCCGTTTGGTCCACTTTTTTGTGGTTATCCAAAAAAAATGCATTTATACTTCTTTTTATTATGTCAGATGGCGGGGGACTAGATTTTGCCCCGTGCGTGTCCCAGGCATCCTGATCAATGTCGTTCCCGACTTGTGGGTGTTACCCCCTCATGTGCTATGCTAGCACCTTTCTACATAATTCTCAATGTCCCTATCATTGGGCCTTGGGGGCCAATAATAATTTCTATGCGCCACCCTTTTGGATGAGGTGGTACGTTATTGGGTATTTTCTCATGGTCCCCACATCTGGTTTCAACATCGTAGGTGACGCGTAGGGGGGGGGGGGGGGGGGGGGGGGGGGGGGGGGGGGTGGGGGGGGGGGGGGGGTGCGCTCCGTATTAGAATGGGGGTCATGCGCCGGGCTATAATCTTTAGGAAGTACCGCCAAGGCTGGTCCCGTGGTGGTACAGTGAGGGGGGGGGGGGGGGGGTTGGGGATGCTACAGGCGTCCATGTCCGCTACACTAATACATCAACTTGTTTTTCATGTAAAAATCGTCCCTTGCGCTGCAGTTGTTGACTGACAACGTACAATCTGAAAATAAAATAAAACTTCCCTGAAACAAGGCTTGAGGGTCTTTATCCCCAGCCCTGGTGCCTTCGCCTTCCGTCTCTCACTTCCTGGAGTGGTAACTTTCTGGATGGTATTCACCATAATATAATATCCTCCTCCCTCCTTTCCATCCTTTTTCTTGAGTTCGAGACCTGATCTGAAGGGAGGGCCATGTACAATGGCGAGCGGGGGGTAGCCTTGCTGCATAAACGGTCAAGTGTCCATGATTGATTCATCTTATAAACAATTTGGTAACAACCGACCCCATTTTCGGGCCTTTTGGTGTTGAAGGGATATTTATTCTTTTTCCTTTTTTTTATATCTTCCTTTTCCTTTCCATCATATTTGGGGCCTTTCACCAATATCGAGATTGTAAGGTAAAATTGATTTTTAAATTTGTCATCCATGGGATACCGTGGCCCTAACAGAGGCAAGTATGGGGGTGGCTTGACCTTTGTTTTGATCTCTAGGATCAAATATTATTAAGAAGGGTTCTGTGGTGCCACTGGATAATTAAAAATCCACTCTGTTTCTTTTTAGAGCACCTGATATCCCTGCCAGCGGGGGCCGCTGATAAATACCTTGATGCTTCTATCTGCAACATTTAGCAAACTCACCCAGGTTGGGCCTTCTCTGGGGCAACCTTGTGTTCCATGAGAAGACGGTGAGCTTTCTCGCGGGTCCTGGGAGGCCATGGGGGACTCTCTAAAATAGTTTACGGATAAGGACCAATTTCCCTATAAGCATCTTGGGTTTTTTCCCTCTCCCCAGTAGAAGTTCATTTCTCCAAGTATGTCCTTCTAAAACCGGTGGGCGAGAGTACGGTGATAGGTTTCAGTTCACCAGACCGTAGAGTGTTGAGCGTGCATTCCTAAATAGTTATTTACCATATAGGAGCGGATTCTGCGGTATGCTTTTCTTCATATGCTTGACTTAACAAGGAGCGACGGGCGGGGCCTGCTATCAGTAAGAGGGACATGAGTCCAGTGAAGTTTCCCAGAAGCACCTGGGAGCTGGGGCTCAGTGGGGGGTTGTTTGTGTGCAAAAACATACTACGGGGTGCGAGCTGGCGGCGGGGGGGGGCGGCGAGCTTGGAAGACCTTAGGGGGGGCGGGGCGTGGTGGGACTAGACTTTGGGCTAACGTTAGACGGCGTGCGCACCTGATTCGGGATCTCTCCGTCCTCCTCTAAACGGGCGGCATGGATATGTGGGTAGCAGTGGCGTAATGCAGATGTCAGTAGAGATCTACAGGTTAGATAGCGTAGCGTCTCAAAGATGCGCTATCGATCCTTATCTCACGAAAATGAACTCTAAAATGAAAAATTCATGGTAAGCTTGAGGTGGTTAGGAGGCTGCCCTGGCTAGCATGTGGGCATCAAGAGGCAAGGAGGGACTGGCAAAACTCAATTTTTTCAGGAGCATGGGCTTGACACTTTCAAGGAGAGCATACCCTAAGTCGGCGTAACTCATGATCCCTCCCCCCTTACTCGTAAATCTCTCTCTGTCTTCCTCGGCACCGGTTTCTGTGGTAAGTCTTTCTTTCTCGTTAGCTGCTTCCCTCGCCTGCAGTCAATCTTGCTTTTCTTTTCTTCTGTGCAGCCTGTCTTCTCCCTTTCTGCAGGCTTCCAATGCTAGTTAGAGCCTCTTTTGGCTTTGTCAGCCTCTCAACTCTGCAAAGCTCTTAGTCATCAGCCCTCGAGGCCTTCCATCTGCAACAGGGGGGGCTCTTAGTCCGGGGGAGCCCTCAAACAACTCAACTTTCTTTTCGGAATCTTTTTCTATATATAATCTTTTTCTTCTTTTTTCCCTTTCCCGTTCAATAGGAATATTTTTGGTCACTTAGCATTTTTTCCTTCACAATTCACCTTTCATTCCATTCAGTCCAGCAGTGACATACGCAATCATAAATAATGCCCGTTGGTCCCATCCTAACACTTTCCGCAGTCTGTACAGCAGCAATTTCGAAACCTTTTAGGCCAATTCGGGACGCCATAGTCTAAACAAGGATCTATGTCTAACACCCTTCACATGCAAAAATGATAAAGTAAATTTGGTACCTACATAATACTAAATCCTAGGGTGACATAGCTAACTCCCCTAATCGGATGCACCCAAAACGGTTTGACCAAACAAAAGCCACCTTCCTGAAACTGTGACCCACCCCGAGGCCCGAGCACGCGCAGAGAGCGCCCAGTGAGTATTGGCCCATCGGCGTATCGGCCATCGACCCACACGATGCAACCCCAACAACACATTCAAACAACCCAGGCAACACGCACCTTGGCACCGACCCTTCCCAGTCGCTCACCCCCAACAAAAAAACCCCCCACCCTTCACCCAAAACCAGACAATTTGCAAACAGAACCCCACAGGGGATCACTTTTCGATTCTCATTGATTCCCGGGACCAGCGCGAGCCCACCCCAGGATAAAGTGGTCCAGATGCGGGCGTACACCGGGTGAGGGCATAAAAGACCGTGTTCCAACTATACCAGCCATCCTCAAGGGTCAGATGGTCACTTACACATTACACACCACGGTAGACGATGACTATAAGTCAGATCTCCAACGTGTGCACCCCCAAAACTCCCACAGGCGGTCCCCCAACTGAAGTGTATTGCCGGGAAATATCATCCAACCTAACCCATAGGTCCGTTACATACACATCGATCCTGATGACAGAGCCCCCCCCCCCCCGGCCCTGTAACCGACCCAGAACATTACCAACGGTGCACCCAATCCCCACCCCCAGTATCCCCACAGTGGTACCAAACACGATCACTAAGACAATCCTATCATGAAGCAGGCACAGGTTAACCTATTTACTACATGGTGGTGACATCATAAGTCCAGTATACGGGGGGTATCCCTGTACAATACACAATAACATCACTTTACTTCCCTTACTAAATCCCAATTTACATACCCATTACGCAGGATAAATCATCGACACTATGAACCATTTCCCACTTTCATACTACCCTATAACAGATACAAACGAGGGGTGGACCCTTACACTATGACAAAAACTCATACACCCATACAACCAATACCAAAAAAACATACAACTTTACCAATGACCAGTAACTACCCAATGTTTCACACACCACAACCAAATGTATTAATTACTTTTACTAATATACATCAGTGTCCCAGATTCAAATACAAAGGTGAACCAGGAATATTTTTTTTTTTTCACAATCAAAGATGTAATTAACCACAATTTATATGTACAGAATTTATCAATATGAACCTAGTAAATGACAACCATTTTATTAATATTATCCTATGTGTGTCAGTTGTGTAGTAGTAATATGAGGTAATACTGGTTTTGTTTTTTTCAAGCTATGTTGTTATTTGTCATCATGACTTCAAGTGTTTGTTTCTGTTGGAACAAGTATGGGGGAAAAGTTCACAGTTTCCTATCAATTTAAACACTGTATTTTCCCTCTGTTTTAATTATAAAGTCAGATTTTGAGGGGGGGGGGTTAGCATAGGGAGTCCGTTGCGGCAAAAATGTTGAGCTCCTCTGGCCACAGACGCTTATCTTTCGTGAGGGCGGCAGGAAAAGACTCCTCTGCTCGATAGCCTCCCTGTGTTCTGGAGACACCTCACTGGTCACTATCTGGACCCAGGAGTATGCTGTCAGCCTCTAGGTTTTCACAAAGCTTGCATACCAGGTGCTGCTCAATAAAACCTTTATGGACCACGGTCCCTGAAAACAAGAAGAGATTTGTAAACCTCCTATTTCAGAAACTAATTTATAATTAAATGCTTTCCATGACTGGGACCACCACAAATGACATAAACAACCACCCAGAGTTTCATGAGCGGTAGGCTCCCAACTGCGTGAGCTTCATCTGAAACATATTTTTGTGGACACCAGTATACTCCTCCCTAATGGGATACCCTTAACGCACAAAACGCCCTCTACAAAATTCAAGCATTAAAGTCCTTCTAGTACAATAGGTAGGTACGGGGGTCCAAGTTGAACAACAATTTCTGGTAATTTTTCATGTAAGTTTTAACTTTCCTCCTCTGGACACCTTCTGTTCAGCGTTGGAGTTATAAATATATAATCTAAGGCCCTTGCCCTCAGGATTTTCGCTACTGAACCACAAGATTTAATAAATACAAATTAATCAATTTGGGAATTCCAGTTTTCATTAAAAAAAGAATATCACAATATTTCCAAGCAATACCCACAATTTCAAATGGAATAAATACACAGTTTTATTACGATTGGACTGGCCAATGAATAATAGCAGGGGTTTCGATCATGCACGATGTCCAGGCTTATTATTTTTTAAAATATGCACTGGCGGCTACAACTTGGCGCGTGGGAGCCCCACTAGGAGGTTATAAACGGCTGCGCTCTGTCCTGCCTTACTGTCAGATTAGATTCAGGATTTTTAACTTAAAGGCCCCCCGTAATTTTTCAGTCATCTTTCTTCACAGGGGGGCGGGAGGGGGGGGGGGACCAACTGCGGGGCACCCATTCTAAATACTGACTCTCGATATGGGTAGTGTTGAAAAACAACGCTCGATTTGAAAAACAAGCTAGTGAAAACAAGTGGACTTACACGCGTGATGGTAGCCCTTTAATTCTGTGATCGTCTAATGCAAGTCGGTTAGGATATTGCCTGCGTTCACGGCTTTCGCCTGACCCTTTCTTTCAATCTTTAGGTCCATCTGTCTTTCGTTTTTTGGTAACGTAAGTGTATAAAATGACATGAATGGAAATTTTAAATCTAGGTCAGCTTGAGCGTATCTCAAGGTTTTTCTTAGAAAGGCAAGTACACGTTTTATCGTTAGTAGAAAGCGTGTATTGAAGCAGTAGGCTTTTTACTATCAAACGTGAACGTTACACAAATTTGCTCAGACGAATTAGAAAAACAAGGGGGATTTCGAGTACAGGTCATTGTGACAGCACTGTTCTTTACCATTCTTCTTTCCTTTTATTGAATTTATGTGTTAGGCTTTAACATTTACGTTTTTGCTATTTATATATGTGGAGCTAAGTATTTTTCTCACGACATGTGCGCTGGCTAGCGAATTCGGCATTCAGTTCTGTTCAGTTAATATGGAGCGATCCTCTATGAGAAATGCATTCTTAGTTTGTTGGGAAGGATGCGCAGTTGTTACTCTGTTCTCCAATTAACCACTTGTATGTTTCTTGCGCAGGGTTAGGCATGATACTATTTTAGACCTTATTAAGATGAGTCACTACGGATAGTGTTACATGTACAGACATGCGCCTCAATTTCAGGCAATTTAGATATATTTCATTAAAAAGATTAACTTTGATGCGGATTATCTCAAGCTTACGCACATTCGTGTGAATCAATTCACTCAGTTACGTTGAACTGGCACATGTCTATTCTTAGCACTCAATAGATCGCATCTGCCGGATGTCCTCAGTCTTTTATGCTAGAAAAACGTTATGCATGAGCGCACTAAATATCCGCATGGTTCTTCTATTTCAGTGAAGTTTCGAGCTGGCACCATCATGCTGCAAAGCAGTAGCCTGACACATGATCTTCTCTCTAATAGACGCACATCAGGAAAATTCAAGAAGCAAATTAGCAAGTCAACTATATCGCTTGGATTGACCACACAAAAGCACTTAATCGCGTCTTCAGTAGGAACAGATAACAGACCAAAACAAGGTTTAAAATCAGTTCTTATCCGAAATAAATTGGCTTGCCACATTCTATAATGGTCTTTTCAGAAATGAAATAAGGCATCCAGTTTTTACGGCATGAAGGGTAAACAGTCCAATATGCTGGAAGGAGTACACAGCCCTTTGAGTACGAGATCAGGTGTAAACAAGTGCTGTGTAGGGTCTCCCACTGTTGTGACGGATTTCTTTGCTCTTTCTCTTCGTGGTGCCGCTCGGATTCTTTCAACGGGGGCGGTAACGCTCAAACGCACTGTTCCTTTAGTCAAACATAGGATTTTATACATAAATGTGGTGAACCCTTATTGCGCACCGCTAGCGAATTGACTGTGTTGGTGTCTAGACATAAATAGGCAGTGGAGACGAGCCATGTTTTACACAAGCATTTGAAAAAAAGGTACGCACTCCTTCCGTCTCTCCTAACAACAAAAAATAGTATTGGTAGCTCGACATCTCGTGTTAATTCTTACGATTTAGACTATCCTTGCGTAATCACCTAGGAAGGTAACACTTGGCCTATTTTCATTACGAGCAAATGGTCGGTGTCAAAATCCTCATGGAACTGCCATTACCATAGGGCAAGATGGTGTTTGTCTTAAGAGCACCACCCCTTTTATTTTTGGGCTATAATTTGTTACCAGGGCATAGACAATTAATTGCGTAACGATTTATATTATGACATATTTGTCACAAGTCCTCGGAGGAACCCAAATTGTAGAAAATTAAGGGAGCGTAGGGTATGAGAGTGCAAAAATATGCATTTTCTGAGACCTAGACCTGTTCACTTCGAATATGGGGTTGCTGTATGTGAGTCTGGCTACTGTGTCAGGTTTTTTGACACGTAAAACAGTAGAATGTCACGGTTTCCCTAATAAGCGTTTTGTTCAGCAGTTTTTAACACCTTAACTCTTGGTTTGGGTTAGTGTTTTTTTTATGTCAACTGGTCGAGTGTATGGAGAGAAAATTTAGTGCTTGTGGCCTTACACGCGTGATGGTATTAATTGTATAGTCGAGACGCTTGTTTGGGCTCGTGTTTAGTGTTGCTATGCGTCCCTGCTTTCAGCCCTCCCTTCTCGTCTATCTTTAGTCCATCTAGGTCACTCTGTCTTTGTGACGTTTGATGGTAACGTTGAGTGTATAAAAATGACACATGAATGGAGATATGTAAAATATAGGTCAGCTTGCGTATCTGTATTCTCAAGGTTTTTTCTTAGAAAGGCAGTACACGTTTTTTTATCGTATAAAAAGCGGGTATTGAAGCAGGTAGGCTTTTCTACTATCAAACGTGAAACGTTACAATTTGCAGACGAAGTAGAAAACAAGGGGGATTTCGAGTACAGTCATTGTGACAGCACTGTTCTTTACCATTCTTCTTTCCTTTTATTGAAGTTATTTGTTAGGCTTTACATTTACTTTTTAATTTATATATATGTGGATTAGAATTTCACACGACAAATTCTCCCCACTTAAAACAGACGTTATATGTCAGTCTATAATTCTATATACACATAGAGAAATTTATTATTATTTCTGGGGCTTAGGGTGATTCTCATCACACGGATGGCGGCTTAAAAAATCCGCTCCCAGATTTGTTTTTCCACTTATATACTCTATGCTAAACTCATATGGCTGCATCAGTAATGACCAACGGAGTAATCTAGAATTTTCATGTCTAGCCTGCGCTAGAAACGACAAGGGTTTGTGATCCGTTTGCAACTTAAATGCCTTCCCATACAGATAAATATTGAATTTCTTTATCGCCCATATTACTGCAAGACATTCTTTTTCGCTAGTTGAGTAGTTGGTTTCAGCTTTATTCAACTTTCTGCTAGCATATGCCACTGGGCTTAATTCCCCATCCAATGCATCTGATTTCTGTAGCAGAGTCGCACCTAACCCAATATTACTGGCATCCGTCCTTACTATGAATTCTTGACTTAAGTCAGGTAATTTCAAAATAGGTTTGCTTGTGAGCTTTTCCTTCAATTCCTGGTAAGCCATTTCACATTGTGGTGTCCATGTAATTCGATCTGGATTTCCTTTACGTGTCAAATCAGTTAACGGTGCACATATGGAATTAAAGTTTTTGATATACTTTTGGTAGAAACCACATAATGAGACAAAGGATCTCACGTCTTTCTTGGTTTGTGGTCTCGGGGCTTTCTTTAGTTTCTCTAAATTCTTGGGGTCAGGGGTCATGTTTCCCTGATAAACTGTGTGTCCCACGAATTCCAATTCTTTACATCCAACGCAACATTTGGTTGGTCGGGCTGTTAAATTCGCTTCCCTAAGTCGATTAAACAGCATGTTCAGAGAGTCAATGTGTTCCTCAAATGTTTCTGTTGCTATAAGGATATCATCCATGAAATTTGTGATACATGGATTATTCAGAGGGTCCAATAATTTTCTCATCATTCTAGAGAAGACACTAGGTGCATTCTTCAATCCAAATGGCAATCTATTAAACTCATAGTGTCCTTCTGAGGTACTAAAAGCTAGGTATGGTCTAACCTCAGGCTTTACTGGAATCTGATAGTATCCTTTACTCAGATCCACTTTTGAGAAATATTTAGCTTTATTTAGCCTGGCAAACAACTGATTTGTATCCGGCAATGGATCCACCTGTCCTTCTGTAATAGCATTCAGTCTCCTGTAATCTATACAGAGTCTATGTTCTCCAGAGGGTTTCCTTAAAAGTACAACACTCGAACTATAAAGAAGATTCACTGTGTGAAATAATTCCTTCCTTCAACAAATAGTCTATCTCTTCCTTCAAAGCTTTCTCCTTAGCAAAAGGAATCGAATAGGGTTTCATACAGACAGGTGTGGGGTCTATCAGTTTCATATCATATTCCAATAGGTTTGTATGCCCTGGTCGGTCTGTTAACACCTCTGTATGATTATCTAGAACCTGTTGCACTCTCTCTTTCTGAGTTTTCGTTAAATGTGTACTGATTTTCACCTGTGCCGCTGTCTCACAGGGGTGTAATGGATATTCAAATGATGAAAGTGGTTCCTTTTTCATCTCCATGGCGATGGACAAGGTCAACAAGTGTGTCTCTTCCTGATGTTCTCTTTCCAAATATTTCTTCAGGAGATTCACATGATTAGATTTTTTCTTTCCCCTTCTTATCTATCTTATAATTGGTTTCTAGACACCTTCTCTAGAACTGTATATGGACCTTGCCATCCAATTTGTAACTTATTCTGACTACCGGGGGAGAAGAAGCAGTACCTTCTCTCCCACAGCCAAATCTCTGTCTTTAGCTTTCCTGTTATAATAGGCAGCATGTTTCTTCCTGGCTTGTTTCAAATTTTCATTGGCAAGTTTCCAGCCAGTTTTTAAACGAGTGGTCAGCTCATTCACATATTGGTATGAAGATGTAATGTTTTCCTCTGCCTTTTCATCAGTCCACGTTCTTAACAAAGCTACATATGGACCTTTAATTTTGTGGACCTATTTGTCCATGCACCGGTATGGTCTCTTCCACTCGAAGCCATACTATAGTGATGATTTTTCTTCCCAGAATTATCCATGCACAAAACGACCGCTACCGCTACAATTTTTTCTGGGGCTGTCTCCCCACTTAAAATTCTTGATGAGAGATTTCCTCTCTACATCTTCTTCCTCCAGTTTGTTTAAGTCCGATTGAGGGATTTTCGGCTTATCCTGGGGTAAGACATCTTTTTGCACTCTCCGCATAGTGGCCATTGTAAAACATTTAAGTGAAGCTTGTCCGTGAAAAGGGGCTTCCCATTCCATTTGGTCCACTTTATCAAATTTATTTTTCTTTGTATTGTCAGGCCTGAGTTTGCCCCGTGGCGTGTCCAGGTCCTGATCCATGTTCCCACTTGTGGGTGTTCCCTCATGTGCTATGCTACACCTTTCTACAAAATTCTCAATGTCCCATCTTGCTTTGGGCCAATAATAATTGTGAGCCACCTTTTGGATGATGATACCTATTTTCTCATGGTCCCCATCTGGTTTCACATGTAGGCTCCTTATTAAGTCTGCCCTATATCTTTTTGGAAGAACCAGCTGTCCCTGACCATGGATCTAGTTTTACCCTGGCTTCCTAGTAAATCAACTTGTTACATCATGTAAAAATCTCCCTTGCCTGGAGTTGTATGACAAGTTGACAATTTCCTGAAACAAGGCTTGAGTGTTTTATCCCCAGCCTGTGCCTTCCTCATCTCTTCTGGAGTGGTATCTACCAGAATATCCTCCTCCTGTCTTGAGGTCGACCTGACCTGAAGGGTCAGTAACTATAGGGTTCCTTCTGCAGGTCAGTTGTCATGACTGTGTATCATCCGCGGATACAATTTTGGGGACACTCCTTTTCCCCTTGGTTTGGTAGGTTAGTTAAATACATTTTCCTTTATCGAATTGTGGGGCAATTTTATTTTTTAGCATTGTCAGTACGTATGGCCTGATCAAAATTGGGAGCTTTACCTTGGCCTTTGATCAATGCTATTACCGAACTCAACCTACCACTATACAAAGTAAGCATCACAAATCTTCATGGTCCACTCACATGACCCCAAGGACAAAAACACCCCCCAAAACCCCCCCAGTGGCCAACCCCCAGAATTCCAGATGTGAATCAGGGATTATATTTTAATTATAATGACCAACAGTGGAAACAGGTAGGTTATTTTTTTACTAGGGCCACGCACAGAATATGAAAATTTTACCTAGAAGATCAACCAACATATAAGGGGGTAAAAAATTGAGAACCCCCATGTCTGAAAGGACTAGGGAGAAGGAACAACCAAGGGAAAAAGGAAATTTAGGTTTAGGGTTTAAGGATGGAACCACACTGACCGTTTTGCAGGGGACCCTCATAAGTGTTATGGCCACCTTAAGGATTCAGGGTCGAGTACCCTCCAAAAGGAGGAGGTATTATGGAGATACCACGTCCTGAAGGAGATGAGGAAGGTGCACAGGCTGGGATAAGATTCTCAAGCCCTTGTTTCATGGAAATTGTCAACTTGTCATACAACTCCAGGCAAGGGAGATTTTTACATGAAAAACAAGTTGATTTACAGGAAGGCCGGAACTAGATCCTATGGTCACGGACAGTTGGTTCTTCCAAAGAGACCTATAGGGCAGAACTTAATAAGGGGCTACATGTGAAACCAGATGGGGCCATGAGAAAATTGTATCATCATCCAAAAGGTGGCTCACAATTATTATTGGCCCAAGGCAAGATGGGACATTGAGAATTTTGTAGAAAGGTGTAGCATAGCACATGAGGGAACACCCACAAGTGGGAACATTGATCAGGACCTGGACACGCCAAGGGGCAAAATTAGGCCTGATAATAAAAAGAAAAATAAATTTGATAAAGTGGACCAAATGGAATGGGAAGCCCCTTTTCACGGACAAGCTTCAATTAACTGTTTTACAATGGCCACTATGCAGAGAGTGCAAAAAGATGTCTTACCCCAGAATAAGCCGAAAATCCCTCAATCGGACTTAAACAAACTGGAGGAAGAAGATGTAGAGAGGAAATCTCTCATCAAGAATTTTAAGTGGGGAGACAGCCCCAAGAGAAAAATTGGTAGCGGTCGTTTTGTGCATGATAATTCTGGGAAGAAAAATCATCACTATAGCGCTTCGAGTGGAAGAGACCATACCGGTGCATGGACAAATAGGTCCACAAAATTAAAAGTCCATATGTAAGCTCTGTTAAGAACGTGGACTGATGAAAAAGCAGAGGAAAATATTACATCCTCATACCAATATGTGAATGAGCTGACCACTCGTTTAAAAACTGGCTGGAAACTTGCCAATGAAAATTTGAAACAAGCCAGGAAGAAACATGCTGCCTATTATAACAGGAAAGCTAAAGACAGAGATTTGGCTGTGGGAGAAGGTACTGCTTCTTCTCCCCGGTAGTCAGAATAAGTTACAAATTGGATGGCAAGGTCCATATACAGTTCTAGAGAAGGTGTCTAGAACCAATTATAAGATAGATAAGAAGGGGAAAGAAAAAATCTATCATGTGAATCTCCTGAAGAAATATTTGGAAAGAGAAAATCAGGAAGAGACACACTTGTTGACCTTGTCCATTGCCATGGAGATGAAAAAGGAACCACTTTCATCATTTGAATATCCATTACACCCCTGTGAGACAGCGGCACAGGTGAAAATCAGTACACATTTAACGAAAACTCAGAAAGAGAGAGAGTGCAACAGGTTCTAGATAATCATACAGAGGTGTTAACAGACCGACCGGGCATACAAACTTATTGGAATATGATATGAAACTGATAGACCCCACACCTGTCTGTATGAAACCCTATTCGATTCCTTTTGCTAAGGAGAAAGCTTTGAAGGAAGAGATAGACTATTTGTTGAAGGAAGGAATTATTTCACACAGTGAATCTTCGTATAGTTCCAGTGTTGTACTTTAAGGAAACCCTCTGGAGAACATAGACTCTGTATAGATTACAGGAGACTGAATGCTATTACAGAAGGACAGGTGGATCCATTGCCGGATACAAATCAGTTGTTTGCCAGACTAAATAAAGCTAAATATTTCTCAAAAGTGGATCTGAGTAAAGGATACTATCAGATTCCAGTAAAGCCTGAGGTTAGACCATACCTAGCTTTTAGTACCTCAGAGGGACACTATGAGTTTAACAGATTGCCATTTGGATTGAAGAATGCACCTAGTGTCTTCTCTAGAATGATGAGAAAATTATTGGACCCTCTGAATAATCCATGTATCACAAATTTCATGGATGATATCCTTATAGCAACAGAAACATTTGAGGAACACATTGACTCTCTGAACATGCTGTTTAATCGACTTAGAGAAGCGAATTTAACAGCCCGACCAACCAAATGTTGCGTTGGATGTAAAGAATTAGAATTCTTGGGACACACAGTTTATCAGGGAAACATGACCCCTGACCCAAAGAATTTAGAGAAACTAAAGAAAGCCCCAGACCACAAACCAAGAAAGACGTGAGATCCTTTGTCTCATTATGTGGTTTCTACCAAAAGTATATCAAAAACTTTAATTCCATATGTGCACCGTTAACTGATTTGACACGTAAAGGACATCCAGATCGAATTACATGGACTCCACAATGCGAATTCGCTTACCAGGAATTGAAGGAAAAGCTCACAAGCAAACCTATTTTGAAATTACCTGACTTAAGTCAAGAATTCATTGTAAGGACTGATGCCAGTAATATTGGGTTAGGTGCGACTCTGCTACAGAAATCAGATGCATTGGATGGAGAATTAAGCCCAGTGGCATATGCTAGCAGAAAGTTGAATAAAGCTGAAACCAACTACTCAACTAGCGAAAAAGAATGTCTTGCAGTAATATGGGCGATAAAGAAATTCAATATTTATCTGTATGGGAAGGCATTTAAGTTGCAAACGGATCACAAACCCTTGTCGTGTCTATCGCATGCTAGACATGAAAATTCTAGATTACTCCGTTGGTCATTACTGATGCAGCCATTTGAGTTTAGCATAGAGTATATAAGTGGAAAAACAAATCTGGGAGCGGATTTTTTAAGCCGCCATCCGTGTGATGAGAATCAACCTAAGCCCCAGGAATAATACTAAATTTCTCTATGTGTATATAGAATTATAGACTGACATATAACGTCTGTTTCAAGTGGGGAGAATTTGTCGTGTGAAATTCTAATCCACATATATAAATTAAAACGTAAATGTAAAGCCTAACAAATAACTTAAATAAAAGGAAAGAAGAATGGTAAAGAACAGTGCTGTCACAATGACTGTACTCGAAATCCCCTTGTTTTCTACTTCGTCTGCAAATTGTAACGTTTCACGTTGATAGTAAAAGCCTACTGCTTCAATACCCGCTTTCTTCAATAAAACGTGTACTGCCTTTCTAAGAAAAACCTTGAGATACGCAAGCTGACCTATATTTAATATTCCATTCATGTCATTTTATACACTAAGTTACCATAAACGAAAGACAGATGAACTTAGGATAGAGAGAAGGGAGGGCTGAAAGCAGGAACGCATACAACACTAAACACGCGTCTCGCTATACAATTAAAGTCATCACGCGTGTAAGGCCACAAGCACTAATTTTTTTTCAAATCGACAGTGATAAAAAACACTACCCATACGAGAGTTAGGTTTTAAAAACCTGAAAAACGCTTATTAGGAAACATGACATTATACTGGTTTACGTTTGAAAGCCTGACAGTACCCAGACACCACATCGTATTCGAAGTGAACAGGAGGTAGAAGAAAATGCATATTTTGAACGCAGCCCCTAGCTCCCTTAAATTTCTATAATTGGGTTCCTTAGGACTTGCTGACAAATAATATGTTAAACGTTACGCAAATAGTCTAGGAATTAACAAATTATAGCCAAAATAAAAGGGTGGTGCTGTCAGACAACACCAAAATCAGAATCGCTCAGTGGCAGATTTTGACACCACCATTGTACGGGAAATAGGCCAACATGTTACCTCCTATTTGATTGGCGGAAAGTAAATGTAAGGCTAAACACGATTAGTCGGGCTACAAATACTATTTTTGTTGTTAGGGGAGACGGAAGGAAGGGTACTTTTTTTCAAACGCTTGTGTAAACATGGCTCGATTGGTTAGACCCGCCAATATAGTCAATTAGAAGCGTTAGTTCAGCACCACATTTTCAAATAAACTTACTAAAGAACCAGTGCGTTGAGCGTTAGTGCACCCGTGTGTTGCCGGGGCCCGAAAGGAGAGCAAAGAATAGTAACACTGCACCCTACCACGCATGTCGTAAAAAGCGACTAAGGAGGGTTGGGCATGGGGCTGTTTACCCCATCCCGTAAAAACTTCGCACAGTGGGCTGATCACCTGCTTGCCAACCAATCTGATTACGGAAAGAACGATAGATTGTTTGGTCTGTTTCTGTTCCACAAAGACGCCACTAGGCGTGGTGGAAACAGCGATAGATTGATCAATTTGTTGTTGCCCTAAGACGCCACTAGGCGTACTGGCCACATACTGCTTTGCCGGTTGGTGGCTAAGGATGGAAGAAGAAGAAGTTGAGCGTTAGTGCATATTTTTCTAAATAAAAGCCTGGGACATCGGCAGATCGAAATTGTGCTATATTCATTGCCAGTCAACGTAACTGTGTATTATTCCATGAATTGTGGTAAGCTTGATATATTCAATATCTTTTTAATGAAAATTGAATGTAAATTGATAATTTATGTCTGTATATGTGTGTGGTTCAGTAGCGAACATGAGGCAAGGTCTATATAGTGCTCCAACCTGAACAGAAGGTGTCGGAGAAAAGTAAAACTGCATGGAATTGCAAAACAGTACACTGACACCTATCTTATTGACTAGAAAGAACTAATGCTGGAATTGCAGAGGCGTAGTGTCGTGTGAAATTCTAATCCACATATATAAATTAAAACGTAAATGTAAAGCCTAACAAATAAATTTAATAAAAGGAAAGAAGAATGGTAAAGAACAGTGCTGTCACAATGACTGTACTCGAAATCCCCCTTGTTTTCTAATTCGTCTGCAAATTGTAACGTTCCACGTTGATAGTAAAAGCCTACTGCATCACTACACGCTTTCTTCAATAAAACGTGTACTGCCTTTCTAAGAAAAACCTTGAGATACGCAAGCTGACCTAGATTTAAAATTCCATTCATGTCATTTTATACACTACGTTACCAAAAAACGAAAGACAGATGGACTAAGGATAGAAAGAAAGGGAGGGGCTGAAAGCCGGAACGCAGGCAATACTACCACAGTCTCGCGATACACAATTACTACCATCACGCGTGTAAGGCCACAAGCACTAGCTTTTTTCAAATCGACAGTGATAAACAACACTACCCATACGAGAGTTAGTTTTTAAAAACTTACAAAACGCTTATTAGGAAACATGACATTCTACTGTTTTATGTCTAAAATCCTGACATTAATCTGACAGTACAGCAGGACAGGTGGCGGTTCTAAACATTGTGGGGAACCAGTGCGTTGAGCGCCAGTGCATATTTTTCTAAATAAAAGCCTGGGACATCGGCAGATCGAAATTGTGCTATATTCATTGCCAGTCAACGTAACTGTGTATTATTCCATGAATTGTGGTAAGCTTGAAATATTTGATATCTTTTTAATGAAAATTGAATGTAAATTGATAATTCATGTCTGTATATATGTGTGGTTCAGTAGCGAACATGAGGTAAAGCCTATATAGTGCTCCAACCTGAACAGAAGGTGTCGGAGGAAAGTAAAACTACAGGGAATTGCCAAACAGTTCACTGACACCTATCTTATCGACTAGAAAGAAATAATGCTGGAATTGCAGAGGCGTAGTAACCATTAGGGAGGAGTATACTGGTGAAAATTGTTTCAGATGAAGATAGCAGTTGGCCTACCGCTCTGAACTCAGTGTTTGTTATGTATTGTGTTCAGTCTGGAAATTTATTATAAATTAGTTCTGAAATAGGAGGTACAACCTTCTTGTTTCAGGGACCGTGGTCCTAAAGTTATTGAGCAGCACCTGGTCTGAGCTTTGCTGAACCTAGAGGCTGACAGCATACTCCTGGGTCCAGATAGTGACCAGTGAGGTGTCTCCAGAACACAGGGGGCTATCGAGCAGAGGAGTCTTTTCCTGCCGCCATCACGAAAGATAAGCGTCTGTGGCCAGAGGAGCTCAACATTATGCCCCCCCCCCTCAAAATCTGACTTTATAATAAAACAGAGGGAAAATACAGTGTTTAAATTGATAGGAACTGTGAACTTTTCCCCATACTATTTCCAAGATAAACAAACACTTGAAGTCATGATGACAAATAACAACATAGCTTGAAAAAAACAAAACCAGTATTACCTCATATTACTACTACACAACTGACACACATAGGATAATATTAATAAAATATGTCATTACAAGGTTCATATTGATAAATTCTGTACATATAAATTGTAATTACAATTGATTGTGATTCCTGGTTCACTTTGTATTTGAATCAGGACACATATATTAGTAAAAGTAATTAATACATATTTGTATTTGAAACTTTCCCAGTGCCTCATTTAAGATAGTCTTATAGAGTGTTAAATGGGTGTGAGTGTCACAGTGTTGTCAAGTGTGGTGGAATAAATTAAATTGTTTATCTGTCTGTTGTTGTTGTGACTTACACTTCATCATATACATACCCTAGACATTTAACGTAGTCATCACAATATTCCAGAATAATTCTGACTGAGGTATAATGTGGTAGCAAGTAAGGTTATCTGTAAAACACTACACCTATTAGATACAGATACCTTCACAGCTGATCTCAGTCAGTACACTAAGTCCCCTATAAATATTTATAACATCCCACTTTACCACATATATTGGGGTCTCGCTCCAGGGATATTGAACTTTCTCCTGTTATAGATATTGGGAATAATAAGAATTAAAAGGTATCCTTGGGTGGAAATAAATAAGGTTGAGCTCTCAGTGCCTGTAGTGTCCTTAGATAATTATTGAAAGATTGAATTGTTTACAATTGCATGTTAGACAATGGCCGACTTGGCAAAATTTCGATCTGCTGCTGTACAGACTGCGAAAGAGTTAGGAATGGACGGGCAAATTATGATTGCTTATGTCACTGCTGAATGTGACAAATATATTGAACGGGAAGAAAGAAGATTAGAAAAAGAGGCCGAAAGAAGATTAGAAAAAGAGGCCGAAAGAAAACTAGAATCTGAAAGATTGGCCGAAGGTTAGAGGCTGAAAAAGAAATTAAGAGGTTGCAGATTGAGGCTGAGGCTGAGACTAAGAGGTTGCAAGCATTGGAAGGCAGATTGAGGAAAGAAGAAGATTGGCTGCAGAAAGAGAAGACAAAAGATTGGCTGCAGAAAGGGAAGACAAGCGATTAGCTGCAGAAAGGGAAGCAGAAGATAAAAGATTACAAAGGGAACATGAGTTACGACTAAGGGAGTTTGAGTTTCAAGGCCATGCTCCTGAAAATGGTGCCAGTCCCTTTACCTCTGATGCCACTGCTAGCCAGGGAGCCTCAACCTCAGCTATGAATTTTCATTTAGATCATTTTGTTGAGAAAGACGATGATATTGAGAGCTATCTAAATAGATATGAACTATTAGCTACCACATATGGGTTAGAGAGAGAAAGGTGGAGCTTAAAGTTATCTCAAGGTCTTCGTGGGGCAGCTTATGAAGTTTTTGCCAAAATGAGCAGAGGTGATCAGGAAAATTATGACATGCTAAAGCAGGCTCTTTTGTTAAGATATGAAAAGAACGCAGAATTTTATAGGAAAAAATTTAGGAATGCTAAACTACTGTCAGGTGAAACCTATCACCAGTTCTCTGCACGAATAGAGACATACTTGGAGAAATGGACTTCTCTGGGGAAAACCCAAGATCTTAAGGAAATGGTCCTTATAGAACAACTAAGAGAGTCCATGGCTCCAGACCTGAGAAAGTTTCTCATGGAACAAGGTGCAGAGAGGCTGGGTGAGTTGCTAAATGTTGCTGAAAGGTATCAAGCAGCTCAGGCAGAGGTATCAGGTAATAAAAAGAAACAGGTGGATAATTTTAGGGCACCACAGAACTTTAATAAATTTGATCCTAGAGATCAAAACAAAGGTAAGCACCAATTTGATAGGCCACGGTATGACAATAAAAATAAAACCCCACAATTCGATGAAAGGAAATATGATGAAAGAAAATCTTTCAACCAAGGGAAAAGGTGGTGTAAAAATTGTAAGATGAACAATCATGACACTGACCGTTGCAGAAGGAACCCTATGGTTATGGCCACCCTTCAGGTCAGGTCGACCTCAAGACAGGAGGAGGATATTATGTTAGATACCACTCCAGAAGAGATGAGGAAGGCACAGGCTGGGGATAAGACCCTCAAGCCTTGTTTCAGGAAATTGTCAACTTGTCATACAACTCCAGGCAAGGGAGATTTTTACATGAAAAACAAGTTGATGTATAGGAAGACTGGAGCTAGATCCAAAGGTCAGGGACAGCTGGTACTTCCTAAAAGATATAGGGCAGAATTAATAAGGAGCCTACATGTGAAACCAGATGGGGACCATGAGAAAATAGGTACCATCATCCAAAAGGTGGCTCACAATTATTATTGGCCCAAGGCAAGATGGGACATTGAGAATTTTGTAGAAAGGTGTAGCATAGCACATGAGGGAACACCCACAAGTGGGAACATTGATCAGGACCTGGACACGCCACGGGGCAAAATTAGGCCTGACAATAAAAAGAAAAATAAATTTGATAAAGTGGACCAAAGGGAATGGGAAGCCCCTTTTCACGGACAAGCTTCACTTAACTGTTTTACAATGGCCACTATGCAGAGAGTGCAAAAAGATGTCTTACCCCAGGATAAGCCGAAAATCCCTCAATCGGACTTAAACAAACTGGAGGAAGAAGATGTAGAGAGGAAATCTCTCATCAAGAATTTTAAGTGGGGAGAAAGCCCCAAGAGAAAAAATTGGTAGCGGTCGTTTTGTGCATGATAATTCTGGGAAGAAAAATCATCACTACAGAGCTTCGGGTGGAAAGGACCTGGCATGTGCCAGGAGAAATAAGTTTCCGAATTTAAAAGTCCATATGTAACTCTGTTAAGAAAGTGGACTGATGAAAAAGCAGAGGAAAATATTACATCCTCATACCAATATGTGAATGAGCTGACCACTCGTTTAAAAACTGGCTGGAAACTTGCCAATGAAAATTTGAAACAAGCCAGGAAGAAACATGCTGCCTATTATAACAGGAAAGCTAAAGACAGAGATTTGGCTGTGGAAGAGAAGGTACTGCTTCTTCTACCCGGTAGTCAGAATAAGTTACAAATTGGATGGCAAGGTCCATATACAGTTCTAGAGAAGGTGTCTAGAACAAATTATAAGATAGATAAGAAGGGGAAAGAAAAAATCTATCATGTGAATCTCCTGAAGAAATATTTGGAAAGAGAACATCAGGAACAGACACACTTGTTGACCTTGTCCATTGCCATGGAGATGAAAAAGGAACCACTTTCATCATTTGAATATCCATTACACCCCTGTGAGACAGCGGCACAGGTGAAAATCAGTACACATTTAACGAAAACTCAGAAAGAGAGAGTGCAACAGGTTCTAGATAATCATGCAGAGGTGTTAACAGACCGACCGGGGCATACAAACTTATTGGAATATGATATGAAACTGATAGACCCCACACCCGTCTGTATGAAACCCTATTCGATTCCTTTTGCTAAGGAGAAAGCTTTGAAGGAAGAGATAGACTATTTGTTGAAGGAAGGAATTATTTCACACAGTGAATCTTCGTATAGTTCCGGTGTTGTACTCCTCAGGAAGCCCTCTGGAGAACATAGACTCTGTATAGATTACAGGAGACTGAATGCTATTACAGAAGGACAGGTGGATCCATTGCCGGATACAAATCAGTTGTTTGCCAGACTAAATAAAGCTAAATATTTCTCAAAAGTGGATCTGAGTAAAGGATACTATCAGATTCCAGTAAAGCCTGAGGTTAGACCATACCTAGCTTTTAGTACCTCAGAAGGACACTATGAGTTTAATAGATTGCCATTTGGATTGAAGAATGCACCTAGTGTCTTCTCTAGAATGATGAGAAAATTATTGGACCCTCTGAATAATCCATGTATCACAAATTTCATGGATGATATCCTTATAGCAACAGAAACATTTGAGGAACACATTGACTCTCTGAACATGCTGTTTAATCGACTTAGGGAAGCGAATTTAACAGCCCGACCAACCAAATGTTGCGTTGGATGTAAAGAATTGGAATTCTAGGGACACACAGTTTATCAGGGAAACATGACCCCTGACCCCAAGAATTTAGAGAAACTAATAAAAGCCCCGAGACCACAAACCAAGAAAGACGTGAGATCCTTTGTCTCATTATGTGGTTTCTACCAGAAGTATATCAAAAACTTTAATTCCATATGTGAGACGTTAACTGATTTGACACGTAAGGGAAATCCAGATCGAATTACATGGACACCACAATGTGAAATGGCTTACCAGGAATTGAAGGAAAAGCTCACAAGTAAACCTATTTTGAAATTACCTGACTTAAGTCAAGAATTCATAGTAAGGACTGATGCCAGTAATATTGGGTTAGGGGCGACTCTGCTACAGAAATCAGATGCATTGGATGGAGAATTAAGCCCAGTGGCATATGCTAGCAGAAAGTTGAATAAAGCTGAAACCAACTACTCAACTAGCGAAAAAGAATGTCTTGCAGTAATATGGGCGATAAAGAAATTCAATATTTATCTGTATGGGAAGGCATTTAAGTTGCAAACGGATCACAAACCTTTGTCGTTTCTAGCACAGGCTAGACATGAGAATTCTAGATTACTCCGTTGGTCATTATTGATGCAGCCATTTGAGTTTAGCATAGAGTATATAAGTGGAAAAACAAATCTGGGAGCGGATTTTTTAAGCCGCCATCCGTGTGATGAGAATCACCCTAAACTCCAGGAAAAATAATAAATTTCTCTATGTGTATATAGAATTATAGACTGACATATAACGTCTGTTTTAAGAGGGGAGAATTAGTCGTGTGAAATTCTAATCCACATATATAAATTAAAACGTAAATGTAAAGCCTAACAAATAAATTTAATAAAAGGAAAGAAGAATGGTAAAGAACAGTGCTGTCACAATGACTGTACTCGAAATCCCCCTTGTTTTCTAATTCGTCTGCAAATTGTAACGTTCCACGTTGATAGTAAAAGCCTACTGCATCACTACACGCTTTCTTCAATAAAACGTGTACTGCCTTTCTAAGAAAAACCTTGAGATACGCAAGCTGACCTAGATTTAAAATTCCATTCATGTCATTTTATACACTACGTTACCAAAAAACGAAAGACAGATGGACTAAGGATAGAAAGAAAGGGAGGGGCTGAAAGCCGGAACGCAGGCAATACTACCACAGTCTCGCGATACACAATTACTACCATCACGCGTGTAAGGCCACAAGCACTAGCTTTTTTCAAATCGACAGTGATAAACAACACTACCCATACGAGAGTTAGTTTTTAAAAACTTACAAAACGCTTATTAGGAAACATGACATTCTACTGTTTTATGTCTAAAATCCTGACATTAGTCTGACAGTACAGCAGGACAGGTGGCGGTTCTAAACATAAAAAATAAAAAAAACTACACGACTATCCTGGAAAATACATATTTTGAACGCAGCCCCTTAGCCCCGTTAAATTTATATATTTGGGTTCCTTAGGACTTGCTGACAAATAATATGTTAAACGTTACGCAAATAGTCTAGGAATTAACAAATTATAGCCAAAAGAAATAGTGGGGGATGTCAGACAACACCAAAATCAGAATCGCTCAGTGGCAGATTTTCACACCACCATTGTACGGGAAATAGGTCCCCATGTTACCTCCTATTTGATTGGCGGAAAGTAAATGTAAGGCTAAACACGATTAGTCGGGCTATAAATATTGATTCTTTGTTGTTAGGGAAACGTGAGTAAGGGTACTTTTTTTTTTAAAAGCTGTGTAAACATGGCACGATTGGTTAGCCCCGCCAATATAGTCAATCAGAGGCGTCAGGTCAGCACCACATTTTCAAATAAACTTACTAAAGAACCAGTGCGTTGAGCGCCAGTGCATATTTTTCTAAATAAAAGCCTGGGACATCGGCAGATCGAAATTGTGCTATATTCATTGCCAGTCAACGTAACTGTGTATTATTCCATGAATTGTGGTAAGCTTGAAATATTTGATATCTTTTTAATGAAAATTGAATGTAAATTGATAATTCATGTCTGTATATATGTGTGGTTCAGTAGCGAACATGAGGTAAAGCCTATATAGTGCTCCAACCTGAACAGAAGGTGTCGGAGGAAAGTAAAACTACAGGGAATTGCCAAACAGTACACTGACACCTATCTTATCGACTAGAAAGAAATAATGCTGGAATTGCAGAGGCGTAGTAACCATTAGGGAGGAGTATACTGGTGAAAATTGTTTCAGATGAAGATAGCAGTTGGCCTATAGCTCTGAACTCAGTGTTTGTTATGTATTGTGTTCAGTCTGTAAATTTATTATAAATTAGTTCTGAAATAGGAGTACAACCTTCTTGTTTCAGGGACCGTGGTCCTAAAGTTATTGAGCAGCACCTGGTCTGAGCTTTGCTGAACCTAGAGGCTGACAGCATACTCCTGGGTCCAGATAGTGACCAGTGAGGTGTCTCCATAACACAGGGAGGCTATCGAGCAGAGGAGTCTTTTCCTGCCGCCATCACGAAAGATAAGCGTCTGTGGCCAGAGGAGCTCAACATTATGCCCCCCCCCCCCCCTCAAAATCTGACTTTATAATAAAACAGAGGGAAAATACAGTGTTTAAATTGATAGGAACTGTGAACTTTTCCCCATACTATTTCCAAGATAAACAAACACTTGAAGTCATGATGACAAATAACAACATAGCTTGAAAAAACAAAACCAGTATTACCTCATATTACTACTACACAACTGACACACATAGGATAATATTAATAAAATATGTCATTACAAGGTTCATATTGATAAATTCTGTACATATAAATTGTAATTACAATTGATTGTGATTCCTGGTTCACTTTGTAGTTGAATCAGGACATATATATTAGTAAAAGTAATTAATACATATTTGTATTTGAAACTTTCCCAGTGCCTCATTTAAGATAGTCTTATAGAGTGTTAAATGTGTGTGAGTGTCACAGTGTTGTCAAGTGTGGTGGAATAAATTAAATTGTTTATCTGTCTGTTGTTGTTGTGACTTACACTTCATCATATACATACCCTAGACATTTAACGTAGTCATCACAATATTCCAGAATAATTCTGACTGAGTTATAATGTGGTAGCAAGTAAGGTTATCTGTAAAACACTACACCTATTAGATACAGATACCTTCACAGCTGATCTCAGTCAGTACACTAAGTCCCCTATAAATATTTATAACATCCCACTTTACCACACGTAGTAACCATTAGGGAGGAGTATAAGCTGACAGTGTAAATTGTTTCAGATGAAGCTGACAGCCGCCATCACGAAAGTTAAGCCTCTGTGCCCAGAGGAGCTCAACATTCTTTCTCCCCATCCAAACTTGACATTACAGTAAATCTGAGGGTCAATACATTGTTTAAATTGATAGGAACGGTGAAGATTCCCCATACTATTTCCAAGATAAACAAACACTTGAAGTCATGATGACAAATAACAACATAGCTTGAAAAACAAAACCAGTATTACCTCATAGTACTACTACACAACTGACACACATAGGATAATATTAATAAAATATGTCACTACAAGGTTCATATTGATAAATTCTGTACATATAAATTGTAATTACAATTGATTGTGATTCCTGGTTCACTTTGCAGTTGAATCAGGATATATATATAGCAGTGAAAGTAATTAATACATAAATATTTGAAACTTTACCAGTGACTCATTTAAGATAGTCTTATAGAGTGTTAAATGTGTGTGAGTGTCACAGTGTTGTCAAGTGTGGTGGAATAAATAAAATTGTTTATCTGTCTGTTGTTGTTGTGACTTACACTTCATCATTTACATAACCCTAGACATTTAACGTAGTCATCACAATATTCCAGAATAATTCTGACTTAGGTATAAATGTGGTAGCAAGTAAGGTTATCTGTAAAACACTACACCTATTAGATACAGATACCTTCACAGCTGATCTCAGTCAGTACACTAAGTCCCCTATAAATATTTATAACATCCCATTTTACCACAGATGGCTTAACACCAAATATATTTAGCAGTAGAAATCTAAGAATGAGAGAGGAAAAAAACTTGGTAGTGTCCAAAAATCAAGTCTGTTTTTGCTTTTAATTTCAAATTTCAAAATTGTCGTTCGTTCATTGGCCAAAGCCTTTCATATTATTGAGAAATTTCAAAGGCTTGACGCCATTTGTAGAAGATAGTCCCGAGAGCAGGACGTTGTGTATTTCTGAAGAAAAGTGATTAGCCTTATTAAAGCAAATATATATGAAAGTATAGGCATCACAGTTCAGCCAGCAGTATATCTGGAATCTGTTATTCAACGTACCTGTGTTTTTTTTCATTGAATTTCTGGTAAGACCGACATTATTCATATATCTTTTGTTTAAAAAGGTGAGTGAGAGATGCTGCCATCACGACTGTAAGTAATCAGGTCCCAAGCTGATTTGTGCAGGGCCTGAAGGAGAATTAAGATTAAAACACATTGCCAGTTTTGTGTAAATGCACATGTTTTGTGAAATAATAAAATGTTTTCTTAGGTGACCAGAGGGACACAGCTCACCTATCCCATTGTATGGTAGAAAAGAAAGATTAATAATATTATTGCAGATGCAGTGCCGCCTTTGTAGGAGAGACATGTGAACAACACTGGCACACTGTGGAATGGATGTGCTGGATTGGTCCATTGGATATGACCCAGCTCTTTATTTCTTATGTATGCTCTTTTGTATATAAAACACAGTCTAAATAAGATATCACCCAGGAGACATTGTTTCATTATTACAGGGTTTTATCTGGCACTAGTCCGGTGCCAGAGTTCTATGGGAAAGCCGTTGAGAAGTTTGGGAGTTCAGTAGTGATAGGGGTCGCCAGTTTTCCCTTATTACTTTTGGAGCAGTGGTCATTCGGCAGAAAGAATTCAGACAGTTCCAGTGGGCCAGATAAGTGAAATCTATCTGGTACCCTAACAGTAAATCAGCAATAAGAGCAGCATAACCCCTGTATTCAAGAAATAAAATATATTCCCTAGTGAACATTAAACAGTGACAGTGTATTTTTAAAGAGACTGGGGAGTGATTATAAGAAATCCCAAAACAGCCATCCAGTGTTAGAAACCAGTAAAAGACAGATTTTAGTAACACTATTAGTTTAAATTTAACAGTATTTGTTTGGACACTTGTCCCTGTGGGTCTAAAATTTACATTTTGTATATATCTTGAATTCTACATTTCATTTTTAAAGTCTGACCAGAAGAATACTAGGTTCAGGACCAAATAAATCATACAGAAAATTATTAATTGTACAAATATATACAATATCCCGGTGTTATTTCCTTTAATCATAAGCCTTTAATATTTGTTTAGTGTAGAAGTGTAAATATTGTTAAAGTACTATCACACCACACTATGCATATTCCCTAGACATTACACGTAGCAATCATTCATACTAGACAAGAATAAGCCTGCTTTAGGCCCTGAGGTGGTAGCAGAAAGGTATCCTTAAAATAACTCAACCCTAAATTTGTTAGAATCCGGGACCTTCACAGCTGGCCTCATTCAGTACAATAAGGAAACATATCAACAACATTCATAACATCGAAACCCACCACACGAGCTGACAAATTAATAATTGCTTAATCCTTCACAAAGGTTGTCGGCAGATCATAGAATTAACGTGCTCAGACCAATGCATGCATTGTTTATCGCTTGTCTGAATATCTTGTGAAAACTACCAATTGTGAGAGAAGAGTCATTAACCTTCTATCTACATCTCTGCCAGGGGTAATATTGTGCAAAGGTAGACACCCTTGGCGACCCATTTAGATACTATTGAGTTTTGGCCACTGTTGGACCACTGCTGCAAAGCAGAGGAGGCAATACCTTGACAATCATAACTCTTCAGTTCTTTGAGGATTGGAGCATATGGCTTCGACAAACACATCCAAGTTCTCTTGTCATATACCATCATTCCCGGTCACTCTTTGTCAACATATACCATCAATTCCCGGTCACTCTTGTCATATACCATCAATTCCCGGTCCCTCTTGTCATATACCATCAATTCCCGGGTCACTCTTGTTATTATACCATCAATTCCCGGTCACTCTTGTCATCAATACCATCAATTCCCCGGTCACTCTTGTCATATACCATCAATTCCCGGGCCACTCTTGTCATATACCATCATTCCCGGACGGTCACTCTTGTCATATACCATCAATTCCCGGGTCACTCTATGTCATATACTACATCAATTCCCGGTCACTCTTGTCATATACCATCAATTCCCGGTCACTACATCTATGTCTGTCTCATCCCCTGCATGTCTGCAGGTTCTCTTCTCCATGTGTTCTTTGCATTGACTCTGCAACTTCTCTTACCTTGAAGATTCCATTTGTTGTAGTTTCACTGTTGATTATCGACGTCATATTTTATGGACTTCATGGTTAAGTGTTGTATGACCTGTTAAGTTGTTCATAACTCTCAATGTGATACCATATACATATGTGTGTTTAGTGTGTTGTGTTGTGTTGTGCGTGTGATCGTGTGCGTGTGCGTGTGTGTGTGTGTGTGTGTGTGTGTGTTGCAGGTTAGTATTCTGTGTAAGTGTTGTATAGACCTATGTTTGCAGGTTGGTCTTAACCCCGAATATTGCATTTGTTGACGGGTATTGTAACCGACATAGTGAAGTTGGTGTATGAAGTGTTTGTTAGTTTTTTTAATTTAACTGTAAGATGCATTTATAAGTTTGTCTTCACTTCGAGGTGATGTATAGAAATCGTGGTTAATCTTTGTTGTTTTTTGTGATGCATATATATTTTGGTTGTCGTAACTAAACAACTTTTATAAAACTGTAGGTTGGTCTTGACTGGGTGGGTGGGGGGAGAGAGGTTTTATTTGCCTGTTGGTCTTCACATTTAAGCGCTGTTATGAGGTGTATGTTGGTCTTTGCTGGGTGGTCTTCACATTAGATGCGCTCTATGGGATGTTACAAATAGAATGTTGGTCTTTGCTGCTGGAAATGTTGTATATTATTCAATAGGTTTGTCTTTTTTCGTGAGTGTAATACATTTCGTGTTTTCAATAGTTTTTACAAGTAAAATTGCATTGCAAGGACTTTTGGTTCTCACAACC
Source organism: Oreohelix idahoensis (assembly GCA_024509875.1). Taxonomy (NCBI): domain Eukaryota; kingdom Metazoa; phylum Mollusca; class Gastropoda; order Stylommatophora; family Oreohelicidae; genus Oreohelix; species Oreohelix idahoensis. Next base: position 2,558 of record JAMPIV010010464.1, on the reverse strand, counting down.
AAGTCTAAAGAAAACAAATTTGCAGTTTAAGCCAGGATGTGGACTGTCATGAAGCACGGCAGTTATCACTATCGATAAATCTATGACAATTGGCAGTGGTGCACCACTTCACATACCTGGGATTTACCATCAAAACGACCTCTCACTGGCGCAAGAATCTGACATCGTTCATAGGCAAAGCTGCAGCTAGCTTTGCCCGCCCTCACAATCTGAGTGTTTATGGAACAGCTCCAAACCTCACCAACGAAGACCAAAAACTGCGGTTTTAAATAACAGCATTATGTGCGTTCACCAGCACACATCTACTCGTCACATATGTGCAAGCGAGAAAATTTTGACAACACTATGCCAAAGCATTAAAAACGAAAACTACAAAATACCTCTTTTCATCTTACGGTGTCTAACGCCACAACATCCTCGGCATTTCAGTGGAAAAATAACAGCAGACATAAATGTCGCTGGTGTTGTTCACTGTGCTGGGCCCTTCAAAAGCATGAATACACTGCTTAACCAGCAAACTCTATACGTGGGAATGAACTGGTTCATTGAGTCGCCGCATGAAGATGGTCGCATCCCGAAAGATACTCTTCTAGACTGACAACTGGCAGATGGCAAAAAAAAAAAAAAAAAAAAAAAAAAACAGTTGGGCGGACTGCAGTTCTGTAGATTCAAAGCTTGTGCAGGAGAAGCACACTCAGTCCCCGGCAAACTGGTCATTACATAAATCTTTCAACATAGCCCCAGCGGGATATGAAAAGCTGAAGATCGGACCAACATTGTGGCGATGCTACTCTAGACGCTATGTCGTTGTGCTAAATTTAAAATACATGAAACCACTGATTTTACATTTCTGATCCATTTACTAACCCAAATTTGCTGTATTATTAAACACGAGACAATTCAGAACCGGCTCCTAAGCAGTTGTCAACCCTAGGTGTAAAAACAAAAGTCGCACTCACTGTCATCTTGAGCTAGTGTTGTTACACGAGGTTGACCAAGCCTGGGACGGTCATTGGTGGTACCTGTCGCCCGAAATCGCTGGTTCAGCCTCACTATAGTGGACTGGTCACAATTGAAATGTCTGGCAACTTCTCCGGTCGCCATTCCACTGTTGAGCATACCAACAGCTTGCCATCGCTCTTGTGACGACAGTCGAGGCATGACAAAAAAATTAACAGACTTTCTTTCGATGAAAACAGATAATGTCTTTTTACTCGCTGAAACTTGACTAATGCGTGTGCCGAATTTCAATGTCATTCGACTTTTAATAAAGCCAGAATTTATCAAAAAAACCTTGTTTTGCACGTAAAGTACGCAAAATTTGAAGTAAACATCACATCGATAGTAAAGTGGGAATACATGAACTTCATCACTTGCACACTTTCGGGGTTTGAAAATCGCTCACTTGCATAAACATTTCAACAGTGAAAACAAGTCAACGTATACTTATTATCTGCAGTAAAGCTGAGTGTTGTACGTATGTTTAAAATCATTCTTCGCTGTAGCTTCGTATTTATTTGGTGGTTGAACACTTGGACTTCTATTAATTTTAATATTAATTTTACTGTTTTATGTTTTGCAGTGTGAATGTTTCTAAGCTCAAGGTAAAGGCAGTCTGATGGCAGATACTGCTGTAGGGGAGTGAATATTTGAGACTTCACAATACTTGTTCAAGATTTATGTGGTGGGGTGACCAGTTCCCTTCCTAGCTGCCTTTGCCTTCACGAACTCAATAGCAGAGTCAGGTAACCATTTACATGTGGGCAGACTGAAGCGTGACGCTATCACTATAGTATCTTTCTTCGAAAACCTTGTATTATAATAAGTACATTTTTGTATCCATCTTTGAAGTGTTTTGAATCTACATATGTTGTATATGTATATTTAATGATATGAATTTTCTTCGGAATTGAATCGTTTAATCTTTCACGGATCAAATTCTCTACACTCTGACTAGTTTTTCTTCATATCTTACAAAAGATAAACCAGTGCACTTTCTCGCATTGTATCCTCCTGTCAGGAGTCCTACAATCTTCGAATGTTTATACACAACACTTCCTAACTGCTGAGTTCTCATTCCAGATAATTCGATCAAACTTCTCCTCTTTTGCATTCTTTTCGGGAAAACAATCTCAGTAGTCTTTTAGATCCATAACTGGCCCGCACGATAGAGACTAGGATAGAACTCAAACCGTGTATGAGAATCGGGTAATTCTTGTGGAATATTTGTGTAACTATCTGTAAATGGTATCTCTTAACTCCACATTACCAGGTACTGAAAAACGCTGACAATCGAAACATGGCGAATATCCTAATATGCAGAAGAAATACAGACAAAAAGATGAAGTTATAGATAGGAGACAGCAAGTTAAGTCCAACAGGGTTGTTGCGCGTGAGCTGGTGAGTACCGTGATGTAAATATAAAGAGGTAAAAGATTCTGAAAAATTAAATTATGTTTCGACTGAGATTGGTGGAATCTTTGCAATAAGAGACATGCATAATAGTGTCTATTAGAACACCAACAAACATAATGAGAGAGGCAAATCACGAACTCTCA
>JAMPIV010010463.1:0-27473 GCA_024509875.1 Oreohelix idahoensis | reverse complement strand
CTATGTGGTTTCATAATCATATTCAAATAGGTTTTTGTTTGCCATTGGTCGGGTCTGTTAACCAAACAACCCATCTCTGCATGATTATTTAGAACCTGTTGCACTCTCTCTTTCTGAGTTTTCGTTAAATGTGTACTGATTTTCCCTGTGCTGCTGTCTCACAGGGGTGTAATGGATATTCAAATGATGAAAGTGGTTCCTTTTTCATCTCCATGGCGATGGACAAGGTCAACAAGTGTGTCTCTTCCTGATGTTCTCTTTCCAAATATTTCTTCAGGAGATTCACATGATAGATTTTTTCTTTCCCCTTCTTATCTATCTTATAATTTGTTTTAGACACCTTCTCTAGAACTGTATATGGACCCTGCCATCCAATTTGTAACTTATTCTGACTCCCGGGCAAAAGAAGCAGTACTTTCTCTCCCACAGCCAAATTTCTGTCTTTCGCCTTCCTGTTATAATAGGCAGCATGTTTCTTCCTGGCTTGTTTCAAATTTTCATTGGCAAGTTCCCAGCCAGTTTTTAACCGAGTGGTCAGCTCATTCACATACTGGTATGAAGATGTAATGTTTTCCTCTGCCTTTTCATCAGTCCACGTTCTTAACATAGCTTCAAGTGGACCTTTTATTGGCCTTCCAAACAATAATGTTGCCGGGGCCATACCGGTTGAACTATGGGGTACCTCCCGATAAGCAAAGAGGGCGGCGTGCAGGTACTGGTCCCATGTATCTGGTTTTTCGTGTGCCAACTTTCTCAGGATCGACATTAATGTGCCGTTAAATCTTTCCACTTGGCCGTTCCCTTGGGGATGATACACACTACAATGGAAGTGTTTGGCCTGGAAGATCCTGAAAACTTCTTCAGTTAGTTTCCCCTTGAACTGAGAGCCATTATCAGTCAAGATTTGATTGGGAAAGCCTAACCTTGTGAAAATTGTGAGCAATGCCTCTGCCACATGTTTTGAATCAATCGATGACAGGGCTACTGCCTCTCCCCACATAGAACAAGTGTCCACCAGAGTCAGAATGTAGCTGTTCCTTCTCTTGGTTCGGGTGAGAGGTCCCACAAGATCCACGGCAACTCTCTCAAAGGGTGTTCCCACTATGGGCATTTCCCCCAGAGTTGCTGGTGCAGTCCAATGTTTAGGTGCTACTCGTTGGCACTCTGGACAGGATTTTACATATCGTTTGATATCTTCAGTTATTCCTGGCCAGAAATAGTGACAAGCTATTCGCTGTCCTGTTGCGCTGATTCCCATATGACCACTGAAGGGAATCGCATGCCCTAGTTCCAACACTTTAGTCCTATATGAAGTGGGAAGGACCAGCTGTCCGTGACCATTGGATTCAGATCCAGCCTTCCTATATATCAATTTGTTCTTCATATAAAACTCTCCCTTGCCTGGAGGTGTATGAGATTTGGGCAACTTCTTGAAACATGGCTTGAGTGTTTTGTCCTCAGCCTGTGCCTTCCTCATCTCATCTGGGTGAGTATTTATGGGATTATCCTCCTCCTTCTTTGTCTGTGATCTGGTCTGCACTGTTGCCAATATCACAGGTCTCTTGGGATTCCCCAAGAAGACATATCTACACCCCAATATTAGAGGGTAGATTGGCTCATTTATCACTGCTGCTTTTATGATTCCTTCCACATATCGCGGTTTCACTTTTATTCGGGCGACGGGAAGTGTCATGGTAGCTACATCCTTGGTTGCAGTTTGAATCTCCACTGTTTCTGTGGTGTATTGATCGGCCTGCACCAGGTGAGAACTCACAACGGAATCGTAATCTAAACCGGTATCATATAAACATCTTATAGTGACACCATTACAAATGACATCTTCACACACTGGGGGGTGGTATGGTTCCTGTAATTCTTCAGGTTTGCCCTTCTTTTCCTTTTTCCCCGATGTCATAGCAGCTAAATGAGGAGGTTTCCTTCTACAATGGTCAGTGTCATGATTGTTCATCTTACAATTTTTACACCACCTTTTTTCCTTGGTTGAAAGATTTTCTTTCATCATATTTCCTTTCATCGAATTGTGGGAATTTATTTTTATTGTCATACCGTGGCCTATCAAATTGGTGCTTACCTTTATTTTGATCCCTAGGATCAAATTTATTAAAGTTCTGTGGTGCCCTAAAGTTATCCACCTGTTTCTTTTTATTACCTGTTACCTCTGCTTGAGCTGCTTGATACCTTTCAGCAACATTTAGCAACTCACCCAGCCTCTCTGCACCTTGTTCCATGAGAAACTTTCTCAGGTCTGGAGCCATGGACTCTCTTAGTTGCTCTATAAGGACCATTTCCTTAAGATCTTGGGTTTTCCCCAGAGAAGTCCATTTCTCCAAGTATGTCTCGATTCGTGCAGAGAACTGGTGATAGGTTTCACCTGACAGTAGTTTAGCATTCCTAAATTTTTTCCTGTAAAACTCTGCATTCTTTTCATACCTTAACAAAAGAGCCTGCTTTAGCATGTCATAATTTTCCTGATCACCTCTGCTCATTTTTGCAAAAAACTTCATAAGCTGCCCCACGAAGTCCCTGAGATAACTTTAAGCTCCACCTTTCTCTCTCTAACCCATACGTGGTAGCTAATAGTTCGTACCTATTTATATAGCTCTCAATATCATCGTCTTTCTCAACAAAATGATCTAAATGAAAGTTCATAGCTGAGGTCGAGGCTCCCTGAGTAACCGTAGCATCAGAGGCAAAGGGACTGGCACCATTTTCAGGAGCATGGCCTTGAAACTCAAACTCCCTTAGTCGTAACTCATGTTCCCTTTGTAATCTCTTCTCCTCCTTTTCTGCTTCCCTCTCTGCAGCTAATCTCTTCTCTTCTCTTTCTGCAGCTAATTTCTTCTCTTCTCTTTCTGCAGCTAATCTTTTGTCTTCTCTTTCTGCTTCCAATTTCTTAGCCTCTTTGTCAGCCTCAATCTGCAACCTCTTAGTCTCAGCCTCAGCTTGCAACCTCTTAGTCTCAGCCTCAGCTTCAAATTGTAACTTCTTAATTTCCCTTTCAGCCTCTAACCTTCTTTCGGCTTCTTTTTCTAATCTTCTTTCTTCGCGTTCAATAAATTTGTCACATTCCGTTGTGACATAGGCAACCATAACTTGCCCATCTAATCCTAACTCTTTTGCAGTCTGAACCGCAGCAGATCGAAATTTGGCCAGGTCCGCCATTGTCTATCAGGTAAATTTTTATAATGTCTACCCAACAATTCAATTTCTAACTATATATCTAATGGACAACACAGGCACCGTGAGCTCAACCTTATTTAATTCCACCCAAGGATACCTTTTAATTCTTATATTCCCTGAAGTGAATTACCCCCAATATTTTTAATAGTTAAAGATTCAAAATCCCAAGAGCGAGACCCCAATATATGTGGTGAAGTGGGATGTTATAAATACTTATAGGGAACTTAGTGTACTGACTGAGATCAGCTGTGAAGGTATCTATATCTATTAAGAGTAGTGTATTATAGATAACCTTACTTGCTACCACATATCTATATATCTCAGTCAGAATTATTCTGGAATAGTGCGATGCTACGTTATGTGTCTAGGGTATGTGTATGATGAAGTGTAAGTCACAACAACAGACAGATAAACAATTTAATTTAATCCACTACTCTTGACAACACTGTGACACTCACATACATATAACACTCTACAAAGATATCTTAAAAGAGTCACTGATAAACTTTCAAATAACAATATGTATTCATTACTGGCATGAATGAATATGTGTCCTGATTCAACTACAAGGGAACCAGGAATCACAATCAATTTAAATTACAAGTTATGTACAGAATGTATTTAATATGAATATTGTAGTTACATATATTATTACAAATGTTCTATGTGTGTCAGTTGTGTAGTAGTAAAATGAGGTAATACTGGTTTTGTTTTGTTCAAGCTCTGTTGGTATTTGTCATCATGACTTCAATAGTTTGTCTTTAGGGACTAGTATTGGAGATGTTCACAGTTCCTGATTTTAAGACAAGTAAATTCCCCTCTTAATGTTAATTTTACAAAGTCAGTTCAAGATGAGGGGACATAATGTTGAGCTCAGCTGGCCAAGTTAGCTTATCTGGCGTGATGGCGGCAGGAAAGGACTCCTCTGCTCGAATTCTCCTCTGGGCTCTGGAGACACCTCACTGATAGCTAAAAGGACCAAGGAGTATGCTGTCCGACACTGGATTCAGCAAAGCTCTGACCAGGTGCTGCTCAGTACCATCAAGACCACTGTCCCTGAAATCAAGAAGGATGTACCTTCTACTTCATAACTAACTTAAACTCTCTTGTTACATTGATCACAACACAGCACAAACATTGAGTTCAGAGCATTAGGCCAACTGTCAGCTTCATTTGAAATACTTTATTCCAGTATTACCCTTCTTAATGGTTACTACGCCTCTGCACTTCCAGCATTATTTCTTTCTAGTCAATCATCCAGGTGTCAGTGTACTGTTTGGCCATTCCATGCCGTTTTACTTCTCTCCGACACCCTCTGTTCAGGCTGGAGCATTACAGGCTTTACCTCACGTTGGCCACTGAACTACACATATATATACAGGCATAAATCAACAATTCACATTCAATTTTCATTAAAAGATATTGAATGGTTCAAGCTTACCACAATTCATACGAATAAACACAGATACGTTGATTAGCAATGAATTCTGGCACAAACTGGCACAAATTCCCATCTGCTTATCTTCCAGGCTTTTATTTAGCAAAATATATGCTGGCTTCAACGCACTGATGCTTTATCAAGCTATTTTAAACAAGTGGTTTCGAACTAACGCTCCCAAGTGTGTATATCAGCGAGTCTGACCAATGAGCCCCGTTTCGACAAGTGTTTGAAAAAATGTTACCTTTCCCCGTTTCCCCTAACAACCAAGATAGTATTTATAGCCCGACCAATCGTGGTTAGGCTTTCATTTGTTGCGCTCCAATCAATTTGGAGTTTACATGGTAGGCTATTTCTGTAACGTAAATTTTTTTCAAACACGTTAAAAAAAAATCTTATGAGCAGAAATGATTTTATGCTGTCAGGCACCCCCAATATTTTATTTTGGGTATAATTTATTAATTCCTGGACTATTTGCGTAACGTTTTCATATTATTTGTCAGCAAGCCCTAAGGAACCCAAAAATACAAATTTAAAGGAGCTACGTGGCTGCATTCAAAATATGCAATTTCTTCTACCTCCTGTTTCGAAGATGTGCTGTCTGGGTACTGTTATGTTCTCAACCGTAAACCCATCTAATGTTATCTTTTCTAATAAGAGTTTTTTTTATGATTTATAAACCTAACTCTGGGAAAGGGTAGTGTATTTTATCACTGTCCGTCTGAAAAAAAATTAGTGCATGTAGACTTACACGCGTGATGCATGCGTTCCTGATTTTCAGCCCTCCCCTCTCTCTTTATCCTTTTGTCCATCTGTTCGTTCGTTTTGGTAACGCAGTATAATTAATGTTAGGATTAATTTAGGTCATTACGCAGTACGTCTCAATGTTTTTCTTAGAAATGCAGCACACGTTTCATTGAAGAAGGCGGGTAATAATACAGTAAGCTTTTATATCAACGTGAAAAGCGTTACAATTTGCAGACGAAGCAGAAAACAAGGGGGATTTCGAGTACATTCTTTGTGACAGCACTGTTATTTTACCATTGCTCTTCTCTTTATTAATTTTATTTGTTAGGCTTCATATTTACCTAATAATTTATATATGTGGATTAGAATATTTCATGACATACACTACCATGGACACATACAGTAGTGGCACCACAAACAACATGCTACAGTGATTGATAGTGGAGCTTTACAGAAGAAAGAGAACACACCACACTTTACAGAAGGTTTACAGTATACAACTGATACTTCTTTACAGACTGACATTTTACAGTAACAGTGTGTGCAAGCAAACTTTACAGTTAGTAGTCTGTTGTTTGAAGTCCCTTTGTCTGTCTGTCTTTCTGTCTGTCTGTCTCTCTCTCTGGCTCTACCTGTTTCTCTCCATCCTTGTCTTCCCAGCGTGAAGAGTTGAATAATATATGTGATCCAGATGTTAGTACTTGTCTGTTGTTTGATGTCACTTTGTGTGTCTGTGATCCAGATGTTAGTCCTTGTCTGTTGTTTGATGTCACTTTGTGTGTCTGTGATCCAGATGTTAGTAGTCTGTTGTTTGATGTCACTTTGTGTGTCTGTGATCCAGATGTTAGTAGTCTGTTGTTTGAAGTCTCTTTGTCTGTCTGTCTCTCTGTCTGTCTGTCTCTCTCTCTGGCTCTACCTGTTTCTCTCCATCCTTGTCTTCCCAGCGTGAAGAGTTGAATAATATATGTGATCCAGATGTTAGTACTTGTCTGTTGTTTGATGTCACTTTGTGTGTCTGTGATCCAGATGTTAGTCCTTGTCTGTTGTTTGATGTCACTTTGTGTGTCTGTGATCCAGATGTTAGTAGTCTGTTGTTTGATGTCACTTTGTGTGTCTGTGATCCAGATGTTAGTACTTGTCTGTTGTTTGATGTCATTTTATGTGTCTGTGATCGAGATGTTAGTACTTGTCTGTTGTTTGATGTCACTTTGTGTGTCTGTGATCCAGATGTTAGTCCTTGTCTGTTGTTTGATGTCACTTTGTGTGTCTGTGATCCAGATGTTAGTAGTCTGTTGTTTGAAGTCCCTTTGTCTGTCTGTCTCTCTGTCTGTCTGTCTCTCTCTCTGGCTCTACCTGTTTCTCTCCATCCTTGTCTTCCCAGCGTGAAGAGTTGAATAATATATGTGATCCAGATGTTAGTCCTTGTCTGTTGTTTGATGTCACTTTGTGTGTCTGTGATCCAGATGTTAGTCCTTGTCTGTTGTTTGATGTCACTTTGTGTGTCTGATCCAGATGTTAGTAGTCTGTTGTTTGATGTCCCTTTGTCTGTCTGTCTCTCTGGCTCTACCTGTTTCTCTCCATCCTTGTCTTCCCAGCGTGAAGAGTTGAATAATGTCTGTGATCCAGATGTTAGTACTTGTCTGTTGTTTTAAGTCATGGTGTGTGTGTGTGTCTGTTTGTCTTCCCAGCTTGAAGAAATGTATGGTGACTTTGTTTAGTCCTATTCTGTTGTTTTATACTGAACCATTTTATGTGTGCGACTGTGTGTTAATCCCCTCCATTCATCTCTTGTGATCCCAGCATGAAGAACGGAATGGTGACTGATTCAAATGTTAGGAGTGCCCTTTGTTTAACGTCATTATGTGTGTTTGTATGTATACGTCTCGCTACTGATGCGCTGTCAGTAATTGCAATGAAGAGTCAGAATAATGCCGACCTGGATAACCTAAGAGTGACACTTCACAATGTCAGCAATTCAAAAGAGTTGTGATACATTGGATCCCATCTCACGCACCATCCCCGTAAATGAAGAGACTGACATATTGGCAAAGGAAGGTGGAAAGTTACCTCAATCCAGGCCACAAAACGATGATGCATATTACCAGCTTAACAGAATTGAACTAGTGGTAATCTTCAGACTTTGCACAGGCCACAACAGATTGTGATACCATCTAGGCCACAACAGATTGTGATACCATCTAGGCCACAACAGATTGTGATACCATCTAGGCCACAACAGATTGTGATACCATCTAGGCCGCAACAGATTGAGATACCATCTAGGCCGCAACAGATTGTGATACCATCTAGTCTGCAACAGATTGTGATACCATCTAGGCCGCAACAGATTGTGATACATCTAGGCCGCAACAGATTGTGATACCATCTAGGTCACAACAGATTGTGATACCATCTAGGCCACAACAGATTGTGATACCATCTAGGCCACAACAGATTGTGATACCATCTAGGCCGCAACAGATTGTGATACCATCTAGGCCGCAACAGATTGTGATACCATCTAGGCCGCAACAGATTGTGATACCATCTAGGCCGCAACAGATTGTGATACCATCTAGGCCGCAACAGATTGTGATACCATCTAGGCCACAACAGATTGTGATACCATCTAGGCCACAACAGATTGTGATACCATCTAGGCCACAACAGATTGTGATACCATCTATTCAACAAGCTGTAAATGGGAACTACTGACATGTTTAACTGTGGCATCGATAAAATGACAGCTAAACATCTGCTTCAAAGCTTACCAACATATGAGAAACAGAAAGCCCATATGGCCATCACCAATACCATTCCTAGAAAAGCTCTACGGAGATATCAACAGTTTCAGACTGACCACTGCTTTCTTTGAACATATTCAAGTTGACGTCTGAGAGTCTTTGAACATATTCAAGCTGACGTCTGAGAGTCTTTGAACATATTCAAGCTGACGTCTGAGGGCGTGTTCTCCCAGCTTGAAGAACTGAAGTTCTGTTTAATGCCAGTGTGTGTTTGTATGTGTGTTCTCCCAGCTTGAAGAACTGAAGTTCTATTTAATGCCAGTGTGTGTGTTTGTATGTGTGTCCTCCCAGCTTGAAGAACTGAATAGTGACTGATCCAAATGTTAGCACTTAGCTTTTGTTTAACACCAGTGTGGGTGTTTTATGTGTGTCTTCCCAGCTTGAAGAACTGAATGGTGACTGATCCACATGTTAGGACTTGCCTTTTGTTCAATGATGTTGTGTGTGTGTGTGTGTTTGTATGTGTGTCCTCCAAGGTTGAAAAACTAAATGCTGACTTTGATCCAGATGCTAGTACAGTAATGGTCTGTTGTTTTATGTCATGTGTATGTGGGTGTGTGAGAGAGAGAGAGAGATTTTTTTTGGTCCCATCTTGGAAGTGGTAGAAGATTCTGTTAATGTTTTTATAAACCTCACGTCTGTTGTGGAAAGTCTGGATACATAAAAATAATATGCATGATTGAGAAACAGGAGCACCACGAGTAGAAAGATCTGATTATGACAGTAAATGTTTTTTTTTTTAATGCACGAGTTAGGGACCATTGATTTGATCTTCACTGCTTGTCTGTCTATCTGTCTGTTTTTGTCACCTTCTTCAGAATTCTTTGCTGCCTGCGTCTCAGCGTAGCAGAGACCAGACAGATAAATCTGCCACTGGGCCATTCAGCCGACAGAAACTGCTCAGCTTCCTAGAGGAGAAGGCAAGGCAGGAGAAAGACTGGGAGAACACTGTGCCTTTTACAAAGGAACCTAAAGGTAAATGTGAGGAGAAATATTGGAGAAACACAAAGATATATTATATGTTCATACATCTTATTTATTTTTCTATTTTATATGTATATTTACTTGTTCATTGTCCATATTTCTCACCTGTTTCTTGTTCATTCTCAACCAGTCAATCATTTAATACCCATTAGCTCCCCAAGGAGCATAGTGTTAAGGTATGTCCGCCCTTTCGTTTATTCCAGTGTATTAAAAGAGGTTGTCTGCCTTTGATATATGTATACCATCATTATTCCCATATGTGTCTATATGAATGTTAGATCATTTGTATACAACAAAAGTGTCACGCGAATGCTTTGTTCGTGGGTATGCCAAAAACTGCACTGAATCGTCCCTGTATTATTTATGCAGTGATCTCTCTCAAGGAATAACGAATTTGTAAGGTCTCAGATATGCCCAACAGCTCAAAGATAACCAGGTAGGAAGCCAATACTGGTCCGGTAACATAACAACAAAGTGAAAACTCATGATCAATGAGACGTGATGAGCCGTCATTAGTTAATGTCATTCTGTCTATTCGTAACCTCGTTTTATACTTCTTGACGGTAATACATTGTTGCTTCTCAGTCCTAATCCATCTATACATCTCTATGGATTGATTATATCCGTGCCCTTCTCCCGTAATTTCTGTTCAAACTCATATAAATTTATTAACATGAATTTCCCCAAAAGTCAGCACACATTAGCGACAGAGCAGGGATCTTTCAGACTCCGATTTTTACGGTGTATAGACCTGCCCGTCTAAAAAATGTATAAGCATCAAATTATACATTATTAATAGTACTCATCCTGGTATGCATTCCCATTCATGGCACGAATCAATATAACCCTTTTTCCACGGGTTTTCAAGCAAACCAGCACACACAAGGCTGTTCACGTCTTGTTTATTTCTTGGGGTTCATTTTTGTTCTCCACGTCATTGTTTCAACACACAAAAACTCCTACGTCATCCTTTTTTACTGCGTGCATGAATAATGCACCTAAGTGTACTATTCACATATCTTCAAATATTTTCACCAAACTCAACTCAGCGCTCTTTGATGCGCAACAACAGAAATGTTGTAAAAAACCATACGCAACAATTACCCCCTACCACCGTTAAGAAAAAAGACACGTAGTTTCTTTTTTCTTCAAAAAATGTACCACTTAAGGTAATTTAAAAAAACCATACCAACATAATACTATCCTACGTCTCAGTAAGTCTAAGTCAGCTAAGGTCTCATAACATAATTAGTCAGTCGTCGATGAGATGAAACGGTGATAAACACGTCTTATAATCTACTACCTTATGGATAAAATCCAAGTAGGAAGTAATAATATTACTAAATTAAAACAAATTACGCGGAATCAACACCGCCCTCTACAACACCTACGCCCTCAACAACACCTCTAGTATCAATAATAATAGAACCAAAAACTTTTACAGCGGCACAACTTTTGTTGACGGAGCATTATTGATACTAGAGGTGTTGTTGAGGGCGTAGGTGTTGTAGAGGGCGGTGTTGATTCCGCGTAATTTGTTTTAATTTAGTAATATTATTACTTCCTACTTGGATTTTATCCATAAGGTAGTAGATTATAAGACGTGTTTATCACCGTTTCATCTCATCGACGACTGACTGATTATATTATGAGGACCTTAGTGACTTAGACTTACTGAGACGTAGGATTAGTATTATGTTGGTATGGTTTTTTTTAAATTTACTTTAAGTGGTACATTTTTTGAAAAAAAAAGAAACTACGTTGTCTTTTTTCTTAACGGTGGTAGGGGGTAATTGTTGCGTGGCATGGTTTTTTTACAACATTTCTGTTGTTGAGCATCAAAGAGCGCTGAGTTGAGTTTGGTGTGGGTGAAAATATTTGAAGTTATGTGAATAGTTTACACTTAGGTGGCATTATTCATGCACGCAGTATAAAAAGGATGGTAGTAGGAGTTTTTGTGTTGTTGAAACAATGACGTGGAGAACAAAAATGAACCCCAAGAAATAAACAAGACGTGAAACTGCCTTGTGTTGGGCTGGTTTGCTTGAAAACCTGTGGGGGGCCAAAAGGGTTATATTGATTCGTTGCCTGCCATGAATGGGAATGCATACCAGGATGAGTACTATTAATAATGTATAATTTGATGCTTATACATGTTTTTTGACGGGGCAGGTCTATACCACCGTAAAAATCGGGAGTCTGAAGATCCCTGCTCTGTCGTAATGTGTGCTGACTTTTGGGGGGTAAATTCCTGTTAATAAATTTTATATGAGTTTGAAAAGGAAACCCAAAAAATTACTTTTACGGGAGAGGGCACGGTATAATCAATCCATTGAGATGTATAGATGGATTAGGGACGGAGGGAGCAACAATGTATTACCGTCCAAGAAGTATATAAAACGAGGTTACGAATAGACAGAATGACATTAAAACTAATGATGGCTCATCACGTCTCTTTGATCATGAGTTTTCACTTTGTTGGTATGTTACCGGACCACTGTATTGGCTTTCCTACCTGGTTATCTTTCGAGCTGTTGGGCAATCTGAGACCTTACAAATTCGTTATTCCTTGAGAGAGATCACTGCATAAATAATACAGGGGTCACGATATCAGTGCAGTTTTTTTTGGCATACCCAACGAACAAAGCATTCGCGTGACACTTTTGTTGTATACCAAATGATCTAACATTCATATAGACACATATGGGGAATATAATGATGGTAACACATATATCAAAGGCAGACAACCTCTTTTAATACACTGGAATAAACGAAAGGGCGGGACATACCTTTTTAACATTATGCTCCTTGGGGAGCTTATGGGGTATTAAATGATTGACTGGTTGAGAAATGAACAAGAAACAGGTGAGAATATGGACAATGAACAAGTAAATATACATATAAAATAGAAAAATAAATAAGATGTATGAACATTATAATATAATTCTTTGTGTTTCTCCAATATTTCTCCTCACATTTACCTTTAGGTTCCTTTGTAAAAGGCACAGTGTTCTCCCCAGTCTTTCTCCTGCCTTGCCTTCTCCTCTAGGAAGCTGAGCAGTTTCTGTCGGGTGGAATGGCCCAGTGGCAGATTTATCTGTTCTGGTCTCTGCTACGCTGAGACGCAGGCAGCAAAGAATTCTGAAGAAGGTGACAAAAACAGACAGATAGACAGACAAGCAGTGAAGATCAAATCAATGGTCCCTAACTCGTGCATTAAAAAAAAAAAACATTTACTGTCATAATCAGATCTTTCTACTCGTGGTGCTCCTGTTTCTCAATCATGCATATTATTTTTATGTATCCAGACTTTCCACAACAGACGTGAGGTTTATAAAAACATTAACAGAATCTTCTACCACTTCCAAGATGGGACCAAAAAAAATCTCTCTCTCTCTCTCACACACCCACATACACATGACATAAAACAACAGACCATTACTGTACTAGCATCTGGATCAAAGTCAGCATTTAGTTTTTCAACCTTGGAGGACACACATACAAACACACACACACACACAACATCATTGAACAAAAGGCAAGTCCTAAATGTGGATCAGTCACATTCAGTTCTTCAAGCTGGGAAGACCACATAAACACACCACACTGGTGTTAAACAAAAAAAGCTAAGTGCTAACATTTGGATCAGTCACTATTCAGTTCTTCAAGCTGGGAGGACACACATACAAAACACACACACTGGCATTAAATAGAATTCAGTTCTTCAAGCTGGGAGAACACACATACAAAACTCACTGGCATTAAACAGAACTTCAGTTCTTCAAGCTGGGAGAACACGCCCTCAGGGACGTCAGCTTGAATATGTTCAAAGACTCTCAGACGTCAGCTTGAATATGTTCAAAGACCACCCTCAGATGTCAACTTGAATATGTTCAAAGGAAGCTGTGGTCAGTCTGAAACTGTTGATATCTCCGTAGAGCTCTTCTAGGAATGGTATTGGTGATGGCCATATGGGCTTTCTGTTTCTCATATGTTGGTAAGCTTTGAAGCAGATGTTTAGCTGTCATTTTATCGATGCCACAGTTTTTTTAAACATGTCTGTAGTTCCCATTTACAGCTTGTTGAATAGATGGTATCACAATCTGTTGTGGCCTAGATGGTTATCACAATCTGTTGTGGCCTAGAATGTTATCACAATCTGTTGTGGCCTAGATGGTATCACAATCTGTTGCGGCCTAGATGGTATCACAATCTGTTGCGGCCTAGATGGTATCACAATCTGTTGCGGCCTAGATGGTATCACAATCTGTTAGTGGCATAGATGGTATCACAATCTGTTGTGGCCTAGATGGTATCACAATCTGTTGTGGCCTAGATGGTATCACAAATCTGTTGTGACCTAGATGGTATCACAATCTGTTGCGGCCTAGATGTATCACAAATCTGTTTGCGGCCTAGATGGTATACAATCTGTTGCAGACTAGATGGTATCACAATCTGTTGCGGCCTAGATGGTATCTCAATCTGTTGCGGCCTAAGATGGTATCACAATCTGTTGTGGCCTAGATGGTATCACAATCTGTTGTGGCCTAGATGGTATCACAATCTGTTGTGGCCTAGATGGTATCACAAATTGTTGTGGCCTGTGCAAAGTCTGAAGATTACCACTAGTTCAATTCTGTTAAGCTGGTAATATGCATCATCGTTTTGTGGCCTGGATTGAGGTAACTTTCCACCTTCCTTTGCCAATATGTCAGTCTCTTCATTTACGGGAATGGTGCGTGAGATGGGATCCAATGTATCACAACTTTTGTGAATTGCTGGTACATTGTGAAGTGTCACTCTTAGGTTATCAGGTCGGCTTATTATTCTGACTTTCATTGCAATTACTGACAGCGCATCAGTAGCGAGACGTATACATACAAACACACATAATGACGTTAAACAAAGGGCAATCTCCTAACATTTGAATCAGTCACCATTCCGTTCTTCATGCGGGATCACAAGAGATGAATGGAGGGGATTAACACACAGTCGCACACATAAAATGGTTCAGTATAAAACAACAGAATAGGACTAAACAAAAAGTCACCATACATTTCTTCAAGCTGGGAAGACAAACAGACACACACACACACCATGACTTAAAACAACAGACAAGTACTAACATCTGGATCACAGACATTATTCAACTCTTCACGCTGGGAAGACAAGGATGGAGAGAAAAAACAGGTAGAGCCAGAGAGACAGACAGACAAAAGGGACATCAAACATACAGGACTACTAACATCTGGATCAGACACACAAAGTGACATCAAACAACAGACAAGGACTAACATTGGATCACAGACACACAAAGTGACATCAAACAACAGACAAGGGACTAACATCTGGATATCACCATATAATTATTCAACTCTTCACGCTGGAAGACAAGGATGGAGAGAGAAACAGGTAGAGCCAGAGAGAGAGACAGACAGACAGAGAGAGACAGACAGACAAAGGGACTTCAAACAAATCAGACTACTAACAATCTGGATTCACAGACACACAAAAGTGACATCAAACAACAGACAAGGGACTAAGCATCTGGATCAAAGACACACAAGTGACATCAAACAACAGACAAGTACTAACATCTGGATCACAGACACATAAAAATGACATTCAAACAACAGGAACAAGTACTAACATCTGGATCACAGACACACAAAGTGACATCAAACAACAGACTACTAAAACATCTGGATCACAGACACACAAAGTGACATCAAACAACAGGACAAGGGGACTAACATCTGGATCACAGACACACAATAGTGACATCAAAACAACAGACAAGTACTAACATCTGGATCACATATATTATTCAACTCTTCACGCTGGGAAGACAAGGATGGAGAGAAACAGGTAGGAGCCAGAGAGAGAGACAGGTACAGACAGAGAGACAGAAGAACAAAGAGGACTTCAAACAACAGACTACTAACATCTGGATCACAGACACACAAAGTGACATCAAACAACAGACTACTAACATCTGGATCACAGACACACAAAGTGACATCAAACAACAGACAAGGACTAACATCTGGATCACAGACACACAAAGTGACATCAAACAACAGACAAGTACTAACATCTGGAATCACATATATTATTCAACTCTTCACGCTGGGAAGACAAGGATGGATGGAGAGAAAAAGGTAGAGCCAGAGAGAGAGAGGACAGACAGACAGAAAGACAGACAGACAAAGGGACTTCAAAACATACAGACTACTAAGCTGTAAAGTTTGCTTGCACACACTGTTACTGTAAAATGTCCGTCTATAAAGATGTGTCAGTTGTATACTGTAATCCTTCTGTAAAGTGTGGTGTGTTCTCTTTCTTGTTGATAAAAGCTTACTGTATTATTACCCGCCTTCTTCAATGAAACGTGTGCTGCATTTCTAAGAAAAACATTGAGACGTACTGCGTAATGACCTAAATTAATCCTAACATTAATTATACTGCGTTACCAAAACGAACGAACAGATGGACACAAGGATAAAGAGAGAGGGGAGGGCTGGAAATCAGGAACGAAACACGCTTGCATACACAAATGCGCGCGTGTAAGTCTAATGCACTAATTTTTTTTCAGACGGACAGTGATAAAATACAGAGTTAGGTTTATAAATCATAAAAAACTTTTATTAGAAAAGATAACATTAGATGGGTTTACGGTTGAAAACATAACAGTACCCAGACAGCACATCTTCGAAACAGGAGGTAGAAGAAATTGCATATTTTGAATGCAGCCACGTAGCTCCTTTAAATTTGTATTTTTGGGTTCCTTAGGGCTTGCTGACAAATAATATGTAAAACGTTACGCAAATAGTCCAGGAATTAATAAATTATACCCAAAATAAAATATTGGGGGTGCCTGACAGCATAAAATCATTTCTGCTCATAAGATTTTTTTTTAACGTGTTTGAAAAAAATTTACGTTACAGAAATAGCCTACCATGTAAACTCCAAATTGATTGGAGCGCAACAAATGAAAGCCTAACCACGATTGGTCGGGCTATAAATACTATCTTGGTTGTTAGGGGAAACGGGGAAAGGTAACGTTTTTTCAAACACTTGTCGAAACGGGGCTCATTGGTCAGACTCGCTGATATACACACTTGGGAGCGTTAGTTCGAAACCACTTGTTTAAAATAGCTTGATAAAGCATCAGTGCGTTGAAGCCAGCATATATTTTGCTAAATAAAAGCCTGGAAGATAAGCAGATGGGAATTTGTGCCAGTTTGTGCCAGAATTCATTGCTAATCAACGTATCTGTGTTTATTCGTATGAATTGTGGTAAGCTTGAACCATTCAATATCTTTTAATGAAAATTGAATGTGAATTGTTGATTTATGCCTGTATATATATGTGTAGTTCAGTGGCCAACGTGAGGTAAAGCCTGTAATGCTCCAGCCTGAACAGAGGGTGTCGGAGAGAAGTAAAACGGCATGGAATGGCCAAACAGTACACTGACACCTGGATGATTGACTAGAAAGAAATAATGCTGGAAGTGCAGAGGCGTAGTAACCATTAAGAAGGGTAATACTGGAATAAAGTATTTCAAATGAAGCTGACAGTTGGCCTAATGCTCTGAACTCAATGTTTGTGCTGTGTTGTGATCAATGTAACAAGAGAGTTTAAGTTAGTTATGAAGTAGAAGGTACATCCTTCTTGATTTCAGGGACAGTGGTCTTGATGGTACTGAGCAGCACCTGGTCAGAGCTTTGCTGAATCCAGTGTCGGACAGCATACTCCTTGGTCCTTTTAGCTATCAGTGAGGTGTCTCCAGAGCCCAGAGGAGAATTCGAGCAGAGGAGTCCTTTCCTGCCGCCATCACGCCAGATAAGCTAACTTGGCCAGCTGAGCTCAACATTATGTCCCCTCATCTTGAACTGACTTTGTAAAATTAACATTAAGAGGGGAATTTACTTGTCTTAAAATCAGGAACTGTGAACATCTCCAATACTAGTCCCTAAAGACAAACTATTGAAGTCATGATGACAAATACCAACAGAGCTTGAACAAAACAAAACCAGTATTACCTCATTTTACTACTACACAACTGACACACATAGAACATTTGTAATAATATATGTCACTACAATATTCATATTAAATACATTCTGTACATAACTTGTAATTTAAATTGATTGTGATTCCTGGTTCCCTTGTAGTTGAATCAGGACACATATTCATTCATGCCAGTAATGAATACATATTGTTATTTGAAAGTTTATCAGTGACTCTTTTAAGATATCTTTGTAGAGTGTTATATGTATGTGAGTGTCACAGTGTTGTCAAGAGTAGTGGATTAAATAAAATTGTTTATCTGTCTGTTGTTGTGACTTACACTTCACCATACTCATACCCTAGACACATAACGTAGCATCACACTATTCCAGAATAATTCTGACTGAGATATATAGATATGTGGTAGCAAGTAAGGTTATCTATAATACACTACTTTTAATAGATATAGATACCTTCACAGCTGATCTCAGTCAGTACACTAAGTCCCTTATAAATATCTATAACATCCCACTTCACCACACTAAACACTCATTCACTTGTGTCTACAAGGCACCAATGCAGACTGCTGGAATCTTTGTTTACACAGTTTATTTGGACGCTCACACTGGGACATAACGAGTAAATCATGGGTATGTTGACATATCAATTTGCAGGCATACATAGTAGATCCTATGTCATGGCACATTCATAAATAATAGGTAGTACATCAATGGCCGCATCCCCTATCTGACTAAGCGCGTCAGTGAAGGCGGATCGGTAAGTAACTAAAGTTGCTTTATATTCACAGTTTATCATATTGTGAAACCACGATAAGGGGTTTCTATCCAAATTGAGATCTCCTTGCCACTGTCCGAATAATAAGATACATGCCCCGTTCTTTAGACAGTGATCCAAAAAAATGCGAAGACAGGAATGTAACATGGCCGCCTCCCTGAGTTGTCGCTCACTCGCTCACAGGAGGATATATATATAAGCCAAAGTTAATTTGCAATACATATGCATAATTTCATAAAGTTCCTCCATACAGATCTACCGTAATCCAGTTACCTCACGTAGACATAATTACAGTATGGAGCCTGTCATCTCCGTCGATACAAATTTGACCCTAGCGTTGCGAAGCACAAAATTCCCGCTAGGCCTAACCGACCTGAGATCATCAAAACAGGGACTGGAATTACCTGGAGTCCGAATCATACATGGTACCGTACATTAGGAAAGTCTCTAACACAAAACTAGTAGAGACACAATCTCCTATAGAAGAAAAACTACTTCGTAAATCATTTTTACTGAAGAATATACCAGCCCCTGGAAAAATGCGTACCCGCCATTGTCACGGTACATCGGAACTCATCACGACTAGCCAAGACAACTCCTACTTCCGCTAGAGCGGTGTAACAAGAATATAGTCCTGCCTACCCATCCAAAATATACAATATAGGACTGATTCTACTTGTACTAATAATATGTAATACATATGAATTCAGGCCATAAACATAATAAGCAAATTAATCTATTTTCTGGCCCTAAGAAATAGGTACAGACAAGGGTGTCATATCCATGCGCCGAATTAATATCAAGAACGATTACTCCTATAATCAACAGGGTAAAACAATTATGGATTATCTAGCCTTCCCCATAGACAGCATTTTCATACACAAATGAATGAATGTCTATATCTTTTCCATATTAAATAGCCATATCGATTTTTGTAATATGTGCGTCAAAATATGCACGCAACACTAACATCTGGATCACAGACACACAAAGTGACATCAAACAACAGACAAGTACTAACATCTGGATCAAAGTCTCCATTCAACTCTTCAAGCTCTTCAGCAGACAAGGCATTAAGTAAATCATCCAAATTATCTAGGTCAACATCAGGGACATCCACACTCTTGGTCTTCTCCAGGATGCTCATGGCTGTGACAAGTTTCCTGGTGGAAAACACAAAACATAAAAGTTTCCTGATAAGAATAAATGGCAAAATCCTGGAATATATATATACAGTAGAACTCCATTTATCCGAACCCCAATTATCCGAACATCCAATTATCCGAACACTTTGTCCAGAAAAAAAAAACCAGGCACCACCAGTCACGTTAGACTACATTTCTGAATCTTTTGATGCGGCAAGCTTCAAATGTGTGCGAACAATTTGTAGAGGATGGGATGGGCTAATGGTCGGTCGCTTACATACAGGAAGTCAGTTAGATCATTAGATCATAAAGTCAGTTAATATCTGGTTTACCAATCCAGTGTACGTGTGCGTTCTAGGCAGAACACTGGCTAAACAGACAGTTCAACTTAAAATAATTGTCTCTGCTACTACAGCAGAATAATTTTGGTGTACAAGTATTTCTCTGTGCGATATGGCATCTTCCAGTAAGCCTAAAGCATATAAAAGGAACCGCAATGTTTTGTCAATTGAAACGAAAACAGAAATTATCAAGAGACTAGGAAAAGGTGAAACTGTGTCTTCACTTGCGAGGATTTTCAATGTTAGGAAAGCTACCGTCTCTGACATCAAAAGTAACAAGGATAAAATTATGAGTTTTGCATCGAAATTGGATAGTGAAAATGGGCCGAAGAAACGTAAAACCATGAGAAATGCGAAAGATTTAAAATTGGAAGAGACTTTGTATATATGGTTTGTGCAAAGAAGAAGCAAAGGGGAACCTATCTCTGGCTCTATATTGTGTGAAAAGGCACTTCAGTTCAACAATCAACTTGACGGTCCTCCTGACTTTAAGGCTATCCAGGAATGGTTAAGAAACTTTAAATCTCGTCATGGCATACGACACCCGTGTGTTACCGGGGCCCGAAAGGGGAGCAAAGAATAGTAACACTGCACCCTACCATGCATGTCGTAAAAGGCGACTAAGGAGGGTATGGGCATGGGGCTGTTTACCCCATCCCGTAAAAACTTCGCACAGTGGGCTGATCACCTGCTTGCCAACCAATCTGATTACGGAAACAATGATAGATTGTTTGGTCTGTTTTTGTTCCACAAAGACGCCACTAGGCGTGGTGGAAACAGCGATAGATTGATCAATTTGTTGTTGCCCTAAGACGCCACTAGGCGTACTGGCCACATACTGCTTTGCCGGTTGATGGCTAAGGATGGAAGAAGAAGAAGAAGATGGCATACGAGAATTGGAGATTCAAGGGGAATCTTTATCTGCGATGCAACTGCCGCTGAAAATTTTAAAGAAACACTCTTGGCTTTTTTGGAAGAAGAAGGTTATTCACTCGATGATGTGTATAATGCCGATGAGACTGGCTTATACTGGAAATCAATGCCTCAAAAATCACTTGCATCTCAGCGTGAAGCAGCTGCCCCTGGGTTTAAAAAGTGCAAAGAGAGAGTAACAATTTTGGTAGCCGTGAATGCCAGTGGAAGTCATCGTTTACTGGTGCTAATGATCGGCAAAGTAAAAAAACCACATTGTTTAAAGAATGTGACATGTCTCCCATTGTGCTACAAAGCACAGAAGAGTGCTTGGATGAATAGTGAAATATTTCTTGATTGGTATACAAATCAGTTCATCCCAAATGTGAAGAGGTTGAGAGAACAAGAAAAGAAAACTAAAAAAAGTAATTCTTCTACTGGACAATGCACCATCTCATCCAGAGACGGATACATTGAATGCAGTTGATGCAAATTTTAAAGTAATTTTTCTGCCTCCCAATGTAACAGCACTGATTCAACCAATGGATCAGGGTGTTATAGCAAAGCTTAAAAAGATGTACAAGAAGGAAGTCCTGCGTCGTTTATTGTTAGCTGAAGATGAAGAAAGTGTGATGGCGTTTTCCAAAAAGCTCAATCTCAAAGACTACTGCTATATGTTAGCTGATGCTTGGACCACCCTGTCACAAGATAATATCAACAAGGCTTGGAATAGATTGCTTGGGAAAAAAGGAGGAAATGAAACTACTGCAGTGGACACAAATGATGATTGTATAAATGAAGTTGTGGAACTGTTTCAAGCAATGCCCAGATTTTCGGACTGTGACAAAGATGATGCACACACGTGGCTAGAAGATGATAATGATTCTGGTTTTCAGTTTTTTAATGACGAAGAAATGTTGTCTTTTCTGCAAGAAGAAAACCAAATACATGTAGTGACCGATGATGAAGACTCCTCAGAAGTACATGATGTACTTGTAGATTATGAAGAAAACCCAAAACGTCGACCAAGTCCTGAAGAGGCCTTTATAGCACTAGAAACCGCGATGGCTTGGTACGAGCAAGAAGATGACAGCTGTTCTACACAGCTTGTGCTGTTGAAGAGAATGCGGGACTTAGCAGCCAAAAGGAGACTATCCAGTTTGGTGCAAAAGAGGATTCCTCATTATTTTAAATAGTGGGCTACATCTGTGCAAGTACATGTATACGTAAGTTGCGCCTGGTTTTGAATCATTTGTAATGTTATTTTGAAAACATTTCTCTTTCTTAAAAAACATAAGTAATACAAGTAGTACATGCACTGCTGTGTAATAAAAGATTTTGGTGATACGGTGATCTAATACAGTGTGGGTATTATTATTACAGTACAAGTAAATATGTTTTGTTGTGTATTTTCCTTGTGATGGTTAATTTTTTTTAGAAATACGAGCGTATGTGTACATGTACTCAATACATTATGTAATCCAATTATCCGAACATTTGATTATCCGAACGATGCTCAGTCCCAAGGGGTTCGGATAAATGGAGTTCTACTGTATAGCATTTGATGTTTCTTAGTTTGACTTAAGGCCGACCAAAAACAACCTGGCGGAGGACTGTGAAGGCTGAGATGCAAAGAATGAACCAGAGTTGGGGCACTGTACGAAGGATGGCCACCGACTGAGCAAAGTGGAATCAATTTGTTGTTGCCCTACAAGACGCCACTAGGCGTGATGGCCACTGACTGCTTTGACGGTCGGCGGCTAAGGTTCAAAGAAGAAGAAGAAGAAGTTTGACTTTGTGAGTTAGTTGTTTAGATGTTAGTATCTGTCTTATGGTATCTGTCTTATATATATATATATATATTCTTCATTGCTGTATGGTGTAGAAACATGGACAATGAACATGCCCAAGAAAGAATTGAGGCTCTTGAGATGTGGATATAGAAGAATGGGACACGTCTTATGGAAAGAGAAAAAAGCAAATAGAGAAGTCCTAGAAAAAAATAGGAATGAAAAGAGAATTAATGCAGGAGATCAAAATTAGGCAGCTAAAATATTTTGGCCATATAAAAAGACTAAAGACATTATAGAAGACAGAGTTGAAGGTAAACATGCAAGAGGAAGACGGCGCTATAAGTGGCAAGATAATATCAAGAGATGGATAGGAAAGAGTCAATCAGAGTGCACCATCAAGACAAGAGATGGACAGGACAGAGTCAATCAGAGTGCACCATCAAGACAAGAGATAGAATACATTGGAGATCCATTACAGCCGACATTCAATGTGAAGATGGCACCTGATGACGACGATGATATCTGTATAAACATACACAATAATTAGTCGTCTCATCTGCATCAACACACAATACAATAAGTCTAGACATCTCTGTATAAGCATACAACATAATTAGTCTAATCTTGTCTGTGTGTCAATCCAATAAACATGTGGATGTGACTAGGTTTTGTTGGATACAATTTATTTTGAACACAAGTGTTGTACGCTTTTCATTATATAGAAAGTAATACCTGATAATATTGCTGAAGTACGTGAGAAAGTAGTATATGATAGTATTGATCATGTATGTGAGAAAGTAATTCTTGACAATATTGATGGTGTGTGAGAAAGTAATATATGACAGTATTGATGATGTGTGTGAGAGAGTAATATATGACAGTATTGATGATGTGTGTGAGAGAGTAATATATGACAGTATTGATGATGTGCGTGAGAAAGTAATTCTTGACAATACTAATGATAAGTGTGTGAGAAAGTAATACCTGACAATACTGATGATGTGACAAAGTAAGAACTGACACATGTGACAAAGTAAGAACTGACAATATTGATGATATGTATGAGAAAGTAATACCTGACAATACTGATGATATGTATAAGAAAGTAATACTTGACAATACTGATGATATGTATGAGAAAGTAATACTTGACTATACTGATGTGAGAAAGTAATATCTGACAATATTGATAATGCGATAAAGTAATACTTGACAATACTGATGATAAGTGTGTGAGAAAGTAATTTCTGACAATACTGATGATGTGAGAAAGTAACAACTGACAATTTTGATGATGTGTGTGAGAAAGTAAAACTCAACAATATTGATGATGTGAGAAAGTAATACCTGACAATATTGCTCATGAACATGAGAAAGTAATACTTGACAATAGTGCTGATGAATGTAAGAAAGTAATACTTGACAATATTGCTAATGTATGTAAGAAAGTAATACTTGACAATAGTGCTGATGAATGTAAGAAAGTAATACTTGACAATATTGCTAATGTATGTAAGAAAGTAATACTTGACAATAGTGCTGATGAATGTAAGAAAGTAATACTTGACAATATTGCTAATGTATGTGTCGTGAAACATTCTAAATCCACATATATAAATTAAAAGGTAAATGTAAAGCCTAACACATAAATTCGAAAAAAGGAAAGAAGAATGGTAAAGAACAGTGCTGTCACAATGACTGTACTCGAGATCCCTCTTTTTCTGCTTCGTCTGCATATTCTCACGCTTTCACGTTTACTAATAAAGCCTACAGCAGCATACACGCGTTTCAACAAAACAATAAAACGTGTACTGTATTTCTTAGAAAACCTTGAGATACGCAAGCTGATTAATGACCTAAATTAATACTAGCATTAATTTCATTTTATACACTGCGTAATGAAAAGACAGATGGAATTAGGATAGAGAGAGGGAGGGCTGAAAGCAGGAACGCCGGCAACACTAACACGCGTCTCGCGATATACAATTAATGCCACCCCAAGCGTAAGGCATGAAGCACTAACTTTTTTTCAAATAGACAGTGATAAAAAACACTACCCATACGAGAGTTAGGTTTAAAAACCTGTAAAATGCTTATTAGGAAACATGACTCAATACTGTTTTACGTCTGAAATCCTGACATTAGTCTGACAGTACAGCAGACACCATAAAGTTTGGAAGTGAGGAGGTGGTAACAGCACGACTATCCTAGAAGAAAATACATATTTTGAACGCCGCCACCTAGCTCCCTTAAAACTTATATATTTGGGTTCCTTAGGACTTGCTGACAAAGAATATGTTAAGTGTTACGCAAATAGTCTAGGAATTAACAAATTATAGCCAAAAGAAAATAGTGAGGGTGTCAGACAACACCAAATAATAATCGCACAGTGGCATGTTTTGAAACCACCATTTTACGGGAAATAGGTCACCATGTTAAATCCAATTTGATTGGCGGGAATGATATGTAAGGCTAAACACGATTAGTCGGACTACAAATACTAATTTTTTGTTGTTAGGGGAAACGGTAGTAGGGGTACTTTTTTTGAAAAGCTGTGTAAACATGGCCCGATTGGTTAGACCCGCCAATATAGTCAATTAGGAGCGTCAGTTCAGTGCCACATTTTAAAATAAACTTACTCAGAAACAGTGCGTTGAGAACCAGCTTATATTTTTTCTAAATAAAAGCCTGGGACAGAGGCAGATCGGAATTTGTGCCATATTCATCGCCAGTCAACGTATTTGTGTATTATTTCCATGAATTGTGGTAAGCTTGACATATTTGATATCTTTTTAATGAAAATTGAATGTAAATTGATAATTTATGTCTGTATATGTGCGTGGTTCAGTAGCAAACATGAGGCAAGGCCTAGATAGTGCTCCAACCTGAACAGGACGTGTCGGAGAAAAGTAAAACTGCATGGAATTGCCAAACAGTACACTGACACCTATCTTATTGACTAGATAGAACTAATGCTGGAATTGCAGAGGCGTAGTAACCATTAGGGAGGAGTATACTGGTGTAAATTGTTTCAGATGAAGCTAGCAGTTGGCCTACCGCTCTGAACTCAGTGTTTGTTATGTATTGTGTTCAGTGTGGAAATAGATTATAAATTAGTTCTGAAATAGGAGGTACAACCTTCTTGTTTCAGGGACCGTGGTCCTAAGTTATTGAAGCAGCACCTGGTCTGAGTTTTGCTGAATCCAGAGGCTGACAGCATACTCCTTGGTCCAGATAGCAACCAGTGAGGTGTCTCCAGAACACAGTGAAGCAATCGAGCAGAGGAGTCTTTTCCTGCCGCCATCACGAAAGATAAGCTTCTGTGGCCAGAGCAGCTCAACATTATGTGCCCCCTCTAAACTTGACATTATATTAAACACAGAGGGACAATAAATTGTTTTAAATGACAGGATCTGTGAACTTTTCCCAATACTATTTCCACGATAATCAAACACTTGAAGTCATGATGACAAACAACAATCTAGCTTGAAAAACAAAACCAGTATTACCTCATAGTACTACTTCACAACTTACACACATAGGATAATACTAATAAATTATGTCAATACAAAGATCATATTTATAAATTGTGATTACATTTGATTGTGATTCCTGGTTCACTGTGTAGTTGAATCAGGATATCTATTATTGAAAGGAGTTATTACACATATATTTGAAACTTTACACTTGACTCATTTAAGATAGTCTTATAGAGTGTTATATGTGTGTGAGTGTCATAGTGTTGTAAAGTGTTGTGGAATAAATTAAATTGTTTATCTGTCTGTTGTTGTTGTGACTTACACTTCATCATTTTCATAACCCTAGACATTCAACGTAGTCATCACAATATTCCAGAATAATTCTGACTGAGGTATAAATGTGGTAGCAAGAAAGGTCATCTGTAAGACACCACACTTATTAGATACAGATACCTTCACAGCTGATCTCAGTCAGTACACTAAGTCCCCTATAAATATTTATATCATCCCACTTTACCACAGTATGTAAGAAAGTAATAAAAGGCGGGTAAAGGATCCCGTTACACGCCCATTGAGGCATATTGGGAATATGGTGTTAGGCCCATATTTTCTTGACCATCAGCACACTAAGGGTGATGTAGTCAGCATCACACCGGCCGCCTTAACCTTCCCAGAGTTGCTCTGGTACCCAATTTTTTAGGCTGGGTCGACCCCGGAGCCGTCTGCGGTCTAAAAAATCCCACCTCGACAGGGGATGGAACCATGGACCACCGAGCTAGGAAGCCAGTGCACTAACCACTGCTCTTTAATGTGTATGTAAGAAACTAATACCTGACAATATTGCTGACGTAAGTAATGAAAGTATACTTTCTAACACTGTCCACGAACAGGAAGATATTCAAAGTAAACCAGACTCATAACGACAGAGACATGATCGCAAACATCTGTGAGCAAGGTACTCGATGGTGTGTGTGATGTGTCTCTCTCTCTCTCTCTCTCTCTCTCTCTCTCTCTCTCTCACAAAACTCGGCGAATTATGCGAAAATGCAAAACTGTCAACACCAAATTGTGAATGCTGGGACACCGCACACATGGTCAGACACCCAAGACTGAATGTGAGACAAGTCTGTCTGCCCCAGTTCTCAAAGGTTTCCAAAAAGATCATTTCAACTTCTCCCCCCCCCCCTCCCCCGGCCCTTTTTTGTGGTAGTAAAACGTTCATGTCATAATAATGAATACAAAAGACCTGTAGAAAAGTTGTATGGTACAAGTTAGTGTGACGTCTTTACGCGGTTATTAAATAGTACCATTCACACGCATGAATTCACCCATGCCTGTATGTGGATCATTCTGTGTCAGAACATCATCTCTAATAAACACGCGTACACACCACGATGACCTCCACAAATGTTTGAGGAGTGTCACTTGAGTCCAATGATCAATAATGGGGACACTGATCAATCAATGTTTGCTCGTGTTGGCGTGTGCCCAAGTGAACAGGGCCAGCAGATTCTAGGTTTTTTTCAATATGAGAGTGTCTCTTTTCAATGCCAGCCTTGTTGTCGGGGCCAGCTGACACTACAGCCACATCCTCCTTCCCCTAACATAAGAGAACAACGACGCAAATTGTTACAGACGTCGAACCAAATTTAGAAAGCAATGTCAAACTCCTACGCTTAAAAAAACGGTCTTCGTTTGATTTGAAACAACACTTGGCCGGGTGTGTGTGTGGGGGGGGGAGGTGGCAGGTATTACAACATTGAGACGATTCCGGTGAATACATGAGCAAATCTGAAGTGAGAGATAAACAAACAAGAA
>JAMPIV010010462.1:287500-290350 GCA_024509875.1 Oreohelix idahoensis | reverse complement strand
TAGAAGTAGTAGCTATTGAGTTGTAGAAAGTTGTTAGCTCTAGACTAGTTAGTTAGTAGTAGTTGTCTGTGACGTAGTTGTAGTCGTGAGTTAGGGTTTAGGTAGAGTAGTAGTTAAGTGTAGTTGTAGTAAGTAGTTAGTAGTTAGTAAGTTAGGGTAACCATAGTAGGGTAAGTAGTATGTAAGTAGGGTTAGTAGTTGAGTGAGTAGTAAGGGTTAGTAGTAGAGTAGTTAGTAGTAGTGAGTAGTAAGTAGTGAGTGTAGTAAGATAGTAGGGTAGTAGTAGAAGTAGTAGTAGTAGTAGCAGTAAGTCAGTATAGTAGTTAGTTAGTAGTCAGCAGTAGTAGTAGTAGAATTGTAGTAGTAGCAGTTAGTAGTAGTAGTAATGTAGTTAGTAAGTAGTAGTCAGGTAGTTGAGTAGTAGTAGTTAGTGAGTACGTAGTCAGCCTAGTAGTAGTTAGGGTAGTAGTTAGTAGTTAGTAAATAGTAAGTTAGTTAGGGTTGTAGTAGTAGTAGTTGAGTAGTTAAGTAGGTAGTTAGTAGTTAGTAGTAGTAGTAGTTGTATTTGTAGGTTTAGTAGTTAGAAGTAGTAGAAGTAGTAGTAGTAGTAGTAGTAGTAGTTAGTAGTAGTAAAGTTGTAGTAGTAAGTACGTTAGCAGTTTTTGTAGTAGTAGTAGAAAGTTATAGTAGTAGTAGTAGTAGTAGTAGTAGTAGTAGTAGTAGTAGTAGTAGTAGCGTAGTTAGAAGTAGTAGTATGTTGTTAAAACAGTAGTTAGTAGTAGCATAGTAAAAGTAGTAGTTCAGTAGTAAGTCAGTTGTAGTTAGTAGTAGAAGTTAGTAGTAGTTGCGTTAGTAGTAGTAGTAGTAGTAGGTAGTTAGTAGAAGTTAGGCGTGTTTAGTAGTAGTAGTTAGCAGTAAGTAGTAGTTAGGCGTAGTTGTATTAGGGTAGTAAGTTGAGTAGTAGTAGGTAAAAGTAGTAGTAGGGTTAGTAGTTAGTAGTTAGGGTTAGGGTTAGTAGTTGTAGTAGTGAAGTAGTTAATAGTAGTTAGTGTTAGGGTTAGTAGTTAGTTAGTAGTTAGGTAGTTAGTTCAGTAGTAGTTAGTTTGGGTTAGTTTGTTGTCTAGCACAGTTAGTAGTTAGTAGTTAGTCACCGTAGTGTGAGCAGTAGGTAGTAGTAGTTTAGGAGTTTGCCCTCCAGTTAGTAGTTAGGAGTTAGGGTAGGGTTAGGGTTTAGGTTAGGGTTAGGTATGTTTAGGGTTTTAGGGTTAGTAGTTAGGGGTAGTAGTTAGGGTTAGGGTTAGTAGTTAGGGTTAGGGTTAGTAGTTAGTTAGTAGTAGGGTTAGGGTTAGAGTTGTAGTCAGTTAGGGTTTAGTTTAGGGTTAGTGGTTAGTAGTAGTAGCATTAGTAGTTAGTTTGGTGACGTAGTAGGTTAGGGTAGTAGTAAGTTAGTAGGCGTGTAGTAGTTAGTTGTTAGGGTTAGTAGTTAGGGTAGTCAGTTAGTAGTTAGTAGTAGTAGTAGTAGTAGTAGTAGTAGTAGTAGGTTAGGTTAGTTAGTTGGGTTTAGTAGTTAGGGTTAGGGTTGGTTAGGGTTAGTTAGGGTTAGTAGTTAGTAGTTTGATGTAGAAGTTAGTTAGTAGGGTGGGTTTAGGGGTGTAGGGATATTAGAGTTAGTAGTAGGGTAGCAGTTAGAGTTAGTAGTTAGAGAGTTTAGCAGTTTGAGAAGTAGTTAGGGTTTGGGTTAGCCAGGTAGTAGGGTTAGTTGAGTTAGGGTTAGGGTCTAGGGTTGCCAGGAGTTAGGTTGTAAGTGGTTAGTAGTTAGTAGTTAGGGTATGTGAGTAGTTAGTAGTTAGGAGAGTAGTAGGGTTAGGGTTAGGGGGTAGTAGTTAGGTTAGGGTTTTAGGGTTAGGGTTGGAGTAGAAGTGGTTGTAGGGTTAGTAGGGTAGTTGTTAGGGTTTTTAGGTAGTAGTTAGTTGTAGTTAGGAGTTAGTAGTTAGGGTTAGGGTGTATTGTAGTAGTTAGTAGTTAGGGTTTAGACAGTTAGGGTAGAAGGTTAGTAAGTTAGGGTTAGGGTTAGTAGTTGGGTAAGTAGTAGGTTGTTAGGTTAGTAGTAGTAGAAGTTAGGGTTGTAGAAGTTAGGGTTTAGTAGTTAGGGTTAGAATGTTAGTAGGGTATAGGGTTAGGTTAGTTAGTAGTAGGGTAGTAGAGTTTTAGTTAGTAGTAGTTAGTGTAGGTGTAGAGTAGTAAGGGTAGTAGTGAGTAGGATGGGTTAAGTTAGTTAGGTTAGTAGTAGTTAGTAGTAGTGTAGTAGTAGGTTAGTTTAGGGTTAGTAGTTTAGTAGTAGTTAGGGGTAGGGTTAGTAGTATTAGGTTAGTTGTTTAGTTAGTAGTAGGGTAGTAGTAGTAGTGATAGTAGTAGTAGTAGTAAGTTAGAGTAGTTCCAGTAAGTTAGTTATACAGTCAGTAGTAGGTTAGTAGTTTGTTAGTAGTAGTTAGTTAGGTAGTTAGTAGTAGTTAGGTTAGTTAGTAGTAGTAGTAGTAGTAGTAGTAGTAGTAGTAGTAGTTAGTTAGTAGTTTAGTAGTTAGTTAGTTAGGGTGTAGTGGTAGTAGTAGTTAGGGTTAAGATGTAGGTATTAAGGGTTGTAGGGTTGAAGTAGTTAGTAGTTTAGTAGTAGTTAGTTAGGGTTAGTAGTAGTAGTAGTTAGTAGTAGGGTTGGGAGTAGTAGTAGTAGTAGTAGTTGTAGTAGTTTAGTAGTTAGTAGTAGTTAGGTAGTAGGGTAGTAAGTCAGTAGTTGGTAGTAGTAGTAGTTGGTAGTAGGTTAGTAGTAGTAGTAGTAGGGTCAGTAGTTAGTTA
>JAMPIV010010462.1:0-277500 GCA_024509875.1 Oreohelix idahoensis | reverse complement strand
AAGCTCAGTGATAGAAAATGTAGAGAGTAAATAGTTGCTTCACAGAGTGCTGGGGAGAGTAAGGACAGACTTATTTACGACAAATCGTTCCTCTCAATCTTCTCTTCACTCTCCTGGTCAAACAATTATTTGCCAGTTTCCAGACACACACCTGCGCTCACACCGATTTGGTGCTTCAAACACACAGACGCACGTGGATACAAACCATATTAAACGGATAGGGGAAATTTTGGGCTTTGGGTATTCCAATACAGTACTAAATAAGTTTATGCTGTTTATTAACATTAAATCAATCACAAACAAATATCAAGTGTTTCAGGAAAAATATCATAAATACAGAAAATACAAATAACAAGGTTGGGGTGTGAAGAAGATTGGTATCGACTAAGCCCTTCCCGCTTGTATTAAACAAAGATAAACACAGTCCAAAGATAGATAGTTATGAGGAACATAGGTAATGTAACCCAACAGTGAATTTAATTACTCTGAAAGAGGTGTTACAATATTTGGTATGGGTGGTAGACAAAAAAATCCTGTTATTCCCAATTGTTCTCCCCTTTACTAAGCAAATGAAAAGGAGGGGGGGGGGTTAAACAGAGTTAACAAAATATCCCACTTAAAGGAACAATGCAGGGTATACAGAAAAATGTATTACCCGGTAGGCAAGTTAACAAATGGTTTTTCAAAAATTAAATCTCCTGTCATTCATGCACACGCGTGAGGGCCCACACTCATATACTCACACACACTTACCGATTGCAGCATCAGACAATCCATAGAATTATATAAACAGCAATTACACTCTTGACATATGAAAATGTCTGGTACTTCGATGTCCCGCCCCAGATGTAGCGAGGTTTGCCGATAGCAAATATTCCCACTTATCGCCGGACTTGAAGTCTAAGAGTTCTTGTGTTTTATTATATAAAAAGGAGTCTATGGGATGGCACTGACACAATTCAATACAGGGGTGAGGATGGAGTGGTCTCTTTAATTTCGCTGCTGGAGGTAAAATTCCTTCAAGGCGTGATGATAGCAACTGACCGGTAGGTTTTAAATCCAGTGAGGAAAAACTAGGCTCAGTCACAGTTCAGGTAAATATGTACTCTCTCACAGTAGGGCAGTAAATAAAATATCGCTACTGGCACTGTTCATCTTCCAGTTTATCTTACAGATTGTAATTTAATTTGATGGTTTCTTTTTAAATATTCTTGGGTAGGCTTTCTTTCATGTAATTATGATAGCTAGGCCGCATCGGACCGCCACAAGATTAAATATAAAATGTTAAATCAATATGTCTGGAAGTTTTTAAGATGATTTCTTTATTGCTGGGATCGCAGGTTACGATCACTCGTTTTGCACAGAATAGAATTCCCTGCAGATATATATGAAAATCCAGGGAAAAATCTAACACGATTTCAAATATAGCTAGTGCTTCTGTCAAGGTCTGGCCAACGAGTGATAAAATGCATTTCTTCATGGTCTGTATATATCTAAAATGGAATGTAAGATGAGTGGGACATGTTAAAATTTGACACCTTTTTAGATCTCAGGAGACTTTTGGGGTTCTGACCGCCAGATTAAGGAGAGATGCCGCCCCTGGGGTTCCGAATCTCCGCTCGTTGCGTTCGCGTCGGCTTTCTCGTTCGCTCCCACTGCGATCGGTTCTGTGATTAACACAGGGATGCGAAATACCGGCAGGAAACTTGCGTCGCTCGTTTCAGGGACCACTACTGCCTTTTTTATAGCGTGCCGCTAGTCTTTCCTGAGATCCCCCTGTGTCTTTGATCGTGGTCGCTACTATCGTTTGATGCTGGCAACGCCCCCACTGGCCAAGTTAATGAAAATAACTGCATATGATTGCTCAAGAGATATCCGTGGGCGTGATTTAACCTCTCCTTAAATCAATGCGATGACCAGAATGAACGGTAGATAAACTGTCCACATATTAATCAGCAAACGTGTTGACCATCTGCGTGGAAAGGTTGCATAGCTAATGAGTCCAGGTGAAAAAAAATCCCGTTTGACGAAAAGTTACCACAATATTCGGGGGCACAGATGCTATCCGAAGGGGTCTTTACGAAGGGTCGTACCATATCATCCAACACTTCAGGGGTACCGATGTTATGAGAGGGTTCTTACCATCATCTAACAAATTCAGGGACGGCTGAGTTGTCTGTCACAAGTAGAAGTAGCAGTAGTAGAAGTAGAAGTAGTAGAAGTAGTAGAAGTAGCAGTAGTAGCAGTAGAAGTAGTAGAAGTAGCAGTAGTAGAAGTAGCAGTAGTAGAAGTAGCAGTAGAAGTAGTAGAAGTAGCAGTAGTAGAAGTAGCAGTAGTAGAAGTAGCAGTAGTAGAAGTAGCAGTAGTAGAAGTAGTAGAAGTAGCAGTAGTAGAAGTAGTAGTAGCAGTAGAATTAGTAGTAGTAGTAGCAGTAGTATCTTCCTTCAGTCATAACTAACTATAGGAATGCGCCCCTGAGGTGATAGCCCTTCGCTGCTTTTTTTTCATGGTGCTCCTTCCGGCTTTTTCTTTTCTCTTCTGCTTGTTGTGAGAGCTTCTTTCCGCCCGTTCTAAGGTGGCACCCTAAGGAGCATCGCCACTTGATGCGATCGGCAGCTTCATTCTCCCAAGTTGCAGAATTTATGTCCAGTGCCTTCATGTTTCTCTTGCACACATCTTTGAATCTCAGCTGTGGTCACCCGGCTTCATCTTACACACATCTTTGAACCACAGCTGTGGTCACCCAGCTTCATCTTGCACACATCTTTGAACCTCAGCTGTGGTCACCCAGCTTCATCTTACACACATCTTTGAACCACAGCTGTGGTCACCCAGCTTCATCTTGCACACATCTTTGAACCACAGCTGTGGTCACCCAGCTTCATCTTGCACACATCTTTGAACCTCAGCTGTGGTCGCCCAGCTTCATCTTGCACACATCTTTGAACCTCAGCTGTGGTCACCCAGCTTCATCTTGCATACATCTTTGAACCTCAGCTGTGGTCACCCAGCCTCATCTTGCACACATCTTTGAACCTCAGCTGTGGTCACCTAGCTTCATCTTGCACACATCTTTGAACCTCAGCTGTGGTCGCCCAGCTTCATCTTGCACACATCTTTGAACCTCAGCTGTGGTCACCCAGCTTCATCTTGCACACATCTTTGAACCTCAGCTGTGGTCGCCCAGCTTCATCTTGCACACATCTTTGAACCTCAGCTGTGGTCACCCAGCTTCATCTTGCAAACATCTTTGAACCTCAGCTGTGGTCACCCAGCTTCATCTTGCATACATCTTTGAACCTCAGCTGTGGTCGCCCAGCTTCATCTTGCACACATCTTTGAACCTCAGCTGTGGTCGCCCAGCTTCATCTTGCATACATCTTTGAACCACAGCTGTGGTCACCAAGCTTCATCTTGCACACATCTTTGAACCTCAGCTGTGGTCACCCAGCTTCATCTTGCATACATCTTTGAACCTCAGCTATGGTCGCCCAGCTTCATCTTGCACACATCTTTGAACCTCAGTTGTGGTCGCCCAGCTTCATCTTGCACACATCTTTGAACCACAGCTGTGGTCGCCCAGCTTCATCTTGCACACATCTTTGAACCTCAGCTGTGGTCGCCCAGCTTCATCTTGCACACATCTTTGAACCTCAGCTGTGGTCGCCCGGCTTCATCTTGCACACATCTTTGAACCTCAGCTGTGGTCGCCCAGCTTCATCTTGCACACATCTTTGAACCTCAGCTGTGGTCGCCCGGCTGTAATAATAATAATAAAGCAGAATTGACTGTAGAAAGTTGTGTTGGAAACAGTGGCGTAACTACCATTCGGGTGCTCCGTGCACAATACTATACATCAAATTAGTGGTCTTTAGGGACCCTTGCCTGTATATACAGTATATTCTTTAAATTTCCCTTGTACCTGTTTTTGAACATAATAGTATGTCCCCGTTTCTGGAGGCAGAAAAAACAAGGAATAAAGAGGACCTGAAATGACCTTGAAATGATGGCATAAGACAGGAGGACTTGGCACAACACTGTTGAAGGCAGAGGCAGATCTACTATGAAGCCTGAGCTTCAGAGCCCCCACGCCCAGTTTTCTCTATAATGCGTTTCTTTCCCATCCCCCAACACTTTTTTTTTAATGAATGGGGCCCCTTCAAGAGTTCAAGCTTCATGGCCCCCAAAATGCAAATCCGCCACTGGTTGAAGGCCTATGATCCTTGGGGAGCTGAAGGGGTATGATGATGAAGTATGTAGTTACATGAATTATAGTTGTTGACCCCCATTACATAAGGAGGGCCTCACTTAACTTGTGCCCGGGGGAATCACACTGTAGTTACGCCACTGGTTGAAATATTTCACACAGAAACATACGGAAAGTGTGACTCTGCCAACCATGGAGTTTTCACAAGACTGCTACTCTTCGCTACCAAACAGGTCAACGTATTCAAAGAAATAATTTTCATATTGCCGTAGTGGGAACATGAAGTTCCGAACGAATCCAAACAAACTGTGCGATTTTAGATAGCATCTTGCAAACTTGTAGCGCAAAAATAGTAGCTCAAATAAGTCACAACCATTTTCTGACTGCCGTGGCATATGATACAATTAAAACAGTGTTGTCACTGAGCGCGAAACTTTTTTTTTTTTTTTTTTAAATGTTTCCGTATAATTTATCCAGATAAGATAACTTCTTATTTCTTGGCACAGAACATAATGTTTTTGCTGTTTGCTATGAAAATAAAAGCCACGTGCATGATAGGGTTTTGAGGATTCAACAACCCCATTTAACAAAGAGTACAGAAGATTAGTTAGGCACGTGTTTCCTATTTTAATGTGGTTTTGGGAAATTCAGACATGAGGCCGCATCTATTAGATGCGCAGAGAAAGAAACGTAATCTATGAACAAAGAAGTCAAACATGGAAAGACCATGAACGAATGGCACAGAACAGGAAGGTTGGCCATATATGTCTTGAAGACTGATACTACACAGGCAGCTGAAATATAATGGGTGAATGAATTAGATTTACGACACACAGTGACTGACTTACCGAGTGACAGTGTGGCTACAGCGCTGATCTCTTGTGGCAAAGGTGCCGGGTTCAAATCAGGGTATCGTCACGCTCCAGTCTACCCAGCTGTAAATGGGCACCTGACTTTGCTCTTCAGTTAATGAAAGAAAAGGCAGCGAGGAAGGAAACTGGTCACACCACCTCTCGATGCTGAACTTAGCATTGTGAAGTCTCATACACTTCCGCCCTCTACGGCAGTATCTGCTATCAGACTACCTTGACCTTGTATCTGGTTTACTAGTTATTTTTCAGATGATCAAAGCTTGTTAGACGCAGACGTTCTCATCAACTTAAGTACTACACCATACATCAACTTAAGTACTACACCATAGATCAACTTAAGTACTACACCATACATCAACTTAAGTAGTACACCATACATCAACTTAAGTAGTACACCATACATCAACTTAAGTACTACACCATACATCAACTTAAGTACTACACCATACATCAACTTAAGTACTACACCATACATCAACTTAAGTACTACACCATACATCAACTTAAGTACTACACCATACATCAACTTAAGTACTACACCATACATCAACTTAAGTACTACACCATACATCAACTTAAGTACTACACCATACATCAACTTAAGTACTACACCATTGTGGTAAAGTGGGATGATATAAATATTTATAGGGGACTTAGTGTACTGACTGAGATCAGCTGTGAGGGTATCTGTATCTAATAGTGTGGTGTATTACAGATGACCTTACTTGCTACCACATTTATACCTCAGTCAGACCTATTCTGGAATATTGTGATGACTACGTTGAATGTCTAGGGTTATGATAATGATGAAGTGTATGTTCACAACAACCAACAGACAGATACACAATTTAATTTAATCCACAATACTTTACAACACTGTGACACTCACATACATAGAACACTCTATAAGACTATCTTAAATGAGTCAAGTGTTAAAGTTTAAAAATATATATGTATTAATTCCTTCAAATATTAGATATCCTGATTCAACTACAAAGTGAACCAGGAATCACAATCAAATGTAATCACAAGTTATATGTACACAATTTATAGATAGAATCTTTGTATTGACATATATTATTATTGCAATATGTGTGTAAGTTGTGCTGTAGTACTCTGAGGTAATACTGGCTTTTCAAGCTAGGTGGTTGTGTGTCATCATGACTTCAAGTGTTTGTTTCTCGTGGACATAATATTGGGAAAGTTCACAGTTTCTTTTTATTTGAAACTAATAAATGTCCCTCTAGATTTAAGGTAAAGTCACTGTTAGAGGGGGTAAACACAAGATTGAGCTGCTCTGGCCACAGAATCTTAACTTCTGTGTGGGCGGCAGGAAACAGTCTCCACTGCTCGCTTGCTTCACCGTGTTCTTGAGACACCACACAGGTCGATATATTGACTAAGGAGTCTGCTACCAGCCTCTGGATTCAGCAAAACTCAGACCAGTGCTGCTTTTAATATGTTAGTACCACTGTCCCTGAAACAAGAAGGTTGTACCTCCTACTTCAGAACTAATTTATAATCTATTTCCACACTGAGCACAATACATAACAAACACCGAGTTCAGCGCGGTAGGCCAACTGTTAGCTTCTCATGTAATAACATTCACCAGTATTCCTCTCCTTAATGATTACAACGCCTCTGCAATTTCAGCTGTAATTCCTTCTATACACTAAGATAGGTGTCATAGTACTATTGGCAATCCCATGCAGTTATACTACTCTCCGACAAGTTTTGTTCAGGTTGGAGCAATATCTAGGCTTTGCCTCATGTTTGCTACTGAACCACACACATATACAGACATAAATTATCAATTCACATTCAATTTTCATCTAAAAGATATCAAATATTTCTAGCTTACCACAATTCATGGAAATAATACACAAAATACGTTGACTGGCAATGAGTTATGGCACAATTCCGATCTGCCTTTGTCCCAGGCTTTCATAAGAAAAATATAAGCTGGATCTCAACGCACTTGCTTCTCAGTAAGTTTATTTTTAAAATGTGGCACTGAACAGACGCTCCTAATTGACTATATCAAATGGTCTAACCAATAGGACCATGTTTACAAAAGTATTTGAAAAAAAGTACCCTTCCTACCGTTTCCCGTAACAACCAAAAATAGTATCTGCAATCGACTAATCATGTTTAGGCTTACATATTCTTCTAGGGATGTAGGATAAAGAGAGAGGGATAGTACCTCACGGTGAGAGACAGCCATGTCCTTTTTAGGATAGTCAGGATCCTATTTGGTTCTCCTCTCTTTGTCTAGCTCATGTATGGCTCCTCGAATACCGCTTGTGTACGGCGGTGGCCACATCCCGGGCAACAGTCTTGGCTGACTGGCTAAACTACATGGGTGGAGTAGGAGCAATCTTACTCAAGGGAATGTCCATCCCTAGTACACAAAGACTGAGACGGTGAGTGAGGCGGAGGAATCTGAGAAGATCAACGGCTCGCAAAGCGAAACAGCAAAGTGTGTGGCGCACTAGAGGCATGTCGGACATAGAAAAAGACAATGGCTAGCCACCGTGGAAGAGATTGGGGCCTTACCACGTACTTCCTACAGAACGTAATGGGATCACAACAACAAGATAAGAACCGATATGTAGAGAACTCTCTGTCCCCTGGGGAAGAATCTACTGTACAAATTAACAGGGAAGAGGCAACTCCTCTAATGAGTAAGGAAGTACATAATGACGAGTGTTCCTTAAATTCTGTTGAAAGGGAACATTCTGAGAAAGACCACCTAAAAACTAGTAGGAGAAGCCTAAAAATAGGAACATGGAATGTTAGAACTCTAAACGGAGAAGGAAAGCTGGACAATCTTATATTAGATTGCAACCGACATGAAACTCGATATACTGGGAGTTGCAGAGGCAAGACTTTTGGATACAGGCTACATAACAAGAGACCAGTACACGCTTATACACTCAGGAGGAGAAAAACACGAAAGAGGGGTAGGAATGTTGATAAAGAAGGAGTTAGAAAAATACGTATGTGGATACTGGACACACAATGACAGAATGATGTTACTAAAGATGAGAGCAAAGCCATTCGACATATCAATCTTACAAACTTATGCACCAACTAAAGATTACAGCGAGGAAGAAATAGAAGAATACTATGAAGAGCTACAACACACACTTAAACCAGTCAAATTTACAGATGTGTTGATAGTAATGGGTGATATGAATGCAAAAGTAGGGAAAGGAAAATACAAGAAAATAGTAGGACAGTATGGATTAGGGACAAGAAATGATAGAGGAGACAGACTTATCCAGTTCTGTGAAGAAAACCAGCTGGTCATATGTAACACCTTTTTTGAACACCACCCAAGGAAATTATACACATGGAAAAGCCCAGGAGATGTAACACGTAATCAAATCGACTATATCATGATAAAACATAGATTTAAGAACAGTGTCACAAGTGCAAAGATACATCCTGGCGCCGACATAAATTCAGATCACAATCCAGTTGTCATCAAAGTAAATATAAAGCTGAAAAGAGCAGGAAACAGAAGACAGGAGGAACCCCAGATAGAAATATCAGCGCTCAAACAACCAGATATAAAACAGAAATATTTAATCGACGTCAAAAATAAATACCAACAGTTATTGACAGAAAGCATGGAGCAGTATAGAAGAGAAAACCCAGAAGAAAAAGCAACCGCAAAATGGGAATGCTTAAAAACAAGCATACAATCAGCAAATGCAAATTTACCTAAAAAGGAGTCTAAGAAAAATCAAATTTGGATGACAGATGATATCTTGAATAAAATGGCAGAAAGAAAGAAAGCAAAAAACACTCCAGAATATAAAACAATAGACAATGACATACGTACTATGTGTAGAGAAGCAAAAGAACGGTGGATAGAAACAAAATGTAAGGAAATAGAAGACTTGGAAGCAAAGCACATGACAAGAGATATGCATGAAGAAATAAAGAAATTATCAAATCGGTCGCGGTTTGCACAAGGAGGAAGCTGTATCAAGAACAAAAATGGTGTAATATTACTTGATGAGAAAGACATATCAAACAGATGGGCAGAATACGTAAAAGAACTATTCGAGGACAACAGAGGTAAAAAACCATCACCAGATTCTAATGAAGGCCCAAACATTCTCAGATCAGAAGTAGAGAATGCCATTCATATGATACAAAAAGGAAGATCAGCAGGCATGGATAACATAAAAATTGAAATGATAGAAGCTCTGGAGAGCTTTGGTATAGATACAATCACAGAAATATGCAATGATATATACAATACAGGATATTTACCACACGACATGAAGACATCAGTTTTTATAACATTGCCCAAAAAACCAAATGCAACAGAATGTTCAGACTGCAGAACAATCAGCCTGATGAGTCATGCAATTAAGATACTGCTCAAAATCATACAGGAAAGAATAAAAAGTAAAGTAGACAGCGAAATCCAAGAAGAACAGTTTGGTTTTAGACAGAACAGTGGAACAAGAGAGGCAATATTTTGCCTAAGAAGATTAGCAGAAAAATATACAGAAGTCCAAAAAAGTATGTATATGTGCTTCATTGACTATAAGAAGGCTTTTGACAGAATCCATCATGAGAAAATAATTGAATGCCTCAAAGACATAGGTATTGATGGAAAAGATATAAGAATACTCAGTAACCTTTATTGGGAGCAAACTGCCACAGTAAGATCTGGAAGGAATTATTCACCATACATAGACATAAAAAGAGGTGTCAGACAAGGTTGTGTGCTGTCCCCCTGCCTATTTAATTTATACACCGAAAAAATTTTCAAACAGATACAGGAAATACCAGGACTGAACATCAGTGGAAGATCAATAAACAACCTTAGATATGCAGATGATACCGTGTTGTTAGCTGAAAGCGAACAGGAGTTACAAGAACTAGTGAAGCAAGTGAACAGTATAAGTCATGAATATGGACTCGACATTAATATTGAGAAAACTAAAACTATGATAATTAGCAAAACAGACGATAAACCCACATTGAAGATAAGCGTAAATGGGAAAATCCTGGAACAAGTCAAGAGCTACGTATATCTTGGTCATATAATAACAGAAGATGGCAGATGTGAAACAGAAATCAAGAAGAGAATAGGAATGGATAAAGCTACATTCAACAACATGAAACATATACTGACATCCAAACAGTTATCTCATAAATTAAAACTGAGAATCATAAAGTGTTATATATATTCTGCTTTTCTGTATGGTGCAGAAACATGGACGATGAATAAGCATTTGGAAGAAAGAATTGAGGCTCTTGAAATGTGGATATATAGAAGAATGGGGCGTATCTCATGGAAAGAGATGAAAACAAATAAGGAGGTCCTAGAAAATCTAGGTATGAAAAGAGAATTAATGAGACAGGTCAAATTTCGGCAGCTAAGATACTTTGGCCACATAAAAAGGCATAACACCTTGCAGAAGACCATAACAGAAGGGAGAGTTGAAGGCAAACGTGCAAGGGGAAGACAGCGCTATAAGTGGGAAGATAACATCAAGAGATGGACGGGAAAGAGTCTATCAGAGTGTACCACCAAGACAAGAGACAGAAGACGTTGGAGATCCATTACAGCCAACCTTCGTTGTGGAGATGGCAACTGATGATGATGATGATTCTTCTAGCCAATGAAATCGGATTTAACTTGTTGGCCTATTTCCCGTAAAATAGTGGTTTCAAAACATGCCACTGAGCAATTATGATTTGGTGCTGTCAGACAACCTCACTATTTTATTTTGGCTATAATTTGTTAATTCCTAGACTATTTGCGTAACACTTAACATATTCTTTGTCAGCAAGTCCTAAGGAACCCAAATATATAAGTTTTAATGGAGCCAAGTGGCTGCGTTCAAAATATGTATTCTAGGATAGTCGTGTATTTGTTTTTTTATTTTTTATTGTTTTAGAACCGCCACCTGTCCTGCCTTTTCGACTGTTCTGTCAGTATAAAGTCAGGATTTCAGACGTAAAACAGTAGAGTGTCATGTTTCCTAATAAGCATTAAACATGTTTTTTAAAACCTAACCGTGTATTGGTAGTGTTTTTTATCACTGTCTATTTGAAAAAAAGTTAGTGCTTCATGCCTTTCGCGTTGGGGGTGTGTTAAACTCTTTTTGTGTAGTTGTTAACTCATACTGGCTACTAGTTGTTGAATCATGCTTTATTTGTTAAATGATGTGAATGTCCACCAGTGGATAAATGTAGATGTTGGGACTGGTGTAGTAAAGTGTAACGATTGTCAACTCATCAAACCC
This sequence comes from Oreohelix idahoensis, assembly GCA_024509875.1. Lineage (NCBI taxonomy): Eukaryota > Metazoa > Mollusca > Gastropoda > Stylommatophora > Oreohelicidae > Oreohelix > Oreohelix idahoensis. The sequence continues at coordinate 266,143 of JAMPIV010010462.1, read as the reverse complement.
AGCACAGTTTTGGTCATACAGGTCATCTTGTCCTGGAACGTGATGAGGCTCCGGCAAGAATGTGAGTGTAAACAATGAGTGTGTATCTGAATGTCAGTACGCGAATGGTAGAATGATTCGATAGAGTTGACAGGTTGGTAGTACATCACTCATACTCACACTGTTCGAATTCAAGAAGTACTGGAACTACGGTGGTCTTTTTATAACATTTAATGGGACGCACACTTGGACAGTACGTGTATGGTTACAGGAACAAATGTCGACATAGACAGTATAATGTTGATCACAGGAATATCATCTTAAGTTAGCATTCATGCTTGGCAAATATCATAATGGAGCATTCGTAAATAAGCATTCAGCGTTCCATCATGTAAATCATCTGGCTTTACTGACTGGGCACGTCAGACCATAACCAATACATAGGAAGGCTCCTAGACCTAACCTCGTCTAGCGAATATTCCTTCACGTAAAGTTCAATATATATATATTTCATTTTCATAATATAGGAATCCCAGACATGGGTTCTCACATGTAGCAGTGATCTCTTGGTTCATCGAGCGATAGTACAGGCATCCCTTTTTCTCACTCGATAAATACAAAGTATATGAATTTCAACATGGCTGTTCTCTCTCTCGTGAGCTTCACTCACTATAGAATATAGACCAAAATTAGTCATTCATTAAATGTCCTCATTTCTTCATAGGTTCTCTCATAGAGGTAATTGAATAATATCATACAATCCAGTGCTGATACATAGGAATGTCTTCTTCCTTTGAATGGATATTCTTTTTAAAAGTACCACTGTGCATCTGCTTATCAACAACGATGGCGAAGCCCAAGTTCATAATAAATTGTGGTTTTACCTTTTTATGCGAAATATAACTTTGCCATTCCTTGGCAAAAGAGAATAAACACTGGGGTAAAGTACATACAACATGTCTAAATGATTATCACTTTTCCCCATCCATATATAGATCACTATTTCGGCAAAAAGCCTGCTACAACAAAACTCGGCATCCTCACAGGATGACAGCCATGGATCACACCCCTTGCTAGCGATACTTCCGCTGCATAGCCTTTGACCTTTTCTAGCGACAACCAAATTAGTTCGACTTAGAAATGCAAAGATATCCATATATAAGACAGACTCGTCCTACTCATACAAACACTACGTATAAATTCATAGATATACTGAAGCAAGAACAATCTATTCCTACCCAGCCACAGAATAAATCGCAGTAGGCCTAGAGTCGTCTGCGGAGTCCGATCGAAGATGACAGAACTATTTTCAAGGGAAGCAACCCAAAAATGACTTCTCCTTAAGCACTTAAAAAGGAAATACTTTGCTTACAAAATATTTGCGAACATAATAAGAATATAAATGTATTATATTGCAAGATAGTAAAAATTGCCCTTTACAGGGTGGCATTAATATTAATCGCGAGACTGTGGTAGTATTGCATGCGTTCCTCCTTCTCTCTCTCCTAAGCTCGTCTGTCTTTTCATTACGCAGTGTATAAAATGAAATTAATGCTAGTATTTTATCTAGGTCATTAAGCAGTGTGCGTATCTCAAGGTTTTCTAAGAAACACAGTACCGGTTTTATTTTTTTTTAAACGCGTGTATGCTGCTGTAGGCTTTACTATCAAACGTGAAAGCGTTACACTATGCAGACGAAGTAGAAAAAGGGGGATTTTTGTAAGCCATTGTGACAGCACTAGTCTTTTACCATTCTTCTTTCCTTTTATTGAATTAATTCGTTAGGCTTTACCTTTACTTTTTAATTTAGATATGTGGATTTAGAATGTTTCACGACAAATTCTCCCCACTTAAAACAGACGTTATATGTCAGTCTATAATTCTATATACACATAGAGAAATTTAATATTATTCCTGGGGCTTACGGTGATTTTCATCACACGGATGGCGGCTTAGAAAATCCGCTCCCAGGTTGTTTTTTCCAGAAATATACTCTATGCTGAAATCGAATGGCTGCAAAAGTAAGGACCATCTGAGTAACCTCGAATTTTCATGCCTAGCCTGCGCTAGAAACGACAAGGGTTTGTGATCCGTTTGCAACTTGAATGCCTTCCCATACAGATAAATATTGAATTTCTTTATCGCCCATATTACTGCAAGACATTCTTTTTCGCTAGTTGAGTAATTGGTTTCAGCTTTATTCAACTTCCTACTAGCATATGCCACTGGGGTTAATTCCCCATTCAGTGCATCTGATTTCTGTAACAGGGTCGCACCTAACCCGATATTACTTGCATCCGTTCTCACAATGAATTCTTGACTTAAGTCAGGTAGTTTCAAAATAGGTTTGCTTGTGAGCTTTTCCTTCAATTCCTGGTAGGCCAATTCACATTGTGCTGTCCATGTAATTCGATCTGGATTTCCTTTACGTGTCAAATCAGTTAACGGTGCACATATGGAATTAAAGTTTTTGATATACTTTTGGTAGAAACCACATAATGAGACAAAGGATCTTACGTCTTTCTTGGTTTGTGGTCTCGGGGCTTTCTTTAGTTTCTCTAAATTCTTGGGGTCAGGTGTCATGTTTCCCTGATGGACTGTGTGTCCCAAGAATTCTTTACATCCAAAGCAACATTTGGTTCGTCGGGCTGTCAAATTCGCTTCTCTAAGTCGATTAAACAGCATGTTCAGAGAGTCAATGTGTTCCTCAAATGTTTCTGTTGCTATAAGGATATCATCCATGAAATTTGTGATGCATGGATTATTCAGGGGATCCAACAATTTTCTCATCATTCTAGAGAAGACAGTAGGCGCATTCTTCAATCCAAATGGCAATCTGTTAAACTCATAGTGTCCCTCTGAGGTACTAAAAGCTAGGTATGGTCTAACCTCAGGCTTTACTGGAATCTGATAGTATCCTTTGCTCAGATCCACTTTTGAGAAATATTTAGCTTTATTTAGCCTGGCAAACAACTGATTTGTATCCGGCAATGGATCCACCTGTCCTTCTGTGATAGCATTCAGTCTCCTGTAATCTATACAGAGTCTATGTTCTCCAGAGGGTTTCCTTAAGAGTACCACACTGGAACTATACGAAGATTCACTGTGTGAAATTATTCCCTCCTTCAACAAATAGTCTATCTCTTCCTTCAAAGCTTTCTCCTTAGCAAAAGGAATCGAATAGGGTTTCATACAGACAGGTGTGGGGTCTATCAGTTTCATATCATATTCCAATAAGTTTGTATGCCCCGGTCGGTCCGTTAACACCTCTGTATGATCATCTAAAACCTGTTGCACTCTCTTCTTCTGATCTTTCGTTAAGTGTGTACTGATTTTCACCTGTGCCGCTGTCTCACAGGGGTGTAATGGATATTCAAATGATGAAAGTGGTTCCTTTTTCATCTCCATTGCAATGGACAAGGTCAACAAGTGTGTCTCTTCCTGATTTTCTCTTTCCAGATATTTCTTCAGGAGATTCACATGATAGATTTTTTCTTTCCCCTTCTTATCTATCTTATAATTTGTTCTAGACACCTTCTCTAGAACTGTATATGGACCTTGCCATCCAATTTGTAACTTATTCTGACTACCGGGTAGAAGAAGCAGTACCTTCTCTCCCACAGCCAAATCTCTGTCTTTAGCATTCTTGTCTATTTTTCCATGCACTGGTAGGGTCTCTTCCACTAGAAGCACTGTAGTGATGATTTTTCTTTCCAGAATCATCATTCACAAAACGACCGCTGCCAATTTTTCTCTTGGGGCTCTCTCCCCACTTAGAATTCTTGATGAGAGATTTCCTCTCTACATCTTCTTCCTCCAGATTGCATAAGTCCGATTGAGGGATTTTCGGCTTATTCTGGGGTAAGACATCTTTTTGCACTATCTGCATTGTGGCCATTGTAAAACAGTCAATTGAAGATTGTCCGTGAAAAGGGGCTTCCCAATCCACTTGGTCCACTTTATTATTCTTTCCGGTGTCAGGCCTACGTTTGCCCAGTGGCGTGTCCAGGTCCTGATCAATGTTCCCACTTGTGGTTGTTCCCTCATGTACTATGCTACAGCTTTCTACAAAATTTTCAATGTTTCACCTTGCCTTGGGCCAATAATAATTTTGAGCCACCTTTTGAATGATGGTACCTATTTTCTCATGGTCCCCATCTTGTTTCACATGTAAGCTCCTTATTAAGTCTGCCCTATACCTTTTAGGAAGTACCAGCTGTCCCTGACCTTTGGATCTAGTTCCGGCCTTCCTATACATCAACTTGTTTTTCATGTAAAAATCTCCCTTTCTTGAAGGTGTGTGACAATTGGACAATTTTCTAAAACAAGGCTTGAGGGTCTTATCCCCAGCCTACGCCTTCCTCATCTCTTCTGGAGTGGTATTTAACATAATATCCTCCTCCTTTCTTGAGGTTGACCTGACCTGAAGGGTGGCCATTACTATCGGGTTCCTTCTGCAACGGTCAGTATCATGATTGTCCATCCGACAATTCTTACACCACCTCCTTTTTTGGTTGAAAGATTTTCTTTCATCTAATTTCCTTTCATCGAATTGTGGGGTTTTATTTTTATTGTCATACCGTGGCCTATCAAACTGGTGCTTACCTTTGTTCTGATCTCTAGGATCAAATTTATTAAAGTTCTGTGGTGCCCTAAAATTATCTACCTGTTTCTTTTTATTACCTGATACCTCTGCATGAGCTGCTTGATACCTTTCAGCGACATTTAGTAACTCACCCAGTCTCTCTGCACCTTGTTCCATGAGAAACTTTCTCAGGTCTGGAGCCATGGACTCTCTTAGTTGTTCTATAAGGATCATTTCCTTAAGATCTTGGGTTTTCCCCAGAGAAGTCCATTTCTCCAAGTATGTCTCTAACCGTGCAGAGAACTGGTGATAGGTTTCACCTGACAGTAGTTTAGCATTCCTAAATTGTTTTCTATAAAATTCACCATTCTTTTCATATCTTAACAAAAGAGCCTGCTTTAGCATGTCATAATTTTCTTGATCACCTCTGCTCGTTTTGGCGAAAACTTCATAAGCTGCACCACGAAGCCCTTGTGATAACTTTAAGCTCCACCTTTCTCTCTCTAACCCATACGTGGTAGCTAATAGTTCATATCTATTTAGATAGCTCTCGATATCATCGTCTTTCTCAACAAAATGATCTAAATGAAAGTTCATAGCTGAGGTTGAGGCTCCCTGACTAGCAGTGGCATCAGAGGTAAAGGGACTGGCACCATTTTCAGGGGCATGGCCTTGAAATTCCAACTCCCTTAGTCGTAACTCGTGCTCCCTTTGTAATCTCTTATCTTCTGCTTCCCTCTCTGCAGCCAATCGCTTGTCTTCCCTTTCTGCCTCCCTTTCGGCAGCCTGTCTCCGTTCTTCTGCCTCCAATTGTAACTTCTTAGCCTCAGCCTCCAATTGTAACTTCTTAGCCTCAGCCTCCAATTGTAACTTCTTAGCCTCAGCCTCCAATGCCCTAGCCTCTTTGTCAGCCTCAATCTGCAACCTCTTAATTTCTTTTTCAGCCTCTAACTTTCTTTCAGCCTCTTTTTCTAATCTTTCAGATTCTAATTTTCTTTCTGCTTCAAATTTTCTTTCTTCACGTTCAATAAATTTGTCACATTCAGTAGTGACATAAGCAATCATAACTTGCCCGTCCATTCCTAACTCTTTAGCAGCCTGCACAGCAGCAGATCGAAACTTTGCTAAGTCCGCCATTTTCTAAAGGCAAATGTAAACAATTCAATCTAGAAATAATTATCTAAGGACAACCACAGGCACTGAGAGCTCAACCTTATTTAATTTCCACCCAAGGATACCTTTTAAATTTTTATAATTTCCCGAAGTGAATTACTCCCAATATATATGCTAGGGGAAGGTTCAATATCCCGGGAGCGAGACCCCAATATATGTGGTAAAGTGGGATGATATAAATATTTATAGGGGACTTAGTGTACTGACTGAGATCAGCTGTGAAGGTATCTGTATCTAATAGTGTGGTGTATTACAGATGACCTTACTTGCTACCACATTTATACCTCAGTCAGACCTATTCTGGAATATTGTGATGACTACGTTGAATGTCTAGGGTTATGATAATGATGAAGTGTATGTTCACAACAACCAACAGACAGATACACAATTTAATTTAATCCACAATACTTTACAACACTGTGACACTCACATACATAGAACACTCTATAAGACTATCTTAAATGAGTCAAGTGTTAAAGTTTAAAAATATATATGTATTAATTCCTTCAAATATTAGATATCCTGATTCAACTACAAAGTGAACCAGGAATCACAATCAAATGTAATCACAAGTTATATGTACACAATTTATAGATAGAATCTTTGTATTGACATATATTATTATTGCAATATATGTGTAAGTTGTGCTGTAGTACTCTGAGGTAATACTGGCTTTTCAAGCTAGGTGGTTGTGTGTCATCATGACTTCAAGTGTTTGTTTCTCGTGGACATAATATTGGGAAAGTTCACAGTTTCTTTTTATTTGAAACTAATAAATGTCCCTCTAGATTTAAGGTAAAGTCACTGTTAGAGGGGGTAAACACAAGATTGAGCTGCTCTGGCCACAGAATCTTAACTTCTGTGTGGGCGGCAGGAAACAGTCTCCACTGCTCGCTTGCTTCACCGTGTTCTTGAGACACCACACAGGTCGATATATTGACTAAGGAGTCTGCTACCAGCCTCTGGATTCAGCAAAACTCAGACCAGTGCTGCTTTTAATATGTTAGTACCACTGTCCCTGAAACAAGAAGGTTGTACCTCCTACTTCAGAACTAATTTATAATCTATTTCCACACTGAGCACAATACATAACAAACACCGAGTTCAGCGCGGTAGGCCAACTGTTAGCTTCTCATGTAATAACATTCACCAGTATTCCTCTCCTTAATGATTACAACGCCTCTGCAATTTCAGCTGTAATTCCTTCTATACACTAAGATAGGTGTCATAGTACTATTGGCAATCCCATGCAGTTATACTACTCTCCGACAAGTTTTGTTCAGGTTGGAGCAATATCTAGGCTTTGCCTCATGTTTGCTACTGAACCACACACATATACAGACATAAATTATCAATTCACATTCAATTTTCATCTAAAAGATATCAAATATTTCTAGCTTACCACAATTCATGGAAATAATACACAAAATACGTTGACTGGCAATGAGTTATGGCACAATTCCGATCTGCCTCTGTCCCAGGCTTTCATAAGAAAAATATGAGCGGGATCTCAACGCACTTGCTTCTCAGTAAGTTTATTTTAAAAATGTGGCACTGAACAGACGCTCCTAATTGACTATATCAAATGGTCTAACCAATAGGACCATGTTTACAAAAGTATTTGAAAAAAAGTACCCTTCCTACCGTTTCCCGTAACAACCAAAAATAGTATCTGCAATCGACTAATCATGTTTAGGCTTTCATATTCTTCTAGCCAATGAAATCGGATTTAACTTGTTGGCCTATTTCCCGTAAAATAGTGGTTTCAAAACATGCCACTGAGCAATTATGATTTGGTGCTGTCAGACAACCTCACTATTTTATTTTGGCTATAATTTGTTAATTCCTAGACTATTTGCGTAACACTTAACATATTCTTTGTCAGCAAATCCTAAGGAACCCAAATATATAAGTTTTAATGGAGCCAAGTGGCTGCGTTCAAAATATGTATTCTAGGATAGTCGTATATTTGTTTTTTTATTTTTTATTGTTTTAGAACCGCCACCTGTCCTGCCTTTTCGACTGTTCTGTCAGTATAAAGTCAGGATTTCAGACGTAAAACAGTAGAGTGTCATGTTTCCTAATAAGCATTAAACATGTTTTTTAAAACCTAACCGTGTATTGGTAGTGTTTTTTATCACTGTCTATTTGAAAAAAAAGTTAGTGCTTCATGCCTTTCGCGTTGGGGGTGGCATTAATATTAATCGCGAGACTGTGGTAGTATTGCATGCGTTCCTCCTTCTCTCTCTCCTAAGCTCGTCTGTCTTTTCATTACGCAGTGTATAAAATGAAATTAATGCTAGTATTTTATCTAGGTCATTAAGCAGTGTGCGTATCTCAAGGTTTTCTAAGAAACACAGTACCGGTTTTATTTTTTTTTAAACGCGTGTATGCTGCTGTAGGCTTTACTATCAAACGTGAAAGCGTTACACTATGCAGACGAAGTAGAAAAAGGGGGATTTTTGTAAGCCATTGTGACAGCACTAGTCTTTTACCATTCTTCTTTCCTTTTATTGAATTAATTCGTTAGGCTTTACCTTTACTTTTTAATTTAGATATGTGGATTTAGAATGTTTCACGACAACCATACATCAACTTAAGTACTACACCATACATCAACTTAAGTACTACACCATACATCAACTTAAGTACTACACCATACATCAACTTAAGTACTACACCATACATCAACTTAAGTACTACACCATACATCAACTTAAGTACTACAAGTACTACACCATACATCAACTTAAGTACTACACCATACATCAACTTAAGTAAGTACACCATACATCAACTTAAGTACTACACCATACATCAACTTAAGTACTACACCATCAAACTTAAGTACTACACCATACATCAACTTAAGTACTACACCAAGTACTACACCATACATCAACTTAAGTACTACACCATACATCAACTTAAGTACTACACCATACATCAACTTAAGTACTACACCATACATCAACTTAAGTACTACACCATACATCAACTTAAGTACTACACCATACATCAACTTAAGTACTACACCATACATCAACTTAAGTACTACACCATACATCAACTTAAGTACTACACCATACATCAACTTAAGTACTACACCATACATCAACTTAAGTACTACACCATACATCAACTTAAGTACTACACCATACATCAACTTAAGTACTACACCATACATCAACTTAAGTACTGCACCATACATCAACTTAAGTATTACACCATACAACAACCTTGACCCCGTCCAGTTCCGGGGGTCTCTTATGAGACACAGACAGGATAAAACTAGTGCTACCTAAGTCATGTTGTACGAAGCGACTAATATGAGGTTGTGCATGAGGCTGACAACTAATGAGGTTGTGCATGAGACGGGCTACCTCATGACGTAATAAACTAATTGCCATAGAAACCACTGCTTCAAAAGCATGTGAATGCTTGATGCATGCATTCTGTAAGGGGTCAGCTGCCATACTGGAACCTTACTGCCATAAGGAGTGACAAGGAACACAATGACCAGTTGCTGATATCATCTTCCTGTTGGCGATTCACATACAACAACTTAAGAACTACACCAGACCTCAATGTGTTAACAGCATCGTAAAAGAAAGGGAGAATAACACCATCGAACAACTTGAGACCTGTATCATACATCGTCCTGCGAACAACACCATACATCAACTTGAAACAAGATCATACATCAATTTGAGGACTACACCGAACATCAACTTGAGAGCAACACCATACAACAAAGTGAGAATAACGCCATACAACAGCTTAAGAACTACACCATACATCAACGTTTAACAACACCATACAACAAAGTGAGAATAACGCTATAAATCAACTTGAGAAAAACACCATACAACAACGTGAGAACTACTCCATACATCAACGTGAGAGCTACACCAAACATCAACTTAAGAACAACGCCATATATCAACTTGAAACAACATCATCCATCAATTTGAGGGCTACTCCATACATCAACTTGAGAACAACAATATGCAACAGCTTGAGAACAGCGCCATACATCACCTGAGGACTACTCCATACATCAACGTGAGGACTACTACATACATCAACGTCAGGACTACTCCATACATCAACTTGAGAACAACACTATTGTTAAGGTTAAAAAGGGAGGTGATACTTTGTATACGGGTTGGTCAGAGTAAATTAAGGGTTACATCATTTGAAGACTTGATTAACGGTAAAATTGGGTGAACAAATATATGATAGAGGTCATAGGGTACAGATAGCGTCTTGAGCGCTGTTCTGTATTGTAGAACTGTGATAGTTCGCACGGCTAATCCGTGGAAGGGACTGAGTGGTGGTGAACTGCGAAGTCCCGTGACTGATTAGGCGGGAGTTTTTGTGACCGCTAGCATTCGGGGTGAAAGTGTTGACGGAGGAAGTCAACCCTGGTGTTTTTCTAAGTGTGTGGTCCCGACCAGTGTTCGGTGAAAATGGTATAGTGTTTTTTCAATGTGTGTCTCGGTGGAGACTTTTGCACAGGCCTGTAGCTGAATATTCTTCCTGCATATGTATTTGAAGGAGATTAGGCCATATATAGAGTCTGAGAGGAAGACATGACTTTTTAGGCCATATGTATAGTCTATTTAGGCGCTATAAAGAGTCCGAGAGGTAGGGAAATTACTTTGTAGGCCATAGACATTTTGTGAAGGAGATTAGGCCATATATAGAGTCTGAGAGGAAGACATGACTTTGTAGGCCATATATAGATATTATGCAGGTTATATTACTGCAGACTGCTGTATGCGCAGTCTTTCCTTTGAGGAATATGGTGATGTGCGTCTTCTAGAGGAAGTGCACCACTATTTATGATTAGGCCTTGGATATATATAGCTGACGATGATTATTCAACTGCCGGGGAGCAGCCTTGGTGGAGAAGGGGAGGACATAGTCCTTTGAGGAAAATCGTGATGGTCATCTTCAATGAGAAGTGCATCATTATGCTATAAGTTATGAGGCCATATTTATAACTGCGGTGAGCGCAGTTCTTTAGGAGTGTTGTACGTGCATTTATATGAGGTGTGCGCCATTAGGCGCTGTACTTAAGCGCTGTGGAGTGTGGGAGCTTCATGAATACCTTTATTCAATGTCATGTATTTTATGCTGTTTCTTTTCGTCTATGTCGTCGTCTGTGTGTAACGTGAATAAACAATTATTTAAAACGTTACTCTACGTTCAACGATACATGAATTCAATGTGTGTCACTGTGATGGATGAATGTACCAGTACACACCCACTTTGAATAGTCAAGGCATAGTGACAGCAGTAACTAATATTTATAAATAGCTCTGTGTGGGCGTATACTTAAATATAATCAGACCAGGATTATCCTGTCCTAAACATTACAGTAAGTAAGTGTCAGTGGTGCCTGTGTGGCGTTGATATTCAAGAATCATCTATCGTCCATTACCACAGTCATGAACCCACAACTAATTGACTTACACTTATCAGTGGTGGTTTTCAGTAGAGTTGGAATTTGAAACCCGCAAAATTCGCGTTGAAAGAAGTCTCATCATTTCACGTGGTAAGATTGTTTCTACCAGACCTTGACCTGTATTTAGTGTGCCTTGTGTGTGGGTATGCACTAAGGAGTTTCTCATCTGTAACTGTAGTTAGCCCTGTGTGGGCGGAGCTTCGATTTAGAACCCAGTTCAGATTTACCTGTGTTGGTCGCCCTATCAAGTGTGCTTATTTCTAGCCTAAATAAGTCAGCAGTAAAACTGTTCAAGCCTTATTGACGCCTGCATTGCTCACAGACAGTTTGGTGTCGTTGGTAATCTGTGATCGGTGACACGGTGATGTGTCTAATGTATACATGCTTCCTATAACATATTTGCAGCAGTCAAGTTTCCTGTTTCATGCAGTATCAAGTTTCCAGAGGTGACAGTTGACCAGTCAAGTTCCAGAGGTGACAGTTGACGACGAGTCCAGTGCTGATGCTAGCGCCTGTCAACAAGGGAGTGTGCTTATGGTGTGTTGTCTGATGCTCATCAGTGGTAACAGAGAAAGAACAAGACCGTTTTCTACTTACAAGATAAGTGGTTTTATATTTGAAAACTGTGTCTCTGTATGATGTTGTCAAGCCTTCCAGTTATCATTATTTATGCTATTGAGTATTCCATGTTCATAGCTTATTGTTATGAGATTTAATGCATAATTGATTGATGGCTATGTAACTTAATCTTATAAGAATTATAAATGGTTTATAAATTTTGTACACTTAGTGATTGAATCACCATGGACTGTGATACAGATCCAGAAGATATGAGGCCTATACTAGAGTTTTTATCTAATGAAGCTGAATATGGCGAGGGATTAAAAGGCCCAGCACTAGATAGATACGTTGTGGATGGTTTCTTGTTTAATGCTGTACAAGCCATAAAGTTTTTTACTGATGATAACCCTCATTCAAATCCTGAAATGATCATGGCTAGAGATTTGGCAAAGTTGTTAGAATGTCTACGTCCGATGGTGTATGATTATACTCGGGCTAGACACAATTATATGCATAAGATTATACACAATATAATCTGCAACGACATGCAGGATGATAACAAAGAGGAATTAGAAGAGAAGGAGCGGATGAAGAACAACAAGCGAATTGCCCTACAACAAAGAGAAAATTGTTTGCAGGATATTGCTGAAAGGAATAAGTTACAAGAAACAGTGGCTAAACTCACAAGTGATTTGCATAAATCAAACTTGGAGCTTTCTAGTGCGAAAGCAGCATTAGACTTTGAATGCGGTAAAGTCAAGGACTTGGAAGTCCAGATAAAAGATAAGCAATGGGTAGTTAGAAATCTTACTCAAGAGATCCAAGAACAGAAAGACAGTTATAACAAATTGAAAGTGGAGACCAATGAACGAGAAAAATTATACATAGAGATGCTACATGATGTATGTTTTGGTACACTTCAAGAGATGAATACTATAATTCCGGAGAAGATTGATGAGCTTGTAGATAGTCATGATAGTGACACTGAGGAACTTCAGATGAACTTAACAAAGTTGAAGGCAAATAAGGAAAAGGATGATAAGCAGAGGTTAGAAGAGTTAACGGTGCAGAGAAGGAAAATGGTTAGGATTGAGAAGTTACTTAGAGAAGAAAGATGCAAAGTTATAACATGTGATAACTTAAATAAGAAACTAAACCAAGAAATTACTTTATTGACTGGAAGAGTGAATGGTTTGGTGGATGTTATTTTGGGCATCAAAGATTTGTCTACTGTTAGGGTTGACAATAGTAGACAGAAGGTTGTTAATAAACAAGCAAAGAGCCTGCCCTATACACTCTTTGCGAATACGAAAATCAAACATGATGGACGTAAAACCCGGCGTGGCAAATACAACTTCCCACGTACGGAAGACGCTGCGTTGAAGATTAATGACTATTGGCGTCAGACCAGCAAAGATACTTCAGGTGTAATATCTAATTCTGGTAATAAATATAACAAACATCATGTTGGTAACCATAAGGATTTGATGAGTTCCACTGCTTGTCATACACAAGATAGGCAGTGTGATACAGCAGATAAGCATGTTAACACAGAAAAGAATAACAACAGTTCTGGTAAAAGAGATAACCATAATGTTAGACAGTACCAGGGAAGCCCATTAAATGGTAGTTTTTCCAGACAGTCTAACAGATCTCAAAAGATTGATTCTGAAGAGTTGAGAAATTATGGTAGGGATAATTACATTAAAGATTACAAATCTGATGATATTTGTTCTAGGAGTCAACAAGATTCATTTACCAGATATTTCTATCCTAGGAGAGATGTTAAGCATAACAATGCTAACTGCAGTTCTAGGCAGAACAAATGGAATAATAAGGGGAATAGTAATAGAGATAATAACTCTCTAAATATTACTACACATTGTGTGCAACAAAAGCCCAAAGTTATTGATGGTAAATAAAGTAACAGTAACTATTGATGTCCCAAGTACTACTACTGTTATGTTTTTTGGATTACGAGAGAGTATCTCGTTGTTGTGTATTTCACTTTATTTCAGCCTACTACTGGCGTGATGACCGTCATTTTCGGTCAGGTTGACCCAAGCCTCCTGGGTTGTATACTATGTGTGAACGAAGAGTTGGTGACATCATATGGAAACCAGATGTTTTCATAACCTCGGTATAGGTAATTGTCTAGTTAACCTATCCGTTTTTCATTATAATCTTACAGTTGATTAAAATGGAGATTTTCATTTGTATTTTTCAACAGTAGCAGCTATGCGATAAAGGTCAGCGTGCCTGTTTTTTCCTTAGCTGTGACAGAAATGTTTGTTACCTTACTACCGTGTGCAATCAAGCGTAACCCAGCCTACACGTTGACCCAGTATTATTTGATGTCATCCCGTGCGGTTTATGGCATACCATCAATGAAAGCCGGAATTCTGACTTATTTTTTTTTTTCTTTAGGAATTGATTCAAGGTTACTACAATGTTTCTTATACTTGATTTTTCTAGGATAATGTATTATTGTATAGTATAATATGATTGTATTGTATAATGTTTCATCGGATATTGTGTATGTCCATATTTATGCATTATTTGTACTATATCTTGTTATTTACATAATTGTATTGTTGATAAACATTGTACGCATTATCATTGTAATGAATTGTAACATTTCATTTTGTATTGACTTGTCTTTGATTGTTAATTTTTGGTTGTTGATGAAATTATGGATTTTTTGTATTTACATACACTAGTCTGAAGACTATTCCATTTTCTCATATTGTATTTGACCATATGTGCTTTGTTGTCAAGTTTGGAGCTATAATAGCTGTTACATCAAAACATTGACATGATTTTGCAGGACTAACTGTTAGAATAGTTTTTTACATAATGAGATTGTCAGCCCTAAGCACAAACTCTTTAGTTATGACTATGCGTTAGTCGCTTTCAGAGAATTTTTTGGTTACTAAATTTGTTTTTTCTTTTTCGTATCGGACTACATGTTTAGTTAATATATTACCTTATACAGAGGTTATATGAATTAATTGTTCTGTTATTGAATGTTATTTTGGATCTAAACTGTATATGTAGAATTGTCAGAGAGAGCAGATACTATTGTTTGTTGGAAGAATTTAGTAGTCTGACTTAAACACTTTTTCATGAGAAATAATGTTATGTTTATATGTGCAAGTTGGTATAATGTTAATAGTGTGGTTTTATAGGTGCTTAGTTGTGTTTACTTAGAGATGTGAATATTTTTTATGTCTCACATTTTGTTAAAAGCTCGTTTCACTTTTGATTTATTAATTATAGGTTGAAACTTGTAAAAATTTAAAATACTATTTTTATTTAACATAGCTTTAAGAAACTTTTTTGTATTGTAATTTTGGAAAATGTATTTGTTTTTCTTTGTGAAAGTATTGTATTTTTTATGTGTCCAGTGCTTAATTGTACACTAGGTGTAATAATATATTGATATTTCCACATTTAAAAAAAAAAAAGAGAGAAAAAGATAATAATTTTTTTTTCTTTTGAGATTGTGATATTTCTGTTTTTACAAATCACACTTTTTTGTGTGTGATGCCTGTGATATTTCATTTTAGTTATGAATAAGTGTTGTAATTTGGTTAAATTATTTATTATGCATTATCTAGTTATATCCTTCGTTAGTGTTTAGTATATATATATACTATGTCTTTCTGTTCGATGATTTTCTGTCATGATTGTATTTGTTTTACAATACATTGTGTGTTTAGATAGTTATTAGGATGTATTACTACTTATTCTATACATTCATTTCTTGAATTTCCTTCTTTCTTTTCGGATGATTCTTCGTTTCACTTCATTTCTTTTGAAGCAGTTTATACTTTGGTGATGATTCTATGTTTCATCTAGGTGTCACTTAATTCTATTTACATATCGTTTACTCCTTACACTTTGTATACTTCCTTCCTTAGGATTGTTATGTTGATTATATGGTTTGGTATGAAGTAACTATTTATGTCGGTTGTATCTAGTTTGATGTAAGGAATTGATTTACTTGATTGTTATCATATCGTATTATTGATCTTTATTACTATATTGATTTCATTGCTGATTTTTGATGTTGATCATGCTTACCTTGCTTGATCTTGTCTGTTACTTTCTAGTTATTGTATACTATTTGGTCTACAGTGATCATACTTTAACTTGGTTGAAACTGTTTATTTAGTGTACTTAGCAGATTATTGTGTATAATTTGTTTTATTGTACACTTGCTTATATTTTTTGTCGATGTATTATTATAACCTTAACATAAGCTAATTTTTGTATGAGTATTTTAGAGTTTAGCTGACCCCTCATTTTTCATTGATGTAGTTTTTGTTAAAAAAATGATAAATCATTTTTTTCTCCGGGGGTGGTGGTAAGATGTTAAGGTTAAAAAGGGAGGTGATACTTTGTATACGGGTTGGTCAGAGTAAATTAAGGGTTACATCATTTGAAGACTTGATTAACGGTAAAATTGGGTGAACAAATATATGATAGAGGTCATAGGGTACAGATAGCGTCTTGAGCGCTGTTCTGTATTGTAGAACTGTGATAGTTCGCACGGCTAGTCCGTGGAAGGGACTGATCGGTGGTGAACTGCGAAGTCCCGTGACTGATTAGGCGGGAGTTTTTGTGACCGCGAGCATTCGGGGTGAAAGTGTTGACGGAGGAAGTCAACCCTGATGTTTTCTAAGTGTGTGGTCCCGACCAGTGTTCGGTGAAAATGGTATAGTGTTTTTTCAATGTGTGTCTCGGTGGAGACTTTTGCACAGGCCTGTAGCTGAATATTCTTCCTGCATATGTATTCTTCCATGTGTTAGATTATTGGAGGATGGTATGTATTAATATTTATGACTGCAGTGGATGCAGCTTATGAGACATTTTTGTGAAGGAGATTAGGCCATATATAGAGTCTGAGAGGAAGACATGACGTTGTAGGCCATATGTATAGTCTATTTAGGCGCTATAAAGAGTCCGAGAGGTAGGGAAATTACTTTGTAGGCCATAGACATTTTGTGAAGGAGATTAGGCCATATATAGAGTCTGAGAGGAAGACATGACTTTGTAGGCCATATATAGATATTATGCAGGTTATATTACTGCAGACTGCTGTGTGCGCAGTCTTTCCTTTGAGGAATATGGTGATGTGCATCTTCTAGAGGAAGTGCACCACTATTTATGATTAGGCCTTGGATATATAAAGCTGACGATGATTATTCAACTGCCGGGGAGCAGCCTTGGTGGAGAAGGGGAGGACGTAGTCCTTTGAGGAAAATCGTGATGGTCATCTTCAATGAGAAGTGCATCATTATGCTATAAGTTATGAGGCCATATTTATAACTGCGGTGAGCGCAGTTCTTTAGGAGTGTTGTACGTGCATTTATATGAGGTGTGCGCCATTAGGCGCTGTACTTAAGCGCTGTGGAGTGTGGGAGCTTCATGAATACCTTTATTCAATATCATGTACTTTTTGCTGTTTCTTTTCGTCTATGTCGTCGTCTGTGTGTAACGTGAATAAACAATTATTTAAAACGTTACTCTACGTTCAACGATACATGAATTCAATGTGTGTCACTGTGATGGATGAATGTACCAGTACACACCCACTTTGAATAGTCAAGGCATAGTGACAGCAGTAACTAATATTTATAAATAGCTCTGTGTGGGCGTATACCTAAATATAAACAGACCAGGATTATCCTGTCCTAAACATTACAGTAAGTAAGTGTCAGTGGTGCCTGTGTGGCGTTGATATTCAAGAATCATCTATCGTCCATTACCACAGTCATGAACCCACAACTAATTGACTTACACTTATCAGTGGTGGTTTTCAGTAAAGTTGGAATTTAGAACCCATTTACGCCATTATCCCTGGATAACACAATGGCGTTAATATATCATTGAACAATATCCATAAAGAGACGATACACTTTAGTCAGCATTATCAGAGGTGGCGTCCAATCATCAACAGTCCTTATTATCAACATTCTGTAATAACAGTTACGACGTTATCAGTGGTAGTTTCCAGTCATTGAGGGTGTGGTACCCAATACAGAAGAAGTTAATGCACAAAGGAGACAAAATAGCATTAACAACTATACATTAACTTAAAAAAAAAAAAATTCGTTGATGTTTTCTACCTCTCCTCGCAGAGCGTCCTTTCAACCATTGGCTGTGGCCAGCGATAGTAGACTGGGCGCTGCCATATTGGCCAAACACGGGACATTTCTGTTCAAGTTGGAATTATTTTTGGCATTCTATGTCGGCTGTAATTAATTTTGGCAAAGCTCGAAACAGGGTTGGGGTTAGGTTAAAGTTAGCTGCTCAAAACATGGTTGGAGTTAGATTAAGGCTAGCTGTAATGTAAATATAGATAGTCTGGCAATATTGGACAAAATGGTGGACCTTGTCTACTGTTGTCACCTTTTAGCCAACTATGTACCAAATGCGTGAACATGTCTGTTATATGTGGAAGCTTTTTATTTAGTATGATATATTTTTGATTGTGTATGCTGTATGTACTGTACTTTATTTTTCCACTGATGATATTTTTACGCTTTAGTCTGAGTTATTGTTCAGGTTGTTGTGTTGATCAGTAGCTCGTTTGTGTGTTTTCTGCCATGATGTTTTCTATTAGGCAGAGGTGTATTCACGTTAATCCTGCAAAAGGATCGCCTGTTGGACTACAGACATCTTGTCTATTCTTGTGGACCCCATCCGACCCACCGTTGTTAGTAATACTTGGGATTAAATTTTTTGTCTTCTCAGATGAGAATACTATTTATAATACTGGTTTTAATGTGTGAATATAGGCGACTTTTGGAACAGTTTTTAACTTTCCGCTTTCCTCGTGGTTTTCACTATAACCGTCTTACCACACTTGTCCTCCAACTAAGAACAGAACACACGAGACTCAACAAGCACTTAAACCCCACGCATAAGCCTAATTGCCGCAACTGTACCCATCCGTATGAGACAGTTCAGCATGTGCTGCTCACTTGCCTAGGACTCTCCACAGATATAGGAAAGCTACTGTCGGGCTCCCCAACAATCACAAACACTCTATACAGCGCCACTCAACAGCTACAGAACACATGCAAATTCTTCAGCTTGGAATTGATTGCTAAACAGCGACGAGCTCGGCAGCCCTAGTTAATCAACAACAACCATACTTGTCCCAGTATAACACAGGTCTTTAGTGATAATATGTCACGCCCTCCTGTTCCGTGCCAGATGCTCACATTATCTTCCTATCCTCTTATCTGTCCGTCCGCATATCTGGACATCAGAGTATAAGTCCCTTATGTGTGCGTTTTGATTTTTTTTTTTTACTGTCCTTATTGATTTTTAGTCATTCTAAAATATTTATTTGGTCCCCTTCTCTCTATAGCTTTCGGAGGGAAGCCTTACACAGTATATGCACAAACAGGCAAGCGGACCAACGCTAAAATCATATACATATAGATACAGAACACTTAAAAGACAAGGACACTTCGTTAGAATGCTGCCAAAGTCAGCTGCCATAACAAGCCCTCATCAGCAAAAATCTAGCTACAGGGCAAGGGAATGCCAAAGAGGTTGGTGCATGAAGCCATGTTCAAGAAATTCTGCAGAAACATAGCATGACGCTCGCCAAAACAACGCACAGCGCACTAGAATGAAGATTGTTCTTCCCTTGAAACTTAACAGCAATAGTGGACATTTTTTTTTTCTTTTCGTCCAAAAGAATTCCACAAGATTTCATCCCGGTGTGGAATTTTAACGGCTGTGTCACGGTTCACTACCATACGCCATCTTTGTCGCAAAGAGGGTCAAGTTTGGGTCACTTTTATTTATTTATGTTTGTCGTCGGCGAGTTATGGTACCGGTAGTCTAGTAAATTATGAGTGCTGTAAAGTGCTAAATGAAAGACTAGGCCTACTGTACCCTAGTAAATTAATATGAAACAAATATAAAGGTATGTTATCAGGCACTCGCAGGAAATAAAGAAGTAGAACACCAGACAACAGAAAAACAACAGACATGAGTGGCTTACCCAGGATTTGAACACTGGACCTTCCGTGCGACAACCCCGCCTAGCCATGCAAGCGAATCACACTATCCGCTCTGCCATCTACGCATCATCTAAAATGATGTTTCAATGGCAGGTCAATAGTGCGAACCACAATACACGACACCAGAAGTCCTCCATGGGCAGTTCAGCCTATTAATGACGCAATCACTTCTGTTGTATTTCTATCAAGCAGTATAGGCCGAATCCAACTAGACATGTCGTACAAGGCGACCAATATGAGGCTGTGCCTAGGGCTAGCAATCTTATCTTGTAAATACTTTTTTCACGGACACCACTGCTGCAGTGGTGGCTCCATGCTCCGTAAGAATCGCAAAGGAAAATGATGATTAAGTGGCGTAGTTAAAGAAAATACGGTTAGGGGTTTCCCCCAGCACCGTTTAAGGTTAAAAGCTATTAGTGCTAACATGAACCCTAAACCTGAACCTATGTGCGACAAATATGGCGTATGTGCAGTGAACTGTGATTCTTCCGTTTAATCTCCCGGATCGTAAATAAAGTTATGTGAAAACAGATGTGCTGAAGGACTATAAGCCAACAAATATTGTAATAGTCCAAGCTGTGATTCTTTTGTTTAATCCCCCGAATTGTACATTAAATTTTGTGAAAACAGATGAGCGGAAGGACTATAAGTTACCACATATTGTAATAGTGCAAGCTGTGATTCTTTTGTTTGATCTCCAGGATCGTAAATTTAGTTTTATGAAAACAGATGAGCGGAAGGAGAATAAGCCAGCAAATATTGTAATAGTCCAAGCAACGAGAGCCAGGGTTTTTTTTTCTTGTCAACACTACGCTTCAGTTAACATAGTTCAATTATTTAGAAATGGCAAATTGCGTTCTGATATAACCAGTGGAGTTAAATCTAGGTTAAAAGAAACGTGCCTTGCTACAAGAAGGCAAAAACCATCCAAGCAACAACAACAATAAAATTGTCCTACTCATGTTGAATAACTAGTTTCATCTCTTGACGTTCAGTTGTTAGTTTCATCTCTTGACGTTCAGTTGTTAGTTGCATCTGTTGACGTTCAGTTGTTAGTTTCATCTCTTGACGTTCAGTTGTTAGTTGCATCTGTTGACGTTCAGTTGTTAGTTTCATCTCTTGACGTTCAGTTGTTAGTTTCATCTGTTGACGTTCAGTTGTTAGTTTCATCTGTTGACGTTCAGTTGTTAGTTTCATCTCTTGACGTTCAGTTGTTAGTTTCATCTATTGACGTTCAGTTGTTAGTTTCATCTGTTGACGTTCAGTTGTTAGTTTCATCTCTTGACGTTCAGTTGTTGGACGTTCAGTTGTTAGTTTCATCTGTTGACGTTCAGTTGTTAGTTTCATCTGTTGACGTTCAGTTGTTAGTTTCATCTATTGACGTTCAGTTGTTAGTTTCATCTGTTGACGTTCAGTTGTTAGTTTCATCTATTGACGTTCAGTTGTTAGTTTCATCTCTTGACGTTCAGTTGTTAGTTTCATCTGTTGACGTTCAGTTGTTAGTTTCATCTGTTGACGTTCAGTTGTTAGTTTCATCTGTTGACGTTCAGTTGTTAGTTTCATCTGTTGACGTTCAGTTGTTAGTTTCATCTGTTGACGTTCAGTTGTTAGTTTCATCTGTTGACGTTCAGTTGTTAGTTTCATCTATTGACGTTCAGTTGTTAGTTTCATCTCTTGACGTTCAGTTGAGTTCAGTTTTTCATCTGTTGACGTTCAGTTGTTAGTTTCATCTGTTGACGTTCAGTTGTTAGTTTCATCTGTTGACGTTCAGTTGTTAGTTTCATCTGTTGACGTTCAGTTGTTAGTTTCATCTCTTGACGTTCAGTTGTTAGTTTCATCTATTGACGTTCAGTTGTTAGTTTCATCTATTGACGTTCAGTTGTTAGTTTCATCTGTTGACGTTCAGTTGTTAGTTTCATCTGTTGACGTTCAGTTGTTAGTTTCATCTGTTGACGTTCAGTTGTTAGTTTCATCTCTTGACGTTCAGTTGTTAGTTTCATCTCTTCAGTTGTTAGTTTCATCTGTTTCAGTTGTTAGTTTCATCTCTTGACGTTCAGTTGTTAGTTTCATCTCTTGACGTTCAGTTGTTAGTTTCATCTATTGACGTTCAGTTGTTAGTTTCATCTTGTTGACGTTCAGTTGTTGTTAGTTTCATCTGTTGACGTTCAGTTTAGTTAGTTTCATCTGTTGACGTTCAGTTGTTAGTTTCATCTGTTGACGTTCAGTTGTTAGTTTCATCTGTTGACGTTCAGTTGTTAGTTTCATCTGTTGACGTTCAGTTGTTAGTTTCATCTGTTGACGTTCAGTTGTTAGTTTCATCTGTTGACGTTCAGTTGTTAGTTTCATCTGTTGACGTTCAGTTGTTAGTTTCATCTGTTGACGTTCAGTTGTTAGTTTCATCTGTTGACGTTCAGTTGTTAGTTTCATCTGTTGACGTTCAGTTGTTAGTTTCATCTCTTGACGTTCAGTTGTTAGTTTCATCTCTTGACGTTCAGTTGTTAGTTTCATCTCTTGACGTTCAGTTGTTAGTTTCATCTCTTGACGTTCAGTTGTTAGTTTCATCTCTTGACGTTCAGTTGTTAGTTTCATCTGTTGACGTTCAGTAGTTGTTAGTTTCATCTATTGACGTTCAGTTGTTAGTTTCATCTGTTGACGTTCAGTTGTTAGTTTCATCTGTTGACGTTCAGTTGTTAGTTTCATCTGTTGACGTTCAGTTGTTAGTTTCATCTGTTGACGTTCAGTTGTTAGTTTCATCTGTTGACGTTCAGTTGTTAGTTTCATCTGTTGACGTTCAGTTGTTAGTTTCATCTATTGACGTTCAGTTGTTAGTTTCATCTATTGACGTTCA
The DNA here is from genome assembly GCA_024509875.1 of Oreohelix idahoensis. NCBI lineage: Eukaryota > Metazoa > Mollusca > Gastropoda > Stylommatophora > Oreohelicidae > Oreohelix > Oreohelix idahoensis. The sequence continues at coordinate 243,476 of JAMPIV010010462.1, read as the reverse complement.
GTTGTTAGTTTCATCTCTTGACGTTCAGTTGTTAGTTTCATCTCTTGACGTTCAGTTGTTAGTTTCATCTATTGACGTTCAGTTGTTAGTTTCATCTCTTGACGTTCAGTTGTTAGTTTCATCTATTGACGTTCAGTTGTTAGTTTCATCTGTTGACGTTCAGTTGTTAGTTTCATCTCTTGACGTTCAGTTGTTAGTTTCATCTCTTGACGTTCAGTTGTTAGTTTCATCTCTTGACGTTCAGTTGTTAGTTTCATCTCTTGACGTTCAGTTGTTAGTTTCATCTCTTGACGTTCAGTTGTTAGTTTCATCTCTTGACGTTCAGTTGTTAGTTTCATCTGTTGACGTTCAGTTGTTAGTTTCATCTCTTGACGTTCAGTTGTTAGTTTCATCTCTTGACGTTCAGTTGTTAGTTTCATCTGTTGACGTTCAGTTGTTAGTTTCATCTCTTGACGTTCAGTTGTTAGTTTCATCTGTTGACGTTCAGTTGTTAGTTTCATCTCTTGACGTTCAGTTGTTAGACGTTCAGTTGTTAGTTTCATCTGTTGACGTTCAGTTGTTAGTTTCATCTGTTGACGTTCAGTTGTTAGTTTCATCTGTTGACGTTCAGTTGTTAGTTTCATCTGTTGACGTTCAGTTGTTAGTTTCATCTGTTGACGTTCAGTTGTTAGTTTCATCTGTTGACGTTCAGTTGTTAGTTTCATCTGTTGACGTTCAGTTGTTAGTTTCATCTGTTGACGTTCAGTTGTTAGTTTCATCTCTTGACGTTCAGTTGTTAGTTTCATCTGTTGACGTTCAGTTGTTAGTTTCATCTCTTGACGTTCAGTTGTTAGTTTCATCTGTTGACGTTCAGTTGTTAGTTTCATCTGTTGACGTTCAGTTGTTAGTTTCATCTGTTGACGTTCAGTTGTTAGTTTCATCTGTTGACGTTCAGTTGTTAGTTTCATCTGTTGACGTTCAGTTGTTAGTTTCATCTGTTGACGTTCAGTTGTTAGTTTCATCTGTTGACGTTCAGTTGTTAGTTTCATCTGTTGACGTTCAGTTGTTAGTTTCATCTCTTGACGTTCAGTTGTTAGTTTCATCTCTTGACGTTCAGTTGTTAGTTTCATCTCTTGACGTTCAGTTGTTAGTTTCATCTGTTGACGTTCAGTTGTTAGTTTCATCTGTTGACGTTCAGTTGTTAGTTTCATCTATTGACGTTCAGTTGTTAGTTTCATCTGTTGACGTTCAGTTGTTAGTTTCATCTGTTGACGTTCAGTTGTTATTTTCATCTGTTGACGTTCAGTTGTTAGTTTCATCTATTGACGTTCAGTTGTTAGTTTCATCTGTTGACGTTCAGTTGTTAGTTTCATCTGTTGACGTTCAGTTGTTAGTTTCATCTGTTGACGTTCAGTTGTTAGTTTCATCTCTTGACGTTCAGTTGTTAGTTTTCTCTGTTGACGTTCAGTTGTTAGTTTCATCTCTTGTTCAGTTTAGTTCAGTTTCATCTCTTGTTAGTTTTATCTTTCATCTGACGTTCAGTTGTTAGTTTCATCTCTTGACGTTCAGTTGTTAGTTTCATCTCTTGACGTTCAGTTGTTAGTTTCATCTGTTGACGTTCAGTTGTTAGTTTCATCTCTTGACGTTCAGTTGTTAGTTTCATCTCTTGACGTTTGTTAGTTTCATCTGTTAGTTCAGTTGTTAGTTTCATCTGTTGACGTTCAGTTGTTAGTTTCATCTCTTGACGTTCAGTTGTTAGTTGCATCTGTTGACGTTCAGTTGTTAGTTTCATCTGTTGACGTTCAGTTGTTAGTTTCATCTGTTGACGTTCAGTTGTTAGTTTCATCTGTTGACGTTCAGTTGTTAGTTTCATCTATTGACGTTCAGTTGTTAGTTTCATCTCTTGACGTTCAGTTGTTAGTTTCATCTATTGACGTTCAGTTGTTAGTTTCATCTCTTGACGTTCAGTTGTTAGTTTCATCTGTTGACGTTCAGTTGTTAGTTTCATCTGTTGACGTTCAGTTGTTAGTTTCATCTATTGACGTTCAGTTGTTAGTTTCATCTCTTGACGTTCAGTTGTTAGTTTCATCTATTGACGTTCAGTTGTTAGATGTTCAGTTGTTAGTTTCATCTATTGACGTTCAGTTGTTAGTTTCATCTGTTGACGTTCAGTTGTTAGTTTCATCTGTTGACGTTCAGTTGTTAGTTTCATCTGTTGACGTTCAGTTGTTAGTTTCATCTGTTGACGTTCAGTTGTTAGTTTCATCTGTTGACGTTCAGTTGTTAGTTTCATCTGTTGACGTTCAGTTGTTAGTTTCATCTCTTGACGTTCAGTTGTTAGTTTCATCTGTTGACGTTCAGTTGTTAGTTTCATCTGTTGACGTTCAGTTGTTAGTTTCATCTGTTGACGTTCAGTTGTTAGACGTTCAGTTGTTAGTTTCATCTCTTGACGTTCAGTTGTTAGTTTCATCTCTTGACGTTCAGTTGTTAGTTTCATCTCTTGACGTTCAGTTGTTAGTTTCATCTCTTGACGTTCAGTTGTTAGTTTCATCTCTTGACGTTCAGTTGTTAGTTTCATCTCTTGACGTTCAGTTGTTAGTTTCATCTCTTGACGTTCAGTTGTTAGATGTTCAGTTGTTAGTTTCATCTCTTGACGTTCAGTTGTTAGTTTCATCTGTTGACGTTCAGTTGTTAGTTTCATCTCTTGACGTTCAGTTGTTAGTTTCATCTCTTGACGTTCAGTTGTTAGTTTCATCTGTTGACGTTCAGTTGTTAGTTTCATCTGTTGACGTTCAGTTGTTAGTTTCATCTGTTGACGTTCAGTTGTTAGTTTCATCTGTTGACGTTCAGTTGTTAGTTTCATCTCTTGACGTTCAGTTGTTAGTTTCATCTATTGACGTTCAGTTGTTAGTTTCATCTGTTGACGTTCAGTTGTTAGTTTCATCTATTGACGTTCAGTTGTTAGTTTCATCTGTTGACGTTCAGTTGTTAGTTTCATCTCTTGACGTTCAGTTGTTAGTTTCATCTGTTGACGTTCAGTTGTTAGTTTCATCTCTTGACGTTCAGTTGTTAGTTTCATCTCTTGACGTTCAGTTGTTAGTTTCATCTGTTGACGTTCAGTTGTTAGACGTTCAGTTGTTAGTTTCATCTCTTGACGTTCAGTTGTTAGTTTCATCTGTTGACGTTCAGTTGTTAGTTTCATCTGTTGACGTTCAGTTGTTAGTTTCATCTCTTGACGTTCAGTTGTTAGTTTCATCTATTGACGTTCAGTTGTTAGTTTCATCTGTTGACGTTCAGTTGTTAGTTTCATCTCTTGACGTTCAGTTGTTAGTTTCATCTGTTGACGTTCAGTTGTTAGTTTCATCTCTTGACGTTCAGTTGTTAGTTTCATCTATTGACGTTCAGTTGTTAGTTTCATCTGTTGACGTTCAGTTGTTAGTTTCATCTATTGACGTTCAGTTGTTAGTTTCATCTGTTGACGTTCAGTTGTTAGTTTCATCTGTTGACGTTCAGTTGTTAGTTTCATCTCTTGACGTTCAGTTGTTAGTTTCATCTCTTGACGTTCAGTTGTTAGTTTCATCTGTTGACGTTCAGTTGTTAGTTTCATCTGTTGACGTTCAGTTGTTAGTTTCATCTGTGTTAGTTGCATCTGTTGACGTTCAGTTGTTAGTTTCATCTCTTGACTTTCAGTTGTTAGTTTCATCTGTTGACGTTCAGTTGTTAGTTTCATCTGTTGACGTTCAGTTGTTAGTTTCATCTGTTGACGTTCAGTTGTTAGTTTCATCTATTGACGTTCAGTTGTTAGTTTCATCTATTGACGTTCAGTTGTTAGTTTCATCTGTTGACGTTCAGTTGTTAGTTTCATCTGTTGACGTTCAGTTGTTAGTTTCATCTGTTGACGTTCAGTTGTTAGTTTCATCTCTTGACGTTCAGTTGTTAGATGTTCAGTTGTTAGTTTCATCTGTTGACGTTCAGTTGTTAGTTTCATCTGTTGACGTTCAGTTGTTAGTTTCATCTGTTGACGTTCAGTTGTTAGTTTCATCTGTTGACGTTCAGTTGTTAGTTTCATCTATTGACGTTCAGTTGTTAGTTTCATCTCTTGACGTTCAGTTGTTAGTTTCATCTCTTGACGTTCAGTTGTTAGTTTCATCTGTTGACGTTCAGTTGTTAGTTTCATCTATTGACGTTCAGTTGTTAGTTTCATCTGTTGACGTTCAGTTGTTAGTTTCATCTATTGACGTTCAGTTGTTAGTTTCATCTCTTGACGTTCAGTTGTTAGTTTCATCTATTGACGTTCAGTTGTTAGTTTCATCTGTTGACGTTCAGTTGTTAGTTTCATCTATTGACGTTCAGTTGTTAGTTTCATCTGTTGACGTTCAGTTGTTAGTTTCATCTATTGACGTTCAGTTGTTAGTTTCATCTGTTGACGTTCAGTTGTTAGTTTCATCTGTTGACGTTCAGTTGTTAGTTTCATCTGTTGACGTTCAGTTGTTAGTTTCATCTGTTGACGTTCAGTTGTTAGTTTCATCTATTGACGTTCAGTTGTTAGTTTCATCTGTTGACGTTCAGTTGTTAGTTTCATCTCTTGACGTTCAGTTGTTAGTTTCATCTCTTGACGTTCAGTTGTTAGTTTCATCTCTTGACGTTCAGTTGTTAGTTTCATCTCTTGACGTTCAGTTGTTAGTTTCATCTCTTGACGTTCAGTTGTTAGTTTCATCTGTTGACGTTCAGTTGTTAGTTTCATCTCTTGACGTTCAGTTGTTAGTTTCATCTGTTGACGTTCAGTTGTTAGTTTCATCTATTGACGTTCAGTTGTTAGATGTTCAGTTGTTAGTTTCATCTCTTGACGTTCAGTTGTTAGTTTCATCTGTTGACGTTCAGTTGTTAGTTTCATCTCTTGACGTTCAGTTGTTAGTTTCATCTCTTGACGTTCAGTTGTGAGTTTCATCTATTGACGTTCAGTTGTTAGTTTCATCTGTTGACGTTTAGTTGTTAGTTTCATCTATTGACGTTCAGTTGTTAGTTTCATCTGTTGACGTTCAGTTGTTAGTTTCATCTCTTGACGTTCAGTTGTTAGTTTCATCTATTGACGTTCAGTTGTTAGTTTCATCTGTTGACGTTCAGTTGTTAGTTTCATCTGTTGACGTTCAATTGTTAGTTTCATCTGTTGACGTTCAGTTGTTAGTTTCATCTGTTGACGTTCAGTTGTTAGACGTTCAGTTGTTAGTTTCATCTGTTGACGTTCAGTTGTTAGTTTCATCTGTTGACGTTCAATTGTTAGTTTCATCTGTTGACGTTCAGTTGTTAGTTTCATCTGTTGACGTTCAGTTGTTAGACGTTCAGTTGTTAGTTTCATCTGTTGACGTTCAGTTGTTAGACGTTCAGTTGTTAGTTTCATCTGTTGACGTTCAGTTGTTAGACGTTCAGTTTTTAGTTTCATCTCTTGACGTTCAGTTGTTAGTTTCATCTCTTGACGTTCAGTTGTTAGTTTCATCTCTTGACGTTCATTTGTTAGATGATAGTTTCCGTTTGACGAGTTTCGAGTTGATCAGATCTCTTCAGCTCCCCACGGAGCACAGACCTTCAATAAACTCATGCTAAGTCCTCCTGTTCTGTGCTAGGTCCTCCTGTCATCTGCTAGGTCCTCCTGTTCTGTGCTAGGTCCTCCTGTCATGTGCTAGGTCCTCCTGTTCTGTGTTAGGTCTTCCTGTCCTGTGCTAGGTCCTCCTGTTCTGTGCTAGGTCCTCCTGTCCTGTGCTAGGTCCTCCTGTCATGTGCTAGGTCCTCCTGTTCTGTGTTAGGTCCTCCTGTTCTGTGTTAGGTCCTCCTGTCCTGTGCTAGGTCCTCCTGTTCTGTGCTAGGTCCTCCTGTCCTGTGCTAGGTCCTCCTGTCCTGTGCTAGGTCCTCCTGTTCTGTGCTAGGTCCTTCTGTCATGTGCTAGGTCCTCTTGTCCTGTGCTAGGTCCTCCTGTTCTGTGCTAGGTCCTCCTGTTTTGTGCTAGGTCCTCCTGTCATGTGCTAGGTCCTCCTGTTCTGTGCTAGGTCCCCTGTCCTGTGCTAGGTCATCCTGTCCTGTGCTAGGTCCTCCTGTCCTGTGCTAGGTCCTCCTGTTCTGTGCTAGACCCTCCTGTTCTGTGATAGGTCCTCCTGTCCTGTGCTAGGTCCTCCTGTCCTGTGCTAGGTCCTCCTGTCCTGTGCTAGGTCCTCCTGTCCCGTGCTAGGTCCTCCTGTTCTGTGCTAGGTCCCCTGTTCTGTACTAGGTTCTCCTGTTCTGTGCTAGGTCCTCCTGTCCTGTGCTATCAGTTTCAGGTCCTTCCGTGTCTTCCTCATCCCTAGCATTATTGTCTCCAGTTCTCGTCTCTGTTTTTTTGGATTTCCTCCCCCCCCCTCCCCCCCCTTACACTGGGTATTCAAAGACAAGGGCTGTCTTGTAGTGCTATCAACGAGTTTCCCCAGTGTGAGTCCAATCAATCCCCAGCGTCTTCTTCTCGTCTCTTATTCCACTGGCACTACATGTTGCCAAGTGCTGCGTACAGTGCTCCAGCCGACGGGCCAACCCAGCTCGAGTACCGAGGCAGTGACCTTTCGAAAAACCCCTTGTAGGATAGATACAGATCCCTCCAGCTCGTGGCATTACACCACCCCGCCATATAGCAGGTCTGGTATATTATACTCGTGTTGAGCTTGATGAGTTGGTGTAGTTTCGGGTTTGCAAGAAAGCCCCGGAAACACCCGCACCCCCCCCCCCCCCCCCCCCCCCCCCCCCCCCCCCCCTTTCCCCAAAAAAGGAGAGAAAAAAAGAGTGCAAATTCGAATCCCAGGAATCAAACAAACCACGAGTATTTGTTTGTTTCTTGCCATCAGTTTTTTTTTTTTTTTTTTAAATGTAAAACTTTTGCCTCGTTTTGGCGAGGCGCGTCCCGTTCAACCTAGTCGGTTATATTAGTGCGCATGTCCAAATATAAAATACCCTTAGTCAAACAACAATGTTAACTTTCTATTAACTCCACAATACAAGATCTGTTGTTGTTGTTGTTTTCGTCTACTATGTTGCTGTAATACCCTGTTCAACCTGAAAGTTGGTTATAATTGGTGTATATTGTGTGTTTACTTTCTTCGGTGCTAGCCGGTTGTTAGTCCTGAAAAGGACTGGTCCTAAAAAGGACCACTAGGTTACTGTCTGGATAACTCTTCGTTGCTTGTCTGTTTATGGTGTGGTGGCGTGTTCATGGTGTTCCTATCCTGCCTTCCTATCTGGCCTGTGTGGCTTTGTTAGTTTTTGCCCTCTTCGCTTCTGTTTGTTGTGTCTTCCTGCTCTCCTGTATTTGTGATAGAGCTTTTTTCTATTATTGCTGGGAGAAGTTTTTCTAGTGTTTCCTCGATGACTTCTTCGTCTGATTGCTCGTTTGTTTTGGTCGCTCTTGTGTTTGATGCCATTTCCTCTACGGCTCTTCGTTCTGCTTCGATTCTTTTGAGGATTTCTGTGTTTTCTTTATTCAGCTCTGTCACCTTCTTGACATCTGCTTCTATCTGCTGCTGAATTATTTTCATGTCTTTCATCATTTCTCTGACGTTCTGTAGATCTTTTTCGTCTTCACTGTCGGTTGGTTCTTCGGGAGCCTGCTTGCTTCTGTTTTCGACCTGTAGTTTCATTTCTTTGACTTCAGCGGTCAGCTTGTGTAACTGTCGTCTATCAATCATGCGCTGTTTTTCTGCAGCATCCGCAGCCACTTTGTGTTTTGCCTCTCTGAAGGGGATGTTTTTGGATATCGCTTCCTTCAGTATGTTCTTAGTTTCTTGGAACATCGGGCAGCCTCGGTACCTAGCCCCGTGGTTTCCGAGGCAGTTTGTACAGGTACGGTTTGCGTTAGTGGTTTTGTAGTTGTGGTCCTCCTTCGCCTTGGGGCAGTCGCCATATTGGTGGTTTCCCGCGCAATATCGGCAGACTGCGTCTCTCCTGCATGTTTTCTTTGTGTGTGAAAATTGCTGGCAGTTTGAGCACTGCATCACCGGAGGGATATAGGCTTCTGTCTTTTTGGTTGTTGTTTGGAGCGTCAGTCTCTCGGGTCTTGTCGATCCTTCAACCGTTACTATCATCAGATTGGTGTCTTTCTTGGCCCAGGTTTTTAGCCTTTCGACCTGCATGATTTTTACATCTGTGTTTTCAGTTTGAAGGTGTCCGTGACCTCGCTTGTGGGACATCTGGTATCCACCCCTCTTATAACCAACTTCTTTGTTGACTTGTATTTTTCCACCACCACTTTTATTTGGTGGGGCAACTGGCTTCTTTTGGACCGGATTCCAGTTCGATCATCAGCAAGGTTGTTTTGTCTGTGGTGTTGAGCGAAAGCACGACTCCGTTTTCGTGCCTCCCTACTTTAGCGATACCTCTCCTTCCAGTTATCACCTCGAGGATGTTGATCACTTTGTTGTCGGGTAGGGCCCTGAGTGAGGCCTCACTTTCTGACGTCTGGGTGATCTTTACGATCCTCTCCCGTATCGTTTCTGTGTTATTTGTCTTTTTAGTGTTTGGTCTTTGTTTCCTTCTACAGTCTTGGTTCGAATCTTGTTCCTGTTCTTTGTTATAAGGGGTCATATCTTGCGTCTGGGCCCTTGAGTTGTCAGCTGTTGTTTCCTTAGGACCAGGAATGGTAGCTTGCTTCTCAGTGGTTTCGATGTCCAGCACTCCTGGGGCTACTTCTACTATCGCTTCTTGAAGAGCGAGCCTAAGGAACTCGTCTCCGTCGTCAATTCTTCGAAGTGCATCTAGAATGGTGTGGTAAAGTGGGATGTTATAAATATTTATAGGGGACTTAGTGTACTGACTGAGATCAGCTGTGAAGGTATCTGTATCTAATAGGTGTAGTGTTTTACAGATAACCTTACTTGCTACCACATTATGCCTCAGTCAGAATTATTCTGGAATATTGTGATGACTACGTTAAATGTCTAGGGTATGTATATGATGAAGTGTAAGTCACAACAACAACAGACAGATAAACAATTTAATTTATTCCACCACCCTTGACAACACTGTGACACTCACACACATGTAACATTCTATAAGACTATCTTAAATGAGTCACTGGTAAATTTTCAAATATCAATATGTATTAAGTACTTTCATTAATATATATGTCCTGATTCAACTACAAAGTGAACCAGGAATCACAATCAATTTTAATTACAATTTATATGTACAGGATTTATCAATATGAAACTTGTAGTGACATATTTTATTAATATTATCCTATGTGTGTCAGTTGTGTAGTAGTAATATGAAGTAATACTGGTTTTGTTTTTTCAAGCTATGTTGTTATTTGTCATCATGACTTCAAGTGTTTGTTTATCTTGTAAGTAGTATGGGGAAAAGTTCACAGTCCCTATCAATTTAAACACTGTATTTTCCCTCTGGTTTATTATAAAGTCAGATTTTGAGGGGGGGGGGGGCATAATGTTGAGCTCCACTGGCCACATAGGCTTATCTTTCGTGATGGCGGCAGGAAAAGATTCCTCTGCTCGATAGCCTCCCTGTGTTCTGGAGACACCTCACTGGTCACAATCTGGACCCAGGAGTATGCTGTCAGCCTCTAGGTTCAGCAAAGCTCCGACCAGGTGCTGCTCAATAGCTTTAGGACTACGGTCCCACAATTCATGGAATAATACACAGTTACGTTGACTGGCACTGAATATAGCACAATTTCGATCTGCCGATGTCCCAGGCTTTTATTTAGAAAAATATGCACTGGCGCTCAACGCACTGGTTCTGTAGTAAGTTTATTTGAACATGTGGTGGTGACCTGACGCCTCTGATTGACTATATTCGCGGGTCTAACCAATCGTGCCATGTTTACCCAATCGTTTGAAAAAAAAGTACTCCTACTCCCGTTTCCCCTGACAACAAAAGATAGTATTTATAGCCCGACTAATCGTGTTTAGCCTTACATTTATTGCGCTCCAATCAAATCGGATTTAACATGGAGACCCATTTCCCGTACAATGGTGGTGTGAAAATCTGCCACTGAGCGATTCTGATTTTGGTGTTGTCTGACATCCCTCACTATTTCTTTTGGCTATAATTTGGTAATTCCTAGACTATTTGCGTAACGTTTAACAGATTCTTTGTCAGCAAGTCCTAAGGAACCCAAATATACAAATTTAAAGGAGCTAAGTGGCTGCGTTCAAAATATGCATTTTCTTCTACCTCCTGTTTACTTCGAATACGATGTGGTGTCTGGGTACAGTAATGTTTTCAAACGTAAACCAGTATAATGTCATGTTTCCTAATAAGCGTTTTGTGAGTTTTTAAAAACTAACTCTCGTGTGTGTAGTGTTTTTTATCACTGTCGATTTGAAAAAGGCTAGTGCTTGTGGCCTTACACGCGTGATGGTAGTAATTGTGTATCGCGAGACGCGTGTTTAGTGTTGCATGCGTTCCTGCTTTCAGCCTCTCCCTTTCTTTCTATCTTTAGTCCATCTGTCTTTCGTTTTTGGGTAACGTAGTGTATAAAATGACATGAATGGAATTTTAAATCTAGGTCAACTTGCGTATCTCAAGGTTTTTCTTAGAAATGGAGTACACATTTTATTGTGTTGGGGAAACGCGTGTATGCTGCAGAAGGCTTTTACTATCAACGTGAAACGTTACAATTTGCAGACGAAGGAGAAAACAAGGGGGATTTCGAGTACAGTCATTGTGACAGCACTGTTCTTTACCATTCTTCTTTCCTTTTATTGAATTTATGTGTTAGGCTTTACATTTACCTGATAATTTATATATGTGGATTAGAATTTCTCACGACAAATGGTCTCTGCGATATCTTCCTCTTGTACCTGTCTGTGCTGAGGAGCTGTCTCTATCACTTCTTTCATAGTGCTTGCAGGTGGGTCGCCTGTCATCTCGGCATCGTGTGGTGGTGTCAACGGTGTTTGGTGCAGCTTCTCTGTGGTAGACAGGGTTTCTGCTGACGAGTCGGGTACGTGTGGTGGTGGCAACATGGTTCTAAGCTCCTGTTTTCTTTTCTCTAATCTTTCCGTCGTCTGCTCCAGCTGTCGTAACGCTCTCAATATTTCTTTGCGTTCTGGGTCTTCATCATCAAGGTCAGAACCGTTTGCATCTGCTCTCTCCTCTGCCTCGCTAGGAGTCGGGCCACTCAGGCTCTCAGTCGAGTCGATACACGTCGCAGCTAACTCCGTCGTCGTGTCAAGAGTTGGAGAAGGATCGGTCCCGGCACGAGTACAATACAAGATCTCCTATGCGCAGTGTCTTTTATTATGTCATTTCCGTCACCTCGGTAAGATTAGAAGAGTCACCGAAATTTGAGAAACAAAACTGAAACAGATCCATCTATTCTAGCTATACAAAATCTGCTGTGCCTTAATTAACTACGCAGTGTTGCCAAACTATTTTTTTTTCATTTTCCAGAAATTCCCTGTTTAATTAGATACTCTTCATTATAGTTGCTCCGTGTAGTTTCCGGGGGTCTTCAATGGGACACACGGCTGTTTGCCAGCAACTTTTAGTTTTCCCTGACCGCGCTATTTATAGCTATCGTGACCTCTGTCACGTGGTCAACTTCCTAATTGGAAAAAAAATGTGGCGGTGTTTACTTCTGATAGGGCTAAATTAATGCTTTTAGGCTACTTTATTATTATAAATACCGGCTTTAATTTTGCGTAAAGCTAGACTAGAAATGTTAGAGTAAATTTTAGAACAAGAACAAACATTTTATCACAATTAGAACAGAAGATATAATAGTCTGAAATAGTGTAAAATTTACGTTTTTTTTAAAATATATTTTGTTATGGTTTGTTTCTAATGCAATTTACACTAAAACGGTCACAATCAACATGCATAACAAATTACAGAAATCAAAAGTAGAAAACCTGCAGAAAATGGATATCAAAGTTTTGTTTTGGTTTCATGCGTCAAACATTAATTATTGAAACATTAAATTGCAAGTCCACATTTATTACCTTAAAATAACACACCCAATTGTCCCCAAAACATGAGAGCTAACAATTATCTCAATCATACATCACGATGGTCATGTAAAAATGAGTATGGTCATGAGTAAAACGAAATGTTCAATTTAATAGATAAATAGGTGTATTTAATAAATACATCTATTAAATGATTTCCACACTCTGTTAATTCTGTCACTCTCACGCAACAACTGCCATAATTTGCTCAGTTATCATTCACACTTCCTTTTTTTTTTATAGGATGAATCTGTACATTCACAGATGGAGAAATTTGTAACAAATAAGTTTCCATTATAAATTTTAATTGTGAAGTTATATTTTTAATACCGCTGGCGCGTCTTTCAATTTTGGAAATAGTGGAATGTACAAATTCTCCTCCTTGCTCTCCATGCATGCCCATTCCAAAGCCATGAGTTCTGATCCAGTCTGCGCAATGTTTTTCTAATATGTGCTGTTTAGGAATTGTCTTACTGGGGAATAGCTTTCTGAACAAAGACATATAAGTCTCTATTGATGCTGTTATTGATTCTTTACTAATTGGTTTACTGTGTGATATTTTGTTGTGTACTTTCTCAAATGCTTCTTTCAGTGAGTTGAATTGTTCTTGGGCAATAAAAGCTGTGTTAGTTATATCTTGTTTGTCTGTAATTTTCAGTGTTTGTGTAATGATTGCTCTTGTAAGATCTTTATAAACTTTTTGTGTGAGATATCTGTGGCAGTGATTCCCTATGAATGCTCTGCTATGATAAGCCTGTGGTATGATTTTGTGTTTGGCTAGTACCTTGTCCAAGTGTGAGCAAACTGGACCAGACCTAGCACACAGATCTTGAAACTGAAGTTTGGCCAGCGCATCTTGTGCATTTTCAAGTTTAAATTTAAAACTATCTGTCTCCTCCTTATCCTCACAAAGTTCAATACCTGCCTGAAAAAATTCAATTTTAGCTTCTAATTCTTCTGCCTGTTTCCAGTTCCAACCAAATCTCTTCAAGTTCTTAATAGTACTAATGTTTGCATGTATCTCTTGCAGATTCTCAAATATCTTTGCGTCTATTGTATCGGCTACCTGTTCTAGAAGTCTGTGGTGTTTCAAAACAATGCCTAATAAAATATGAAGGTAAGGAGGAGCTACATTTTCAATTTCAATCTCTAACATTGGTTTGTGTAAACAATTATGGTAACGTGCCACTTGCCTTTTATTCCCTTTCCCATATTTCATATATCTATTGTAATCTCTTATCAACATTGCCAAACTTCTTGGTTTGCAAGTTGTATGCTCTCTGTATGTCTTCATTTCCTTGTTTTGCTAGAGACACCACAGACATGGGTATATTCCTTGAGCTCCAGACAAACCAAACATTTTCATCAAAAAGTCATAATCCCCGAATAAGAAAACAACAACTTTTTTACCATCCCACTCTAAATCTTTTAGTGACTCTATCTGAGCTTTCATGCCATTCATAAATATTTCTAAATTATCATATGTATCTCTGACTCTAGCCATTGATAAAAGGATGGTATTAGATTTAGAATTTGGTTTCTCTAAATTTACTACTTGCATTGTAACTTTGAATGAAAGAAGATATACAAACAGTTACTTAGAATTCTTTGGCAGCCGTCGTGTGCACAGGATTGTCTACCAAAGAACACTAATGGAACAGTCCTTATCTCACACACAATAAAAAACAGACATTCATATTATAAATACAAGATTAACAAGACTTGAAAGATAGATCAAAGTATTGTGGAAGTAATCTATCTATAGCTTTACATGTTTTCTGACGCTTATATATGCAGCTAAATATCATTATAAATGAATGAAAATGCAAAAACAGATGGTGCTTTACAAAAAGTTATTTTTTTACAACCTTATTTAAGATTTGCGAGTATCAGGAATGCGTTTACAGTGATTTAAATGTTATAAAATCTGGTGACAATATGCTTGTTCTTGTAATGCCAAACTCACAAAACTGACTACCACACATTCTCAAGATATGAAACAAAAAAAAAAAGTATGTGGAAATAATCTTTAGCTTCCCTTCGAGAAGTCTTTATAATTATAAACTCAAACGAATGGGCCGATTTTTAGATATTAAATTAATAAAAAGATTACTTATTTTATGAATTTCCTCAAATGATGACGCTGTTTTTGAAAGTCTGTAACTTCTTCAAAACTAATTTCAAACAAATAAAAATGCAATCAAAAATAGAACACAGAACAAAGTTATAGTACACAAAAGAATTTTAGCGCTGTGTTTATCCAGAACGAGTGTGTAATGATTTATATTTAACTGATTTTACACACACATCAGCTGATTTTCGCCGCCAAAACCCTCAGTAGTTTTTTACGGTGCATATGAAAATTTTATACCCGGTGTCAGAATTCCGGTCACCAAAACTAAAAGATCCCTCGGGTATAAGGCACAAACAGCCGTGGACAAAGAAACAATAGGGCTTCTGCTCACTGAGGCATGTCGTAAATGGCGACTAACAAGTAGAAGAGATTGCTGCAAAAACCACCGTACCAAAAACGTGAATGCTTGGTACCGGCTTCCGGCAAGGGGACCAGATATAGTGGTGGCTCCTTGCGTCACAGGGAGCGGATTTTTAAAAAAGAGCTTTATGGGGCTTTTATGTTTAGTTTTATGTTTGTTCACAGATAGATTATTCTCCCGACTTCTGGCACGTTATCAATTATACAAAATGCTCAAAATATTTCAAGCGTTCCAAAATGTACTGTGTAATTATGTTGGTCTTGCGGTTCGAACAAGAAGCACAGAATAGGTCAGCTGTCCACCTGGCATCTCGTGAAAGATGATTAAGGAGAGGTGGACACGGGTCTGGCTACCACATCCCGTAGAAACGTAGTTAGCTTCAAAAATCTCAAGCAGCTAATCACTAAGTCATTCACGACAGGGATTCATCTTGGCAGTAACAAGAAATAAGTCTGAGGACCAGACAGTGATACTAAAATACGTTTACAGATGGACTGGTAACCTCATCATATAAAACATATTGATACAGACAAAATTGCTGCAAGATCATATGAATGCTATGGTGTAGGTTTGCTGCAAGATCATATGAATGCTATGGTGTAGGTTTGGTGCAAGATCATGTGAATGCTATGGTGTAGGTTTGCTGCAAGATCATATGAATGCTATGGTGTAGGTTTGCTGCAAGATCATATGAATGCTATGGTGTAGGTTTGCTGCAAGATCATATGAATGCTATGGTGTAGGTTTCCTGCAAGATCATGTGAATGCTATGGTGTAGGTTTGCTGCAAAGGTACCCGCTGCAGAAGTGGCTCTGTGCTCTATAATTAGCAGAAAGGAAAGTGGTGATATTACATTTGTTGTTACATACACAACCTCATATTTGCGGCCTTCTACTCATTGACTGATGAAATAGTAGTTGGACAAGACTCATCCAGCATTTGCTAGGTATCAATTAACAACTCAGAACAGGTTCACGAATACCAGTAGATACCCGACAGGTTGGAAATGCATGGAGGAACTAGTACACTTGGATGCGCTAAATGCACCAATTAATAACACTAGTATATACAAGCCGATGGTACCACCTTGGGAGCTCAAGAAACCAGATGCAGACTACCACCTGGCAGGCATAATTAATAAAACAACTAATATGGAAACTATCAAAAACAAAGCCAGCAAATATATTCAACACATATCAAAGGACAGTAGTATAGTGTACACGGAGGGGTCTAAAGGAGATGATAACAAATTGGGGATAGGAATTTATGTTTCAATGTGGCAAATGGTGAAAGAATAAAGTGTAACAGATAATACATCTGATTTCAAGGCAGAGATGGTTGCTATTCTGAAAGCTCTAGAAATCTTCTCTAACATCCCCCCTCATAAATTGACAATATTAGCACTCACTTTCAGCTATTCAAGCTATAAGAAACTTAGAAAATGCAGTAGACCAGATTTAGCTGAAGAGATATTACTGGCAAATACCTACCTACACTCCAGAGGATGTTCTGTTCTAATAGCTTGGATACCTTCACATGTAGGCAAAGAAGGAAATGAAAAGGCGGATAAAGAAGTTTATGTGACGGTATTGCCTCCCCTACTTTGCAGTAGTGGTCCAACAGTGGCCAAAACTCAAGAGTATCTAATATGGGCTTCAAAGGTGTCTACCTTCGCACAAGATTACTCTTGGCAGAGATGTAAATAGAAGAAACAAAACGCTTCTATCTCCAGGGAGTCTTCACAAGATATTCAGATAAGCGAAAACAATGCTGCTTTTGCTGAGCACGTTAATTCTAGAATCTGCCGACAACTTTTGTGAAGGAATTAAGCACTTATTAATTTCAGCTCGTTCAAGCCCCCACCCCTGATTTACTCAGTGGAATTCTTACTATTCTGGTATAGCTCTGTTTAGAGTGTGTGTAGTAAATTGACTGAGACAAACATGCAGTAACTTTAAAATGATTAAATCGAAGTTAAATTTGTAACATTACAAATAACAACATTTTATAATCACTTACGTTTTAACAGTTTGAAAATAATTTGAATAGTTTAAAAGAAAGGATTCATCATTGATAGATGATAGAATTCTTATGAAGAAAGTTCACTTTGGCATCGTATATTTTTCACTTAGCTGCCAATAGTAGTTTTTGCTCCGGCTGATGGGTTCTGTTTACACTGCTCTCGTTCGTCGCTGGTCAAGGTTAAAGGCTCCGCACGTCCATAGAACGTCAAGGAGTAACGGCCAAGCTGGTCCTGCGTCTGTCTATATGACCCTCTTATGATGGCGTCTCGCACAACGTCAGTTCACTTCTACCTTCACTTGGTTCCAGAGATAGTACTTTTTGCTGGTACCACCAATAACTATTTTAAAGAATAGAAACGAAACTCTCTTCTGAGTACTGCGTTTTCCACCCCATGGTTATGGGTCCCTATCTTCCCACTCCACCATCCCATTTATCTCAGAATTTACCCTCGATGAGAATTAAATTTAATCCCTCGGGATAAAACTTTTTTTTACATTTAAATTGAATAGCTTTAGCTTTACATCACATTTAAATGAAAATGTTAATAATGCAGATAGAGTATGTTTACATTTACATCTCCACTGAATGAAAAATGTTCACAATATAAGTTGGATATGTTTTCATTTATATTTACACTGATTTGAAAAGTTTGAAACTTCCATTAATTTAAAATGAATATTTTCACATAGACATTACACTGGGTTAAAGCTTGAAAACTAACTTTAATTTTAAAGTGAATTTGTTTATATGGACATTGTCACCGGATGGCCTACTACTGATACCATAGCATTATAGTTATCAGTTAGATTAAGAAGAATGGTTACGAGGTTTTATTGAAATAGACTCAAGATACGCGGGTATCAGATTGAAACCGAAACTAGGTTAAATAGCGACTTAACGCTATTTTTTGGCGGGAGTTGCTCAGCAACCGATGACGTAAATCGGAATAGCCGAGACATTCCATCGGTAGACATATAAGATCCAATAAAATACATAAAGAATTATTAGACTGACCAACCAGGAAAATTTCGATATCCAAAATCAGTTGATCCCCAGTAGCCAGTTTGTGCGGACGTAGAACTGCTGGTCTTGAAGTTACCAAGATATCAACTCTGTAAAGCAGATGGTTTGTTTTTAATGTTGGAAATTTCTATTTATCAGTAAGTACAGCTTCGAGTGACTTTTTCATTTTTCAGAAATAAAACCTAGTTAGGCCAGAAATGCCTAAATGTCGGAAGGACTAGCTGAAGTTATAGGAAATGAAACGGAGCTCTTTCAAGTCAAATTATCGCAAATCATTAAAAAGGTAGAGGCTCTACTGTCATTTACTCCTGAGTTGATAAATCTAAGAAGTAAACGACCAGGAACTAAGTCAAAATACTTACCCCAACATGGATAGGCTACAGGGAGAAAATAGCCTATAAATAACCACAAAGACACATTTTTATGAGGATTTATAAAATGAATGCATGCAAGTGACTTTGTCTGGATTGTGAAGACTTTCTTGCCTACCTCATGTTGAAAGTTTTACAGTAAATAGTGAGCAGAGTATGCTAATAAAAGTCACACAATATTAAACACCACAGAGGAATTTTGGAACGAACTTGGTTACTATTATCATCAAGAAATATCACCTCTGGTAGTATACCAGTATTCCTGACTTGAGTGATACAATAAGCATATACACATCCCACGGTCACACTGTAGGCTATATGGTGCCGTAACCAGTCCTCTGAGTGACATAGCATACAGGAGAGGATATACTGAACGAATCTGATATACCTAAAACTCAACCAATGGACCCATATCAACAACAAATGGCACAGTCACTACCTCAACAACAATACCAACAGGCTTCTAATGTCCCGCTCACCACTGAGCAGGAGTCAACCATGACAGCTGTCCAGAGGATAACAGATACACTATCCAACGTTGACCACCACGCCAAGTTCAACCAAATACGATCAGTGATAACTCCCTTCGTAGGAAAGGCGAACCTTTTTAGGAAGTGGCTCGTGGACATTGAAAAATTTTCTTCAATGATAAATGCTATCACGGATGCAGACAACAAACGAGTTGCATTTGTGTCCAGTGACTGGCTGGTCAAAGATTTTTTACGAAGGCGTATGAAACTCTATCCAGACGAGACATATGACTCCCTCAAGAAGGAACTAGTGAGTAGATACATTGATATAATTGACAACCAGCACGCTTGGTCACTACTTAGAAAGATGAGGCAAGAAAGGAATGAACCAGTCCAATTCTACGGTGACCGATTGTTGAATCTTACTGAAGAAGCATTTTTAGATGGATCTATCCCATCACCAGAGCTCGAGCGTCATTTGGTAGGAATATTCGTTGATGGACTCCATGCCGACAATCTGAAACTTCATCTTATCCGTAAAGATACGAAAACAATAACGGAGACAATTCAGGCAGCAGTGGCAGAGGATAATGTTCACAAAAGATTCCACCAGAGAATAGGTAGGGAGCCAAGATTTGATGCAGTCCTTGATCAGGAACCCCTGCAAGTAGACCATGCAAGACAACAATGGCGTCGACCTGACACCCACAGACACCATAACCATACTGGACGTGATGTACAACAGCATTCATATGGACCAGTACAAAGACAGAATGTTCACAATGTGTCCACAATCATCTGCTACAATTGTAATAAAAAAAGGACATATGTCTAAAAAAATGCAGAAACAGAGCAGATAACCACCACAGGCAGTTTCCAGTTAATCCAAGGCAGAACTCAAGAGATAACGGATACCAAAGTCAACAACACTACCCACAGGGTGATTACAATTATGGACAACAAAGACCCAATACCCAGCACAGTTTCTCCAGAGGTTGTCCAATGCAGGGAAACGGACTTGGTACGCGTTAGGAGGGATCTCTAGCCGTGTCCGAAGCAGAGGTAACAACAACAAAAGCTCCATCCAAAGGTCCCATTTACAAAATGAAAAGCGACCAAAACTGAATGAAATCCACCCAATAACAGAGGAACCACAATTAGTTCGCACTAATATCACTCAAAATGAAGTCACCATACATCCCGACCTGAGTTCCTGTCTAATCACCATTGAGAACAGGAATTACAGAGCACGCATAGATACGGGAGCATCTGTAAACCTCAAAAGGGAACAACTTTATAAGCAAATAAAGAAATACGTACTGTTCCAGCAAATCCAGAACATATATGGCCTCAGTAACAGGGGAGGAATTGAAATCCTTAGGCATTACCCATGCCACATTTAAGATTGGCAGCCAGACGATCAAACATGCATTCGTTATCACTAAAGGAATGAGTAGAACTTTTATCCTAGGGAGAGATTTTCTGTCAAAACACCAAGCCCGGATATATTTTGATCTCCGGAAAATAAGAATAAATGAAGAATATGTGGAATTCCAGGATGATATCCACATTGCATCATTAATCCGTTTAACAGCCCCGGTTACCATCTTACCAAATTCATTAGTTATAGCCAAGGGTAGGATCAAAGCGTCACAATGTATAAAACCTGGACAAACAATTCACGTGGAACCCATACCGGAAGAAGATATAAATGAAGACCCAATGCTGTTTATTACGGAAGAAATAGCAGAAGTCACAACCAACAGAGACTTCCCAGTTATGATAGTCAACACATCTGGTAAAACGACAACCATTGCTAGAGGTGCTATCATAGCTCAAGTACAATCATCCTCGATACGAGACGCCTACAAAACTAAGCAAGGTAACACTAACCGACATGATGCAGACGAGAGTCATATCCATCAATCCCTACCGCCGCGTCAGACCCCACAAAGTTTCCCACGCCACCCTATTGACTCTGCTGCATGGCACGATAGGTCTAGAGATAAGACTGATGAGATAAGGAAATGCAGAATCCCCAACAAGGACCGACCCACCACAAAAGTGATTCATGGTGCGAAAACAGAGTATTGGTTGCAACAAAATCGCGAAACACCCATATCTGCCACTGATCGAGATAGGAGGTATCATAAACAACACATCTGTCGTAGATTTTTCGATAGGAGTATTAAGACTTAGGTTGGTCCCTTCTGAATAGGTTGGAATGAGTGATAGTCACAGTGAGAGATGGAAATAAAAAAACATAGACTTCCACGAGTGAGGTGATAGAATAGTGATAGATGCTGTCTCTGAGAGCGGAAAATCTTCTCTCTCTCTCACCTATCTTCTACGACAGATCTAAAGTAGTCAGACAGTCTAAACACAGATATATATATTACATATATTTCTATCTAATCACGGGCACGCACATACACGTGACGACAGTTAAACACACAGACGTGGGAAATCTATAACAATGGATATATATATTTTTAGAACGAGATGACCAACGCACTGATTAGTTATTATTATCATCAAAAAAAAAATCTTCTCACAACACCAAAGAAATACATCAAGGAGAAACATATACAAATAGTCATAAAATTTAAGAAAAACAAATGCTACAAGGATGATAGCCCGTTAGAATCTTACTCTAGGTTTAGCCCACAGCCCCGTTAAGAGAACAGATGATGGCCCAAAGAGTTATAGATACATAGGGTTGAGTCTAAGAGGTTTCTTTCTTTCTCGTAAATGTATGAACAGAGTTGGATAATCTGATTTAGCCTAAGAAAAAAAGAAACTCTAGCATTTGTAACAAATTCTGCAGATTTAAAAATTTAAGATAGCAAATGGGTGACAATAATACACCGGTAAAATAACACTCTGGCCTGTGTACTCTCATTCATTCAGCCATGGCCTTGCTCACACATATATACTCACAACTTTGCTCGCTGCCTCTGGGAACATAATAATTCTAGGACCTTCACACAGACCCGAAAAATGCAGTCATCGACCAAGAAACCCCCAGTTCCAAAAGACGTACTGAACTCTCTGTCGCAGGGAACGATTACTTGGGTGTTCTAATTTTTTCCGAATGTCTGATTAAGTCACCTAAAACTTGTCCAGGCACGAAAGCCAGCAGAGCACAATGTCATTAGCTTTGGATTCTAGGATTTAAGGAATGTCAGATCGGTGTCTTCTTTCAGGCAGGTACTATATTTGGTCACCACAATACTAGTCACAATCTCTGTCGGAATGTTAATGTTATTCTTGTAATATTCTCGCCGCCAGGCAGCATGTACATTTAAATTTGTGGAGCAATATGAACTGGCTCAAAAGCCCAATATATATTTCTAGTCTTTAGAAACCGTTAGTGGGATTGCTATTACTGTCTCTCTCTGATGGCATATGCACTGTCAGACCAGTGTTACTTGAAACAAAAAAAACCCACGTGGTTAAAGATAGGAACTGTCTATGCTTCACACAAATATGTCTCTTTACTAAACGCTGGCAAGTTGGGTACCACCGTTTCACTATATAAAATGGAAAGAACACATATCAAATAATTTACATATATGTACTCAATATAACTTACATTTTACACGACAAGCCTACAGCTTGACTTATATTTAAAACTTCCCGTGAAATAAGTTATATAAAAATCAATCATCAAGAATTAGGAATATGTTCGTATTCCGTCAATATTCACTGATGTCGCATCTAGCATTTATAAGTTAGTTATTAAAACAGTTTCGACTGAGTATTTAACAGTTAAATTAAACTCATTTCAGCTACTTGTTTAGTAAGCTAAAAATATAATTTATTTTGTATTTCCACTGCAACTCGTCGATTAAAGAAATAACAAACTATCAAAATATTCACTCTGCACACAGAACTAGTTTAAAATGAAATCGGCGATTTAACACTTAATCACTTCACAAAATACTAGAGATCTATTATATATAATATTTACCTCAAACACAAGAGTACTAAGAACTTAAACCACTTCGACCATACTAAAGGCCATCTCTATTTACAGAGATTATTTAGAAATCGAACGAAGGTTGTTCTAGTCTAACTGCAAAGTTACTGAGTGAAATGAAATAGTTTCAAACG
The DNA here is from genome assembly GCA_024509875.1 of Oreohelix idahoensis. Classification (NCBI taxonomy): domain Eukaryota; kingdom Metazoa; phylum Mollusca; class Gastropoda; order Stylommatophora; family Oreohelicidae; genus Oreohelix; species Oreohelix idahoensis. Next base: position 221,016 of record JAMPIV010010462.1, on the reverse strand, counting down.
TGGGTTAATATTTTAAACCAGACAAAGGATGAACTATCTCCCCCGCCCCGATCTCTCCCCCTCTCCATAACAGCTACGTTTAACTTAGAGGCGTGTCGTAACTGCCACCAGTGCGATTACGCACCTGCGGTAACAAACTGACCGGGAAAAGCGCGTGTCAGTTGCAAATCTCAGACAACCGTCTGAAACTGCGACTATAAGGTGTAAATATTCGCTCCTACTTAAGCGTTCGGCCGATGCAACTACGTTGTTGACCGGTGAAAATGCAGACGGATGTCGGCTCTCTCCTAGCATTCTCACGCGTTTACGTCGAGAATCTTACTCAGGAGTGTCGTGTCATCTGAAGGTGCAGACCCAAGTCGGCTCGATGTCTGAGATGGACTGCAACTAAATCGCACTTCACGTCTGACTGACATCTATGTAATAAAATTACGTATCCCAGTATGAGAAAAAACACAAGGTAAAGTTTGAGGATACTGAAGAAAATATTTTTCGCAAACAAGTGATGCGAAAAATACAGGAAAAAACAAGTAAGGAAAGATAATAAAATAAAGGATGCGGGTGAGAGAATAGGAAGAAGATGTAGGCAATTTAATGATATAAAGACCTACGTGACAACATCCCTTCGCAGAACCATACCCATCAGTCCCTGCCCCCGCGTCAGACCCCACAATACACCCCCCGCCGCCCCAGGGTTCAGTGCAAATGCTTCGACATACCATAGTACCCCCAAGGAAAGCGATGGAGAGTTCAACACATGCTAAACAATTGCCCGGAGGATACCTGGAAGCACCGAACAGAGAAATGGTATACACGGATGGCACAGAATATTGTCATAACACCCGAAAATATCAAACGAGAAGACAACCCGAAACCGATTATCAGTTTCACTACGCAGATATAGTTGATCAAGAGATCATCAGAGAAGCCTATCGGAATACACTGTCTCCTGAGGAAAAACATAACCCCATGAGGAACACTGTAAACCTAGTTACACAGAATCAACCCTGGTTGCAAAAATGTAGAGTAAGCAGCCTTCGCAAAACCCCATACACTTCGAATCAACGTAGATCACAGAATGATCGAGCTGTTTCATTCCCTACTCAGGACTATGAAAGGAAGAAACCTAACAATATTAATTACATTGCTAGAAATCGAAGACACTTCAATCCACAGAAGAGAGACTCTTACCACCACCATCACTTAACCAGACGAATAATCCCTTTAATGTCCTGCCAAACAACCGGATGGATAAATAGCCGTAGTGGAAGAGAGAGCGCACAAGTAAATTGCCGTAGTGAAAGAGAGAGCGCACCAGTTGATCAGCCGCACCCACACAATAAGCCAGAAAACCAAACAAACAAGTCACACAGACTGTCACAACTGCTCGAAACATTAAACACCACAGAGCAGCATAAACAAAGACTGACGAAATTCATCACCAAACATCAAGATGTTTTCGCTCTTAATGGTATGGAACTTGACAGAACAACTACAGTACAAATGGAGATCCCCACAACAACTGAGGAACCTATCCATTTAAAACCATATCATACCCCGCTAAAAAAACAGGGAGATTGTTGAGAAATCTATTACCGAGATGTTGGCTGCGGGTATAATAGAGAGATCAAGATTGTCGTAAATTTATTTTGAGAGAAAAGAGTCGTAGAAATAGTGGTCCGGTTTAGAGTGGAAAATGATGATGGAAAGCTCAGTGATAGAAAATGTAGATATTAAATAGTTGCTTCACAGCGTGCTGGAGGAAAGTAAAGACAGACTTATTTACGACAAATCGCTTCTCTCAATCTTCTCTTCCGCTCTCCTGGTCAAACAATTATTTGCCAGTTTTCCAGACACGCATCTGCGCGCACACCGATTTGGTGTTTTTCACACACACAGACGATGTAGATACAAACTATATTAAACGAATAGGGGAAATGTTGGGCTGTGGGTATGTCCAACACCGTACTAAATGAGTTTATGTGATTTTATTCACTTTAAACATCAATCACTAACAAATATCAGGTATTACATAAATTATCATAAGTACACAAATGCAAATAACAAATTTGGGAGGGGTGAAGAAGACTGGTATCGACTAAGCCCTTCCCGCTTATTAGACAAAGATAAACCCAGTCCAGAGATAGATAATATCAGGAACATAGGTACGTTAACCTAACAGTGAAGTTAATTACTCTGAAAGAGGGGTTACAACGTTAGGTATAGGTGATAGAAAAAAACCTGTTCTTCCCAGCTGTTCTTCCCTTTACTCAGCAAATGGAAAGGAGGGGGTTTTTAAACAGAGTTAACCAATTAGCAACTCCCCCTTAAAGGAACAATGCAGGGAATACAGAAAAATTATATTACTAGGCAGGAAAGTTAACAACAGGTTTACAAAAGAAAACGATTAAATTTCCTGTCATTCATGCACACGCGTGAGGATCCACACTCATATACTCACACACTTACCGAATGCAGCCTCAGACGATCCATAAAAGTATATAAAAACAGCAAGTAATCTTTTGACATATGAACTGTCTAGTCCTTCGATGTCCCGCCCCAGATGTTTGCGAGGGTTTGTTGGTAACAAATATTCTCACTTATCGCAAGACTTGAAGACTAAGAGTTCTCGTGTTTTTATTATATATATAAAAGGAGTCTATGGGATGGCACTAACACAGTTCGGCACAGGGGTGAAAATGAAGTGGTCTCTTTTAATCCTCCGCTATGGTAAAATTCCTTCAATGCGTGATGATAGTTTTATTAAATCCAATTGAGGAAAAAAACTAGGCTCAGTCACAGTCAGGAAAATATGTACTCTCTCACAGTAAACAGTAAATATGATATCGCTACTGGCGATGATTACCTTCCAGTTTATCTTACAGGTTTGTAAGGGTAATTTGATGATTATTCCTTAAAATGTTCTTGGGTGGGCTTTATTTCATTTAATTCTGACAGCTAGGTCGCAAAAAGACCGCCACAAGATTATATTTTAAAAGAAATGTTTCTTCAATATGACTGGAAGTTTATAGGATGATTTCTTTATTTCTTTCTTTATTTAGCTGGGACCGCAGGTTACGATCACTCTGTGTGAAAGAAAAAAGACATGTAACATACCGAAAAATCAAGCGCGATAAATTTCCCGTTAAGCCTATAATACACTCGAGTATTTAATTATGTATTTAATAAACACTGCGCGAATTCTAGTGGTTAAAACACACATCTATAAAACTAGGACTTAACTGAATTTATTAATTATAAATTCCTTCGCGACTTTAAAAGTTAATTTAAGCATCTATTATCTTTTGAAATAATATAATAGATAGATCATTATATTTACAACTGGAACTATTGAGATGGTTTAATTTAATAGATTTAAATTAACACAAACTCCATTGAAATAGAATGACTGAACTAGACCACTGATCACTTTACACAATATATATTACCGCTTTGCACAGAATAGAAATCACTGCGAATATATATATAAAATCCAGGGGAAAATCTATAACAAGATTTCAATAAAGCTAGTGCTTCTGTAAAGGTCTGGCCAGCGAGTGATAACGTGTCTAGTCTTCATGGTCTATTTAGCTAAAATGGAATGTAAGTTGAGTGGGACATGATAAACTTGACAGCTTATTTGATCTCACGAACTTTTGGGGATCTGACCGCCAAATCAAGAGAAGAAACCGCACCCTGGTCTTCGTATCTCCGTTCGCTGCTGCCCGTTTCGGCTTTCCCGTTCGCTCGGTTCTGCGATTGACACCGAGACGCGAAATTAGCGGCAAGCAACTGCGTCTCGTATCAGGGACCACTACTGTCTTTGATAACGCCGATAGTCTCCCCTAAAATCCCTCAGTCTGTCTCTTTGATCTCGTCGCTGTATCTGTTTGATTCTGGCGACGCCTCCCACTGGCCAAGTTAATGAAAATAACTGCCTATGATTGTTCAAGAGATGTTAGTGGGCGTGATTTAATCTCTCCTTAAATCAATGCGATGACCAGAATCAACGATAGGTAAACTTTCCGCATATCAATCAGCAAACGTGTTTGCCCTCTGTGGAACAGTTTCATAGCTAATGAATCCACGTGAAAGAAGTCCCGTTATACAAGAATTACAACAAAGTTCAGGGTCAGCCGAGTTCGTCCATCACAAAGATCCCAGTGGTCCTCACCGATCGTGATAGTAGCCAAGAAAGATGGATCATCACGTTTCTGCTGTGACTACCGTGCTTTAAATCGTATCACTAATGTTATCTCATATCCTTTGCCAAGAATCGACGACATACTGGCAACGTTGGGTAATTCCAAATACTTCACCACGTTAGACGCTCGTTCCGGTTTCTGGTGCATCCCCATGTCACCAGAGGCCAAACAGAAATCTACGTTTTGCACTCACGTGGGAAGTTTCGCCTGGAATGTGATGCCCTTCGGCCTGAAAGGTAGCCCCGCCACGTACATGTCGTTGATGGACGAGGTGCTGAAGGATATGCAAAAGTATGCACTGGCTTATATCGATGATATACTCATCCACACTGGCTGATCGATTGAAAAACATTTACAGCATGTAGAGAAGGTGTTTGACCGACTGAGTGTCGTGGTTGAGTTAAAGTGGTAGAGTATTTTGTCGAGTTGGACAATAGTAGTGAAATCGACAAGGGATAGTGGACTGACAGAGTTATAGATTACACGTAGATAAGGTGTAAATAGGAGGTGGACTTGAGACAACCTGAAAGAAGATTTATCAAAATTATCTCTCTCTCCAAGCCTCAACACACTTATACTGTCCAAGCACCGCCTGCTCTCACTCTTTTCTCTGGATCTAAATAGAGACTATAGTAAAGAGCTAAAAATGTAAATTATGGATGGAAGGGCCGTGAACAGCGCATTAATAAATGTGTAAACTTTATTAAAATGAAGAAGCATGTATGAAAATAATGCATTTCATCACCAACAACATAAGATTACATCAATAATCAAAATATGCAAAATACACCAACAACACACACACCATCGATCATAAAACCTGTAGAACACAGAGAAATGAAATAAACTGAGTGTCAGCCCGTCTGCTTTCGTGGGACCAAAAGCTAGCTCCAGAAAAGTGTCTTTACGTAAATATATATACTCCTTGGGGGATGGAATTAACCTGTAAAAACTTTCCTTGTCGGTGCTATCATTGGTGACCTCTAATTGCGCTAGGTGGGCTGGAAGACTCTATTTACCTCCGGTTTACCAAATGAATAAACTGAGTGTCAGTCTGTCCGCTTTCGTGGGACCAAAGGCTCTAGCTCCAATAAGTGTCTTTACGTAAATATATACTCCATGGAGGATGGAATTAACCTGTAAATCCAATGTAGGCGCTAAACGTTGGTGACCCTAATTGCGCGAGGGGGACTGGAACTCTGTCTATCTCTCCTGCTGACCAAATAAACAAACTGAGCGACAGCCTGTCCGCTTTCGTGGGACCAAAGGTGCTAGCTCCAGAAAAGTGTCTTTACGTAAATATATACTCCATGGGGGATGGAATTAACCTGTAAAACTTTCCTTGTCGGTGCTATCATTGGTAACCTCTAATTGCGTGAGGGGGCTGGAACTCTGTCTATTGCTGGCTGGCCGCTCATAAGTGCGAGGTTTTAAATATCCAGAAATAAATACACAGGACGAATTGACTTGAGGACAAAGGGTCGCAAGCGCTCTTATCCGGCGCTAGAATTAGCTTGCGTGCTTGGTATTAAATCCGGTTTTGACTGGCTTGACTGAGTGCACCGTTTAAGCACACAAAGTCTGGTGATATTAATTCTGCTATAGATGCTGGGCTGATAGCTATCGGAAAGCCGCAATTCTCTGACTGGTAATCCAATAGGCGAGTAGGAAACTACTACTGCAACAGATGATTTCAGATTTTGCGTTGGCTCGTTGCATACTGCGTGAGCTTAATTTCCCTTTAGAGAGAATGGCGTTGACAAAACAAGGGGTTTTGATTCAGGTATTGGGGTTGACGCCTCGTGAATGCTAGGTGTTACTCAGAAACCCTCCAGATCGAAGAGAATGGGACGTTCTTCGACTGACTGGATTCTTGTTCTAGCAATCCGGTATCCCTGAAACTGAGACCCAAAGGAGACACCCTTTACATTAAGCAAACAAAAAATCACACTAATGTTATATAACATAGTTATGCTCCGCTATGGGATTTAAATTTATTGTAATTATTGCTATGATAGTTTTAGGGCTGTCTTTAACCATATAAGTCTCGTGTTCCTTCCACTCTATCAATTATCAGCATGTGCCCGCATAGGCTTAATATATTTTGTACACCCAGGTACCTGTCAGTAAATATTCTGACAGCACAAACTACTCCTCTTCTTCCAACTAAACATACAGGAAACCTAACCTTGTAGTTACAGTTGAGTGGATATGCTTATTCATCTTACAACCATTTAAATGAATTTACATAAACAGATTACAGCATGTGACATTACAACATTAAATCATATGCCCCTTGGGGGGAAAAAATATTAATATCCCACAAAATGAATACATAGAAAATGCAATGTTCTTGCTATAATAATACAGTTGTGACTGAACATAAGATATAATTATATCTATGGCTGGTGTCTGCTTTCTGTGAAAGTTATGGCTAGAGTCTAGCTACACAAGTAAGCATATAATGATTCTACCCAGCCACTAGAAGTTTCTGTCAAAAAGGAATAAGTGACTATCTCCTATAATTAAATGTTTAAGTGAACAATCCCCACCTCTGACATTTTCTTACAGAAATGACAGTTAATTCTGCCGACTCTTAACCCATGGTAAGCATTGTATGGACTACGCCTAGTATCTGTTATTATAAGTTTATAATTTAATCCCATTATAAACCATAACTTGTTTAAGCACCACTTAACTAAGGCGGTAGACGGCACTACATTATCACTGAAATAATTTACCGGGAGAATTCCTCAAAAATGAAGTAAGTCACATTCCTATCAGATATATATAAAGCTAACATAAATATATCATATTATATTATAAGATATGTCAACTCACCCCGAAAAATGACAAGACCATAGGCAAGCACATTTAGTTCTGCTGTGCTAACTCTGCCTTAGTCTCATATGGTCATCTACGGGCCAGGAAATATTTACGAGTGTGCTAGACTCTTGAGACTCTGTAGATTTATAGTTTACAAACAACGCTACTAGGAACACCTGGCAGGCCTGATTCTACAGATGTATCGGCGTAATGCGTAATAAAGAGTAAGACAAAGGTTTCTCTAGAGACGACATCAGAAGTCAACAACCGCCAGAAATTCCCTAGATAGACATAATATTTTGAGAGCTCTAACTCGTCTAAGGGGCAAAACCCAGAGACTAACAGCGGGTTATCTCTCCCTGTTTCGAAGATCAAACTATTTTACCGACCGTAAAAAGTTCCACTGCCGTTAGCGAGCCGGTTCTACACAGAAGCCGTCTTCGCTCGTTCAAACACTTAAAGCGACCAGAGAATTCCCCTGAACGGACCAGGTGCGCGTATGTAATATTACCGCTACGCTGACCGTTGACGGAATTAGTACTGAAGGCCAGCCAGAATGTAAACAAACCTCGGGTGGGTTTGAGAAAGGGGGAAAATGAAAGAAAAGAAAATACAAATGTCTAGGAAAACAGAACATTAAGAGGGTAATAAAATATGGAACGGAATGGTAAAATAAATTAACAGTCACTGTGACACTGATACAACACATGATCAAACTGAAACTAAGTAAATGTGACTTCTTAAAGACAGAGACGAAGTACCTCGGGTTTGTTATTAATGAAGCAGGCATCAAACCCGACGAAGACAAAGTAAAAGCTGTCCGAGAGATGCCCAGTCCCAGAACCGTACGACAAATAAGAGGTTTCTTGGGTTATTGTGGATACTACAGACGAAGTATCATCAATTTTTCCAAAATAGCTGAGCCCCTGATCGCCTTAACGAAGAAATATGCTCGTTTTAAATGGTCAGATGACTGTCAAAGATCCTTTGAATACCTGAAGTCAGCACTCACAACCATACCATTACTAGGCCACCCGGACATCTCCCATCCCATGATTTTATACACAGACGCATCCGACACAGCTATTGGAGCATGTCTGGTACAACCCACCACAGATGACGAGCAACCAATCCTTCCTAACATCCCAAATGAAAGACCTATAGCATTTATATCCCATGCACTAAGCAAAACCCAGAAACGTTGGACAACCACTGAACGTGAAGCCTATGAAATTCATTATTCCATACAAAAGTTGGACTTTTATGTGCGAGGAACAAAGTTGATTATCAGAACGGATCATCAGCCGTTGCTTAATTGGCTCACAAAAACACAGGAGCAACCAAAGAAGCTTCAAGTATGGTCTATGAATTTGCAGTCATACGACACGACGATAGAATATATTGCAGGAAAGTCTAACACCTGTGCAGACCTACTCTCAAGAACTCCGTATCCAGAGGACACACTACAGAAAACCACTCCTAACAAGGGTCATGAAACCTCCACTGAAATAGATGAAAACACGAAGGAAATAAACATAATTAACTCCAACCAGCAGCATGACAGTTCTGAAAACCGTATGACAGACACACACGACTCAAATCTTGAGAATGCAGAAGGTTTCGACTTCCACTCAGAGCAACGTAAAGATGCTGAAATAATCAAGATAATTAAACAAGTGAAAGATCACCCCAACAAAGTGAAAGACTTTACTATCCTGCCATTTGATGAGGTACTATATCGCATAGATGAAAAACAAGAAGGACGTTTACAAAAGTGTGTACCCCAACACTTAGTCGCAAAAATGTTGTCCCAGTTTCATGATGAGAACGGACATATGGGCCGCGATAAAACCACAGATATTATCAAGAAGAGATATTTTTGGTCCTCTATGTACAGAGATATAGTGGAATATGTAGCAACCTGCAAAATTTGTAAAGCCAGGAACATGAGACCCGACAAAGCACCACTACAAGAGATGTCACCAACTCACTTTCCCATGGAAACGATCTCCATCGATATCTCACGACCATACCCTCTGACCCATTCAGGCAACCGATACATTCTTCATCTGGTAGATCAGTATTCCGTTTGGCCGGAATCATACCCACTTAAAGATATAACATCTTCCACAGTTACTGAAATTTTCCTACAAGAGTTCATTCCAACGCACGGATGCCCAAAAAGAATAATTTCCGACAATGGAAAACAATTCGTCGGGAACCTTTTTAAGGCATTGTTAAAGAAATTCCACATAAAACACAAGACTGCCAGCTTCTACAGACCAAATTCCAATGGCCGAAACGAGCGAATGCATTCGACCATGCATGACGTCCTAGCGAAGTACATACAGGATAACACACAGTACTGGGATGTATACCTCAATCAAGCACTTGAAGCGATAAGGGTTAGTACTAATGATACAACCGGACTTTCCCCATTTTATATGCTGTACGGCAGAGAACCGATATTTCCACTTGAATTTATTACAGCCACAACGGAAATACTCAGGCGAAGACCCCATTGAAATTATTATCCGAGAAAAGTTCAAGGCATATCAAATTGCACACCGCAACGCTACTAAAGCTTTTAAGAAAATGCAGCGAACACACAACAAGAATGCTATCCTTGAAGAATTTCACGTTGGAGAACCCGTATATTACAAAAAGCATGTACGACACTCAAAGTTCGACACACGTTGGACAGACGGTTACAAGATCCTCGAGAAGACCACCCCAACCAATTATATTTTGTGGAATGAGGAGACAAATTTAACCACAAAGGCGCACGTTACACAATTAAAGAGAGATAATCATCGCCCCATAGCAAGGACAAAACTCGCCACAGATAGACCGACGAGAAGAGCAACTCTCCACTATCAACCGTCCAGCTCATTATCTAACACTACCTCTGATGAATTTGATATAGACGATGAACGACCAGTTACGACCCACACTCCCTCGAATGATGCTATAAATCGACTGCGTCAGTTCAGAGATAACTCAGCCAGCGAAGACGATATCCCACTTGCAGAATTAAGAGAAAGACTTCAATACAGGGATGCAAGATTACGGAACGAAGAATCTAACACACCCACTTTATATTCGCATAAGGATGAAACCCCACAGCAGGTGATAACAAATCAAACATATTACAGATCAGAAGTGCCAACCACAAGCCCACATCAATCAGACGAAGAATGGATCAGTGACGACGACATTCCTCTTCAGCGAATACGAGATCAAAGAATAGATCAAACCCCTATTACTTCAGAAGCTGAACAACATACCACACAGTCTCTAAATACAGATGCTGAATTATCCACGCACACCCTTACTGAAATCATCGATAATGCTCCTAGATCACCGATAAGAGCAGAATCTGACATAGACACGCTCAGCCCACTCGATAATCAGGACAACATGGCAGATGAACCCTTCACTGACATTCGGTCAGCTGCCAAACGTCCGTACGTGTCTTCCTCTGACGACTCCATACCCATTGCGAAATATATACGACCGTCACAAGAGCATGTCAGAAACAAAATCCTTCTCAAACGTCGACCTGCACAGAGAAGCAAATCGACTCTTCAACATTTACCTCCCATACCATCGTTACCAACTTCATGTCGAGCGACGATAAACACAACGCTTTCAACGACAACGTGAGATAGCACTGTTAGAACTCGCCAAACTCCTTTAGAGCGCAGATTCAGTACTAGTTCTACCACCACACCACTGGTACTCTCCAGCTTTATTTTTAGGCCCAATGGTTACACCACCTTTATTTTTAGGCCGAATGGTTTCTTTTTATTTACACGAAGATGTCAGCCCTCCTTTTTATCACCATACTACTGCCCATGGTAGTATTAGCCGCAATAGATGTCAGTGTTACACCAGTACAACCTATGGCCGAAAACAGAATGCTCTGGCGTGATGCAACAGTTTTTGAACATTTTAAAGAAATCAGTGTTTTTTAGTCCTTATGGACACTGACAATAATTTCCTCATTTAATCCATTGAGAAGTGAACTGAATGAACTTATACAAACTTTTCAGGATTTAGAACATTTTATCATTAGACTTATGAGTGATTTCAGGTCCTCTCAAAATATTAATTACATTGATTTATTCATTGCTACCAGATTTGAAGTGTACATACTTAGGATATTGCTTGCAGATCTCATGATACGATTTCAGAAAATAATACAAGCCAATCGCACTAGGCGATCCATACTTCCTTTTATAGGAGATGCGCTAGAGTACCTTTTTGGTACTGCTACTGACTCTAATTATGGCGACTTACAACATGCCATACTAGACTTAGCTACAAATCAGAAGACAAAACATGTCATTGGAAAAAGCCTAGCTATTGTTAATAGCACATAAAATGCTATCGCATCGAATAGGATTAGACTAAACGACTTGAGATCAGTGATGATGAACTTAACGAATTTTACTGAAATTGCTGTAACTATACTGATGAACCAGACTTATGTAATTGATAAATTTATATCCACCTATCTCACATTGCATAATTTTTTATACAAGACCACTGATTTGCTTACACATGCCATGAATATTTTGACTTCCCTTGAGTCACGCATAGATATGTTAAAGATCCACAGATTACCACCCTCACTTTTCACACCCTCTGACCTGCAGGCCATCTTTGACCAACTCTCGTTTTACTTCCCCCTACTCTTCGACCACCAGATATTCCTCCACAGAACCTTTTCTCTTACTACGAATCCCTCACAGATGATGCGATCCTGACGCATACCGATCTCGTTATCTTAGTTTATATTCCCCTCATCATTGTTGATGACGTGTACGACTTATATCGCGTTCACTCTATCCCCACACCTTTTCCTTCACACCTGTCTTCTACGACTGATGCTGACAAGCACCCATTAGCAACATATGATTCTCAAACCCATGCAGTCGCTATCAACAAGGCACGAACATATTTTTGCTATTGTGTCAAAAGACAACTTTGAGAGATGTATTGATATGCCATTGTTATTTTGTGCACTAGATCGCCCATTTTATGATACACGTACTTATCACTCATGTATAATTGCATTGTTTGAAAATGATGTTGAGAACACAAATGTTATGCACAAGAACTGTTACTTTCACACATATCCCCCATCATTTATCGAATGAGTCTCTACTCTTGGCTTTTTACGGTTTTCAAACCTATCACCCTCTCCAAAAGGTGCCTCCAAAATAATACTTCCATTTACTCTTCAATCCAGCTCAAACCTCCCTTTCATTTACTCAGCCTTCCTCCCACTTGTTCCGTTACCAATAATCCTTTTAGACTTGATGCGCCCTTCCACGCCTCTTCAGTCTTACGTAAAGACATACCTTCAGAGAATGCATCGATAGCCTTCAATCAATCTTCCTCAATGGTCTTCTTCTTCTTCTTTGATCCATAACCGCCAACCGTCGAAGCAGTCAGCGGCCATCACGTCTGGTGGCGTCTTGTAGGGCAGCAACAAATTGATTCCACTTTGCTCGGTCGGCGGCCATCCTTCGTACAGTGCCCCAACTGTGGTTCATTCTTTGCATCTCAGCTTCCACAGTTCTCTGCCAAGTTGTTTTTGGTCGGCCTCTCCTTCGCTTTCCCTCGGGGGTCCATAGCATAGCTGTTCTTGTGATGGTATCAGGGCCCCCTCTGAGGACATGGCCAATCCAACTCCAGCGTCTGCCAGCAACGATGGTGTGCATGTCCTCCTGGTTACTCCGAATAAGTAGTTCTTGGTTGCTGATGGTGTTTGGCCAAAAGATTCGGAGAATTTTCCTTAGGCAGATTGTGTGGAAGGAGGACAGTTTCGACATTTCCTTCTCTGTCACTCTCCAACATTCCGCACCATAGAGAAGCACAGAAAGTACACAGCTCTCGTACAGTCTTAATTTGGTGTTTGTGCTGTATTGGGAAGACTTCCAAATGTTGTTGAGAACAGCAAAGGCTGTTCTCGCTTTATTCATTCTGTTGTTAATGTCCTTGCTTGTTCCGCCGTCAGGTGTTACTATGCCTCCTAGGTAAGTAAATGTGTCTGTCTGTTCTAACTTCTGGTTCCTTACTGTTACTGGCTCAGGATTGCCCACATTTAGCGTCATGACCTCTGTCTTCTTCAAACTGATGTTCAGGCCAACCTGCTGGCCATACTTATTCAGTCTATCGGTTTTGTCTTGAATGTGTTGGTGTGAATGCGCGAGTAGTGCAATATCATCTGCATATTCCAAATCTTCCAGTGTAGAAAACGTTGTCCATCTAGTTCCTCTTGGACTGTCTGTTGCTGTCATTTTTGACGGAGTCATCTGTCAAGTTATTTGCTTATGTTTTTATCATAAGAATAATTGTGTCTTTACCTGCGATGTCAGGTTGATTAGGGGTTGTCTTCCCTTGTTTATTCATTCATTGTGTTTGACCTTTAGGGTCAAAGGTAGACAGTTCTGGCGTATGCCCATAGGCAGGGTTTTTTAAGCGGGAGTTGAGTTAGACTTCCGGCAAGCCGTGAAGTGTCCTGGTTTTTCTGAAGGGACCAAGGGTCCATTGTGTTGTTCGGGGAGAATCTTCGAAGTGACTGCGATGGCAGTTTTCCCCAGTGAATCTCTGTGCGTTGGAATGACAGCAGAGTTCCTTATTATGTTCTGGGGATTCGGTTACAGGTAATACCGACTTTTTCCATTACTATGCTTTCGGTGGCAGAACATGTTAGAAGATTGCCTAGTCTGTGAACTGCAGCTCACCGATCCTCCATTTCAGAACTTATATTTTGTGCTCGAGGTAGCCATCCAAGACTATTAGTCTTTATATTGTCCAGAAATCCAGTGACGAAGATATATTGTGGGAACCGCAGATTGGCGGTATTTATGTCTACAATAAGCATTACTGCAGGGTTGATGGTAACCTGCTTATCAGAAGTACACAGCTGACGTCAGAACGAGGACTGTGTTTTCGGCTAATGTACTACAGCCTAATACAGTGCAATTGGCGGGGAATGCCAAGTTGCACCTATGTGTCAAAGTGATTAAGGTATCTGACGCGTTTAGTCAGTGATACCAGGGCGACGCCACGAACTGTCATTATTGAAGAACATTGTACGAATATTCAAATGTTTACCAGCTTGTTGAATGCCTAATTTATACCTATCGATTTCCGGTCAGCATGACCTTGTTACACTGACTGTTCCTGTTGATACCATGTGTGTTCTCGTAATAAATGTTTTGAAACGTGCCTGCAGTGTCCAAGCATCCTTGACTACTGCATGTGAGTGTATGGGTTGCAGGGTCTACATATATACGAGCCTAAACACATTCGCGCCTTCATTCGCACCCACACTCAGTTCATCATACGCTCGCACTACACACCTAACAACATGTATACTGTCTTGGGCCAGTGATCACCTCAACAAGAGAAAAAGACAGTTACACTTGTGACAACTTGCCCAATCTTCTCTTCATTTTTTTTATTATTTACGGACATCGTTTTTTTTCTCATCCTCAATGCATGATCGCAAAGTCCCGGGAATTGTCACTGGCGGAAATTCTCCTAGTATTCAGTATTTTCTCCTCGCTATTTTTAGATACGACGTCATTGTTGACCAATGACCTCGGTAGCTAGGAACCTGTTTTAATTTAAGACTGCTTAAGCTGATAAAACCAGTTTATGCCACTTTAGGAAGACCCCACGTGACTTTTAACGCTATTGATTGGAGCGTTTATTTGACGCTAATGTCACATGATGCACGCTATGGATCACGTGTCCAAGCGGAAATGACCCGCTAAAAGGCGGCAACACAAGCAATCTTCACTTGCCCGGAACCCTTGAGACAGCTAGGTCTAACCCAATTATCGGCGAATTCTCGCATTAAAAGCACTGAAGCCACGTGTCTAATTGCGGGTTAGCGTCCATCTTTGAGTAGGTAAGTGAAATCTCGCTAGAATATAATGTGATGAAATGTGTAGTACCTTGCAAAATCGACGCAAGATTGGTATGTTTACTTTATTCATATTTTTGTTGTACGATCACATCCAGCCACATGTGATCGGGTATATTTTATGATCCCACGGGATATGTACATGTTCATAATAATGTATAACGGGAATATATATATATATAGCTATTAATTTCCATATTATTTGATTATTTTCGACCCGACGTTTAGACTAACGGAAATTAATAGTAACGATAATGTTGACCGACCGTGACATATATTCATTATAAATTATATGACGAGCGACCAGACATGAAGTGTGTGATAATGTTGTCAGACAATTCTAAAAACACGGATGTCCAATTATTTGTTAAATTCATCATAATGACATGACGATTAGGCTAGAGGCACAGAACTAGAATACTGTTGCCGACATTTCTATGATAAATTTGGTGGGTTTAACTGACATTTATAATAATTCATCGGGTTAAGCTGACGATAAATCAGTCTAAAGAATTATAATACTGCCACTGGGGCAGAGAAATATAATAAAGGACAGACAGGAGAAACTTGAATTCAAGATTAGACTCTAGACATATGATGTTAGAGACTAAAATCTGAGGTGACTGGCAGAGGGACGGCTTAGGGAAAGACTGCTTTCTAAAGCTAGAAAATTAATGGAGCCGTCGTATTTGTCTTCAGTCTATGGTGGAGCCTTGCACGACAGTCCAATCTCAGCGCAGAATACGGAGTCGAGCACAGAGAAGGCAAATCCGAACCATTCAAGACCTACCGGGGCAACGTCAGGAGACCGGAGAACTAACCACACTTCACTATCAGCCGGGGGCTGAAAAGCTAAGTCCACGACAAAGGAAACTCACCTAATCAATGCCACAAAGTTTAGTCATCCATGATGAAAAACACGTGAATTGTGAGACACATAATACATACAGCAGACACTAATTCCATCGACAATACTATCATTCACCATCTATTCACTTTATTGCAATAAACCAATTGGGTGTATATACTGTACCCCACGCTTTGTTCCTTCCATTAGATGTTGAATATTGTCTATGTTTATCTTCCTTTATAAGGGAGGGGGGGGGCTCGTAAAATATAATATAATTTAAAGAATAATAATAATAGATAACTGAGAAGGGGACGACGGTAGCGAGAGACCAAATATCTCCTTACAATCTTTTCCAGACCTGTCGAGTTAGGAGAATTTACCCTCTTCGTCACCCTTCGGAAGTGGGAAAACCCAGCAGGGATTCCTTGAGCCAAATCTTCCACATCAGATCTATTATTTCCTCTAAATAATTCTCTTATCCTTTAAACGCTACGTGACACTGGTGTCTCGGTCCGGGATTTGAACTTATGTATTTTATCATACCTCTGGGATAGTATCATCCATTCAGTCATTACAGTATACCATTTTAACACATGTATTTTCACACAGTGAGCTCTAGAAATTCAGGCATTGATTGGTGAATCCCTTTATATATGTTGTGTTTAATTAAGTTAGTTCTTGATTTTGTATTTCATTGAATTACAGACCTTAAGTCTCCATAACTGTAGTAATTTCATTCTACAGCAGTCGGATAAATAATTAGTATTTACTTGTTGCTAGAAATACTATTGGAAGGTAGCACTAGCTTACTCAGTGTGGACTTTAACTGCAAAAGATGGCTGAAATAGTTAAGCTTAAGGCAGCACTAGGGGAGGCCGGTCGAGATCTAGGTTATAGTGGGGTGGACCTTGCAAATTATGTCAGTGTCGAGACTGATAAGTATTACGCTCGAGAAACAGCGAAAGCTGAAAGAGAAGAGCGAATAAAGTTAGCAGAAATAGATGAGAGGATAAAAGCTGTAGACGCTAGAGAAAGAAGCGAGAGAGATGAACGCGAGCATGCATTGAAGATGAAGCAGTTAGAGATGCAGGGACAAGCTCAAAGAGTTGAACCAGTAGCCGGTGCGACCGCATCTACCTCCTCAGGCAACCTATCGCCACGGTCAGATGATATGCCTTCCTTGCACGCAGGGGGCACCGGACCTTTGCCATCCTCACTCATGTCAACTTTGGGACCTTTGACGTTTCCATTTGAAGCTTTCTCGGAACAAGCCGACTCGATCGATAGGTATCTCGACAAATTTGAGAAGTTTGCCACCACGTTTGGTTTGGAGAAGAGCAAATGGAACCTGAAACTGTCGCAAGGGCTTAGAGGAACTGCTTATGACGTGTATAGCAAGCTTCCTCCAGGTTTACAGGATGACTACGACTCTTTGAAAAAGGCACTATTGGTTCGTTATGAGCTACATGCTGACGCCTATAGGAAGAGGTTCCGTAACTCTAGGAGGGAAGTCGGAGAGAACTTTGCTCAGTTTGCTGCGAGACTGGATTCCTACGTGGAGAAGTGGGGTGCCCTAGGGAATTTTACTCATGATTGGGAAGGCCTGAAGGAAATGGTCATGATCGAACAACTGAAGGACACCATGACTTCCGACATGAGAAGATTCCTGACAGAGAATGGGGCCAGCACTTTAGAATCCATAGTCCAGTTAGCGGAACGATATCAGGCAGCACTATCAGAGAATCCACCACCCAGACGGAAACAACCAGATTACGTACCTAGACAGACAGCTCAGTCACACATGGACCCCCAAGTGAAACCACCGTATACTAACTTCAAAAAGCCTGACAAGCCAGACTACAAGACTACTCAGAGATCTAATTTCCAGCAGCAGAGGCAAGGGGAAAAATGGTGTAAGCACTGTAGAACCATCACCCACAATACGCAGGAGTGCAACCGGAAAAACCCACCTCATCATGCTGCCTGCTTACGTAAAAGTGCCGCAAGGGGAAATGGACCGGAAGAACCTCTGGACAAACCCCGACATCCCCCGGTCGTTGAGACAGTCCTCGTAAATGACCAAGAGGTGACCTGCCTTTATGATACAGGCCTTGCATTCGACGCAGTTGTCTGTGCATCCCTAGTCAAGCCTGACCAGATGACAGAAGACACTATAGAAATACAAGGACCTACTAAAAGTGCAGCACCTATGCGTTTGGCCATAGCCAAGATTAAGGTCAAATCAAAATATGTGACTGGGGAAATCCGTGCAGCGATCTTGGACGACCCTATTTATCCCTTGATCTTAGGGTGTAGGTATGTGTTCTTGGGAGAACCCATTCACCCTCTGGTTGTGGCGGCTGTCACCACTAGAGGACAGGCCAAACGGAATACGGAGTTGGAATCCCCACCCAACATCCTTCCTGAGGAATTAAAAAAGGCACAAACGGAGGATCAATCTCTAGCACCCTGCTACAAAAAACTACCGAGAGCGCACACTCCTCTCCAAAAGGGAGACTTCTACAAGAAAAATGGGCTGTTGCATCGGAAAGCAGGAAATGGAGGACAGGAACATGGGCAACTTGTGGTTCCATCAGCATACCGAGCCCAGGTCCTAGAAATGGGCCATGCCCTTCCGTTTAGTGGCCACATGGGCATAAGTGCCACGATTCAGCGTATTTCATGTCATTATTATTGGCCAGGTATCAACGCCGATATCCAGAGATATGTGAAATCATGCCCGCAGTGCCAGAGGACAGCGCCGAAACACTGGACGGCCCCAGCCACTCTGGGAGAAATGCCAATCTTGGGCACACCCTTCGAACGAGTAGCGGTGGATATTGTGGGTCCACTTACTCGTAGCAAAAAGAGAAACAGTTATATACTCACGTTAGTGGATTGTTGCTCCATGTGGGCAGAGGCAATTGCTATGCCCGCCTGTGATTCTAAGCATGTTGCTGAGGCTCTGCTCACCATATTTACTCGGCTAGGGTTTCCGTCACAGATCCTGACAGATAATGGTTCCCAATTCCGAGGAAAACTCACCGAGGAAGTGTTTAGGATATTTCAGGCCCGACATATCCACACCTCTCCCTACCACCCCCAGGCAAATGGCCAGGTGGAGCGGTTTAACGGGACTCTTATTTCCATCCTTCGGAAACTTGCGCAGGAAAAACCAGAGAGCTGGGATCAATACTTACCCGCAGCACTATTTGCTTACCGCGAAGTACCCCACAATTCTACTGGGATGCCTCCTGCCACATTGCTGTTTGGTAGACCTATAAAAGGACCTTTAGAGGCACTGTTACGTACTTGGACAGATGATAAAGCTGATGAGACGGTCACCTCTGCATCCCAATACGTGAAGGAGTTGACCCAACGCCTTAAAACAGGATGGGAACTGGCAAAGGAAAATGTACGCCGTGCCCGTCGTAAACATGCGCGTTACTACAACCGCACTGCGAAGGATAGGGAGCTAGAAGTAGGAGAACAGGTATTATTACTCCTGCCCAGTAGCAATAATAAATTGCAAATCGGGTGGAGAGGTCCATATAAAAAATTGTTGAGAAAATGTCGCGCACCAATTACAAGATTGCCATAAAGGGGAAGCAGAAAATTTACCACATAAACCTGCTGAAGCGATATTATGAAAGACCAGGTGCAGAACCAGCACATTTCCTGACACTGGCTATTGCGACGGAAACTGAGGCAGAACCCCTGACCTCCTGTGAATACCCTCTTCGTCAGTGCGAAACTCATCAAGATGTTCAGATTAGTTCAACTTTAACGGAGGATCAGCAGGCACGGGTTCAACAGTTGTTGAGAAAACACCCTAGTACACTCACGGATAAACCTGGCATGACCAACCTGATAGAATTTGATATGAAGCTAACAGACCTCGCCCCGGTACGAGTTAAGAACTATCCTGTTCCTTATGCTAAAGCAAAGGCATTGGTGAGGAAATCGAGTACCTGCTTAAGGAAAATATTATCTCAAAATCAGAGTCGCCTTATAGTGCGAGTGTAGTGTTGCTTAGAAAATCCACAGGAGAACATCGCCTCTGCATAGACTACCGAAGGCTCAACGCTGTAACGGAATTTCAAGCGGAGCCCTTACCGGATCAGAATCAGCTTTTCACCAAGCTGAGTAGAGCACGATACTTTTCGAAGATAGACCTTAGCAAAGGGTACTACCAGATCCCGGTAAAAGAGGAAATTCGACATATGTTAGCATTTAGTACTTCTGAAGGCCATTACGAGTTTAATGTATTGCCATTTGGGCTAAGCAACGCCCCAAGCGTCTTTACTCGTATGATGAGGAAGCTACTGGAACCCCTGAACCACCCTGGGATAAGTAATTTCATGGACGACATACTTATTGCCACGAACACCTTTGAGGAGCACCTGGACGCAGTTTCCCTACTCTTCGAAAGACTTAGAGAAACAGGACTCACCGCTCGCCCTACAAAATGTCAAATTGCCTGCGAGCAACTAGAATTCCTGGGACACACTATCTCGCATGGATGCATGTTCCCAGATGCACGTAATATTGAGAAGTTACAGCGGGCCCCACGACCCCAGACTAAAAAGGATGTAAGGTCATTTGTGTCTCTATGTGGCTTCTACCAGAGATATATTAAAGATTTTAATACCCTGAGTGCGCCATTGACCGCATTAACCAAGAATGGGAACCCGGACAAAGTAACCTGGACAGCGGAGTGCGAAAATGCCTACACGCTGCTGAAGGAGAAACTCACAGCTAGGCCAATTCTGCGACTGCCTGACTTAACTCTGAACTTTACGCTGCGAACAGATGCTAGCAATATAGGGATAGGAGCCACTCTCCTGCAGCCTAGTGATAGACCTTCTGCAACTCTATTCCCCATCGCATATGCTAGTAGGAAATTGAACCCTGCTGAACAGAACTACTCTACCATCGAACGAGAATGTCTGTCGCTAATATGGGCTGTGCAGAAGTTTCAACCATATTTATACGGGAAAAAGTTCACGGTGCAGTGTGATCACCAACCGTTGATATTTCTTGCAGCGTCGAAGAACCTTAATACCCGGCTTATGAGATGGTCACTCCTGTTGCAGCCATATTCCTTTCACATAGAATACATACCTGGGAAGAACAACGTAGGGGCAGATTTTTTGAGCAGACATCCGGACGCAACCGAGGAGATATGAGAAACTGGAAAAGAAGAGGAAGACAGGACAAGAGGAGTTGGACGGAACGTCAAACTTGAGGAGGGGCTTGTGTGACAACTTGCCCAATCTTCTCTTCATTTTTTTTATTATTTACGGACATCGTTTTTTTTCTCATCCTCAATGCATGATCGCAAAGTCCCGGGAATTGTCACTGGCGGAAATTCTCCTAGTATTCAGTATTTTCTCCTCGCTATTTTTAGATACGACGTCATTGTTGACCAATGACCTCGGTAGCTAGGAACCTGTTTTAATTTAAGACTGCTTAAGCTGATAAAACCAGTTTATGCCACTTTAGGAAGACCCCACGTGACTTTTAACGCTATTGATTGGAGCGTTTATTTGACGCTAATGTCACATGATGCACGCTATGGATCACGTGTCCAAGCGGAAATGACCCGCTAAAAGGCGGCAACACAAGCAATCTTCACTTGCCCGGAACCCTTGAGACAGCTAGGTCTAACCCAATTATCGGCGAATTCTCGCATTAAAAGCACTGAAGCCACGTGTCTAATTGCGGGTTAGCGTCCATCTTTGAGTAGGTAAGTGAAATCTCGCTAGAATATAATGTGATGAAATGTGTAGTACCTTGCAAAATCGACGCAAGATTGGTATGTTTACTTTATTCATATTTTTGTTGTACGATCACATCCAGCCACATGTGATCGGGTATATTTTATGATCCCACGGGATATGTACATGTTCATAATAATGTATAACGGGAATATATATATATATATAGCTATTAATTTCCATATTATTTGATTATTTTCGACCCGACGTTTAGACTAACGGAAATTAATAGTAACGATAATGTTGACCGACCGTGACATATATTCATTATAAATTATATGACGAGGCGACCAGACATGAAGTGTGTGATAATGTTGTCAGACAATTCTAAAAACACGGATGTCCAATTATTTGTTAAATTCATCATAATGACATGACGATTAGGCTAGAGGCACAGAACTAGAATACTGTTGCCGACATTTCTATGATAAATTTGGTGGGTTTAACTGACATTTAAAATAATTCATCGGGTTAAGCTGACGATAAATCAGTCTAAAGAATTATAATACTGCCACTGGGGCAGAGAAATATAATAAAGGACAGACAGGAGAAACTTGAATTCAAGATTAGACTCTAGACATATGATGTTAGAGACTAAAATCTGATATGACTGGCAGAGGGACGGCTTAGGGAAAGACTGCTTTCTAAAGCTAGAAAATTAATGGAGCCGTCGTATTTGTCTTCAGTCTATGGTGGAGCCTTGCACGACAGTCCAATCTCAGCGCAGAATACGGAGTCGAGCACAGAGAAGGCAAATCCGAACCATTCAAGACCTACCGGGGCAACGTCAGGAGACCGGAGAACTAACCACACTTCACTATCAGCCGGGGGCTGAAAAGCTAAGTCCACGACAAAGGAAACTCACCTAATCAATGCCACAAAGTTTAGTCATCCATGATGAAAAACACGTGAATTGTGAGACACATAATACATACAGCAGACACTAATTCCATCGACAATACTATCATTCACCATCTATTCACTTTATTGCAATAAACCAATTGGGTGTATATACTGTACCCCACGCTTTGTTCCTTCCATTAGATGTTGAATATTGTCTATGTTTATCTTCCTTTATAAGGGAGGGGGGGCTCGTAAAATATAATATAATTTAAAGAATAATAATAATAGATAACTGAGAAGGGGACGACGGTAGCGAGAGACCAAATATCTCCTTACAATCTTTTCCAGACCTGTCGAGTTAGGAGAATTTACCCTCTTCGTCACCCTTCGGAAGTGGGAAAACCCAACAGGGATTCCTTGAGCCAAATCTTCCACATCAGATCTATTATTTCCTCTAAATAATTCTCTTATCCTTTAAACGCTACGTGACAACACTGCCCTCTGTTGTCTGGCGCATCACCCAATCTATGACTGTCAAAAATAATGTTGTTGATAAGGGGCATCCCTGTCGTACTCCTGTTTTCACTTCGAAAGTTATATTACTCGATCCAACACTGCACGTAAAGTTAGAATAGAGGCTTTTTATAATGGAAACAATGCGGCTGGGAATTCCATAAGCCCTCAGAATTTTCCATAGGCTGTCCCTGTGTATGCTGTCGAAAGCCTTTTCAAAATCAACAAAGCCAATGTACAGCCGTCTCTGCCATTTCGAGCACTGCTCTACAATGTTCCTGAGGGTAAATATATGATCCGCACATCTTCTGCTCTTTCTGAAGCCCGCTTGTTCTTTCCTCAGTCTATGGTCAACTGCTTTCGAAATTCTCTGGATGATTATCCTGCCTAGTATTTTGCTGGGAACCGAGAGGAGTAATGGTCTAGAAGCCTTTTATTGCCTTCCTCCATCCAGAGACCACGTTTGTCCTTCCTCCAGCACTACAGCCATTAGACATCATTGATATGTCCTCCTTGATTAATCAACTAGATACCATTCACACACCAGCCGCCAAGATAAGACAAACGAGATTGTCTGGACTGGCAATATTTATTAGCGTTGTCATTATCACTATACTGATTTGTCTGCTATATAAGTACAAAGTTTATAGACGAATACTTTGTAAGAAACAGAGTACTGTTAACACTACTCCTAATGGTGAAAACCAGATGAGTCCTCCTGATATCACCTAGAAAATTGTTACTGAGAACATCCCCATTTTAGGGCTCATATAACTCCAACCTGAAATATAACCAAACAGTCCTTGTTAGGACTATATATATATATATAACTCCAACCTGAATATAACCTATGACTATATCATGTATAGTGATTGTATTTTATATTATCATGCGTAATGATTGTGTATGACTGTTGAAGAAGGAAACCAGGTATATATTTCATATAGGATTTTAGTTTTACTATGAATGTATCAGGTATACTGATTATATCTTAGGGAATTAGGTATAATGATTGTATTTCCTGGTATGACTCCAACCTGTATAACCACAACAATATTGTTAGGGTATATTTTACCAGCCAGTATAGCACTTATCAGGGATGGCCTGGTATATTATAGGTGGAAGGAAACGGTTGTATCATACGGTGTACAAATTATTGGATGTATTCGTGTATTGTATTATCAGAAATAATGTTTTGCAACTACACACCTGTCTTGTCTCGCTATTGCTAAATCATACTGCGCCATGTTGTCATTCATCCTACACGCAGACACCTGAGACACGTTCATCTCATATACACTAGAAATAGGTGGGCTTGATGACAGAAATTAGCCCCTATTTTTCCTTGTTACAGGTTTTATTCGTGCCATCCAACCTGAGGTCGTATGTTCGAGTCAATCCAGCTGCTTGGGACTTCGCAGGAGCACAGTGATTGCACCGGAGCTACATCCTTAGTCCCCCTCAGTCTTGGGTGGGCTAACGAAACGATCATCAGCGGGTGTTGTGTGCAAGAAATTAAGGACAGAACTGTTTCAAGAGATGAGTACACATTAGTACCAGTTCCGTCGGCAATTGTGAGAAATTAACTGTCAGGGAAGAAAACGTGATTTAGCGTAGTGAGAGACAAGATTAAAAGCACAGCTGATAAAGTTTCTGTAATTGATTAACAGCACAGCTGATATCTATAATTTTGTTCCTATAATTGGAAGAGTTGTTGTAATATATATATTTATATCAATCATATGTAAACTTACAAATACATTGTATTCCATCTTCCAACATCCACCCTTCAGCACAAGAGTAGATAGTGTATATACTTAATAGATAAGGAAATTGTATTTGAACGACTTGTCAATTTTATAATTAAGTGGAATCTGTTTCCTTGTTTTAATATCACAGTTAGTTACACAGCGGGGTGGCATTTTTATGACTGTCTCCACTCTACTAATTTTTCGAGATCAGCTCATTCACAGCCGTAACTAATTTGTGATTCCAGTAGTTCTCTCAGACACTGGGACTTTACCATTTTCTGCAGAAATTCTATTTCTGTAGTTGTCAGTACTATACTGATCCTAGAGCCAATAAAAACCTCACGCTGCAGCATGTATACACTTCTTAGACAATGCAGACTACGATCTCTTGGCCATGTTCGCCGCGTGGAAGATGGTCTTATGCCTAAAGATATCTTCTACGGACAACTGGCAGATGACAAAAGAACAGTTGGGCGACCGCAGCTGAGATTCAAAGATGTGTGCAAGAGAGACATGAGGGCACCAGACATAAATCCAGCAACATGGGAGGATGAAGCTGCCGATCGCACCAAGTGGCGATGCTATTTACGGTGCCACATCAGGTTGGGCGAAAAGAAGGTCACACAACAAGCAGAAGAGAGGAGAAAACACCAGGAAAGGAGCATCAGGAAAATAAGCAGCTGAGGGCTGTCACCTCAGGGGCGTATACCCATGGTTAGTTATGACTGAAGGGGCATATTATTATTATTATCGTGACTTATCCATAGTGCTTGTTAAAGTTATTGTGGTAAAAGGTTTTTCACTTGATGGGGTAACCGGCCCCATGCCCAACCCTCCTTAATCGCTGTTACATAAATATTGGGTCGATCTCTTTTCCTCTCCGACAGTATTTAGTTAAATTTTTTTGTACTAAATGTCTGTTGTCGGCACATTTTCTTTCTCTACTATCAAGCAGATTGTTTGTACTTTCAAATCATCTTACACTCCTCTCAGTGACAAGTCGTCATGTCTGTTTGTTTACCCATTCATCATGCTGACAAAGGAGACGGATGAGATAATATTAACCGACAATCACGTTGGAAAATGTCGGGTGTGCCCAACATCAGACTACGGATTAGCATTACAATCGCCCAGCGAATTTGTTTAATCGCTCATTAGGCTGATGTGCCTTCCTCGACCAGATGGGTAAACGAAGAATTTTGTTTGCGCATGCGACGGATAGTTAGACTACTCGCCTGCGCGACACATTTCTGGACTGACAAGAATGACATTATTGTTTCCGGTATACCTTCTTACAAAGACATTACTTTATATTAAAGTAATATGAAGTTATTTGTAAACATTGCCGAGAGAGGATTGGATGTTTTCATTCCATATTTGGAAGACATGACCCTTGTATTAATGCACATAAATTTCCTAGAGGAAATAATTTGAACTACCCCACAAAACACGCATGTTTGAAACGATTGGCAGACATTCGGAATTGAGGCACAACACCCCTTCTGATTGGAGCCGTGCATAACATCGTAACAAACAAATGCGGGGGAAGACAGGCAATATAACCTGACACTTTAGCCAGGTTAGAACACTGTGAAAATTCACTCACGTCAAGAAGACAACCCGACCTTGCCAGAGTAAAGACTAGAATCAGCTTTTATTTATCAGACCGGACCTTGTTTGAGCATTCTCAGGACTTAAAAGCCCAGGAAAAACTCTACCATTTTAACACAGAATACCGGAATCTGAGGAAACTCAAACACAAGTCAAAGTGGGAACTTATTGTTAAAGTAACAAAACCCCAGACCAAGTGTAAGAGGCCTCTACAAGTGCCTTTATTTCTCTGAGCCAGCTGTCTGTGAGCCTAAAGATTGGCGTAAGTTGTACATTCTGAATTCTATATTTTTTTTCATTATTAACATGTGAACTAATACGTATATATTGACATGTGAAGATTAATATGTGAAAATTGCAAGTGGATGTCCAAGTTTTTTTAGGCTAGAAACCTCAGCATATAGAATGATGATTTCATGAACCACCACTGCCAGGGCTGGTGACTGCTTTATTGCGAGTTTCTTATAAAGAACCAAAAGCGGAGGTAGTCCCAAGTTCCATATGGAGCAGGGAGGAATGGTGAAATAATGATGGGCATACTTGTTATATTATTAACATTTCAACCAGTGTAAATGTAAAACATTTTCACTCTAAATGTACTGAAAGTTTCAACCTTTTCAACCAGTGTAAATGTAAAATATATGCACTATAAATGTAATGAAAGTTTACAACCTGTTCAACTGATGTAAGTATAAACATATTCAAACTATATTGTTAACATTTTCAACTAAAGTTAAATATAAAACTATTCATTTTAAATGTAAAGATAGTTTTCGCCCACTGGGATTAAGATTAATTCTCAGAGAGGGCAAAAATTCTGAGACAGATGGGATGGTAGAATAGGAAGTATGTGTCAGGAAACTCAATACTCAAAGGGTATTCGTTTGTCTTCTTTTGCCATACTAGATGGTGGTACCAGTTAAGGGTACTATTTCTGGAACAAGTGAGGGTATAAGTGGCCTGAAGTCGACGCGTTGAGTAGGGTCTTGGTCAGATCTAGTTCGCTGACCCTGACGCAAGCAGTCAAGCTATGAATCCCACCCTTCTGTTCAAAACGTTCGTATATCTCGCGATCGGCAACAAAAACAAACGAAGATGAGGAATTGGAAGAAACAAACAAAATGGTTTGTCAATGGAATTGGCCAAAGAAGATGAACTAAACCTGGATCAGAATAAAATTTATTAAGTAATCATAAAACAGCTTTCCTTGCATTGAGAAATATATGGAGATCAAAGGAAATCAGGTCCAACACAAAAATCAGAATATTCAAATAATTTGTTTTTTAAATGAAATTTTGCCTCGTTCTCGCGCAGAGCGCCCCGCTCAACCTAGACACAGGGTACGCCGTATATGTTTGGGCGCATGTCCTAATATAAAAGACCCACAATAGTTATCTGAATATCAGACAAAACTGAAAATAAAATGACATTAAATACCTTAATAATAACCGACAATTGGGTTGAACAGGGTAGACCAAAATTGTGGACGAGCGAAGGCAATGACGTTCAACTGTTACTAGCCCTCTCTCCACTCATCACTTTTAAATATATTGTGTGGTCTAGTTTTCAATTCAAATGTCAGGTCAGTCCTACCACATGGCTAAGAAACATAGAAAATAAAAAACAACAAGCAAAAAGCTACAGATATGTATATAATATTCAGGCTCATACGTTTGTTTTCATACATATAAAAACTGAATCGACTATTATTGTTTAGTCTTAAAACAACATGTAACAATTTTAATAATGAATTATAGTCTGTTCGGAAATTCGTGCCCACACATTGAACGTTGTAACTTTGCAACCCCTTGACGGATGTTATTGAAATTTGCTACGTGCCCTACTGATATCAATGCAGTTATTAATATATTTTTTGCCCTTGCAAAACTCATGTCATGTTCGAATTTTCTTCTTTAAGTTATGTAAAAAACTCTTACCGTTGTCTGGGTTAATTTTTATTAGTTCTACAGGAAAGTTACAAGATCCGTTCAAAAAATGCGCACTTAATTTTTGTTGCAGCACAGCACAAGCGATGAAATGTGCTATTCAATATTTTTTTTTTTGGAATTAGTGTAGTGACTACATGTCCGCACCAGTGCGCACCCATTGCACACAGTCGCGAGTAATTATTTCAGCGGAGTATGCTAATTGCAATGAGTTGGCTGCAACGAAACAAAACGACACCAGCGTATAATATATTAATAAACTAAACTGCATAATTATGAAAAGCGCAATGAATCTGAAATGCAAATTTATCACTTTGCAGAAGGTAACTGTTATATTGTACAGGCATTTTCGCAGAGAGGCTAAGATGGGTTGTTTATACCACGACATCCAAGAACCAGGTAGGAGAACACGAAAGGCCCTGGGTGTGGATAGAAGATCTTTTCGACGTTGGATACAACAGGACGGTGATTGTACAGAGGCTGCGGTTAAGCAAGGAAGGAAGAAAAAAAATTGATGATTTTGACAAGGATGTCATTAGACGTTTGATTTTGAAGATGTTTAATGCCAATCAACTTGTTACTCTCCGCATGCTGAAAAGTCGGCTGCAAGCAGAATGCGATATTAACGTCTCAAAAACAACTCTTTGGCAACTTGTCAGAAGTGTCGGCTTCTCTTTTAGAAAAACGTCTGGCGGAAGGACTTTTTAATGTGAAAAACCACATCTGGATGCAGCTCGAAGCAAATACCTTAGGCAGATTCGTGAGAGAAGGCAAGACGGCTATGATATAGTGTATTTGGACGAATCTTGGGTTAATGCTCATTATATGAACGAGAAAGAATGGCATTCTGTTGACGGAGACCATAGAAGGAAAATTCCCAGCAGCAAAGGTTAACGCATTATATTAGCACATGCTGGCAGCAGACAGAATGGGCTTGTCCGTGATGCAGAGCTTATTTTTCTATCAAAGTCTGTAGATGGTAGGGACTACCACAGTGAAATGAATGGGCACATTTTTCGAGATTGGATAGTGAATACACTCCTCCCGACTCTAGATAGGCCGTCTTGCCTGGTGATGGATAATGCGTCCTATCATAATGTTCTAGCGCAGGAGGATAAAGCTCCCACTTCGGCAAGCACGAAAGACGAAATCAATAGGTGGCTTGTGAATGAAAATATCTTCGCCGACAACAGCTATTTAAAACCAGAGTTGTTGCAGCTTGTGAGACAGAGGAATAAGACAAAAGTGTATCTGATTGATAAAATCATCCAAGAGCAGGGTCATGTTTCTCTCCGACTCCCACCTTGCCATTCTCACCTTAACCCAATAGAGCTGGTTTGGGCTAGAGTTAAAGGGCAAGTGGCCGCCCAGAACACCACTTTTAAAATGTGCGATGTTAAAGACATGACTCGTGAGGCCCTTTCACGAATAGACACAGAGTACTGGGCAAAATGTGAAGAACACGTGCTACAGGAAGAAGATTACTGGCAGCGAGATGGCTTGCAGTTTATCCAACCAATAACTGTTGTGAACTTATTGGAGTCGTCCGATTCGGAATGAGGCACGTCGATCGCATTCCTATAATAACACATAAACAGTTACGATTCGTCATAGCTTCCTGATGATTTACTGCTATCATGGTTCATTATCAGAACATCATTCCTCGTATCAAAATCACATGAACAACCAATCACACATTTAGGACACGCCTATGAACCGTCTTGTCGCACAAATGTTGTGATTTACTGTAAGAATTAATGTTACGGGCAGATTTAGGCAAATGTTCCAAGAAGATCAAAGAAAATCGCCGTTTTGCAAATTTCGCGACAGCTGTGGATGTAATGATTGCAAAATCTTAACTGCATGGAAAATCTAAGACTGCATGCAAAAATTCATGTCCATACAACAAACAGTTTTGGAGAAAATTGACGCTTTCTGTGGGCACGAATTTCCGAACGGACTATAGTCTTTTAACAGTTAAAATAAATATGGAAAGATTGGTGCAATTTTGCTGTAAATACAAGTTTTTGTCACTGAGACGTAGGTGAGGATTTATCAAAAGTCCGTTGCTTTCGCCTATTTTACACGAAAACTTAACTCTAGGTGAGTCCTGTCGCCGTGGTTTCCGTCACTTCTTTTTGGTGATGAGTGCACTTCTCCACATACTAGCGGCGTCGTAACGTTAGTACTTCAAACTGTCTGATAACTTGTAGCCACGTACGTTTAGAAAAAAATAGAAAGACAGATGCCTCTGCTAAGTACACTGAGTTGTAAGCTTAACAGGCGCATCCTCTCGCTGTTCACCCACCAATATTAATCTCTCAGAAGAATGAAATTCTTTAGTACACAACGTAGCTCAAGAAAGATGATTAAAATTCACCAATATTCCTCTGGGTATTAACTGGGAAAATGTGTCTGGACAGCGCGAATAAGGATTTGTGCCTGAACTAACATTAACAAGCTACATATATTTCACAAAATGATATGATACACTTGAGGGATATGTGATGTAATCATCACTCATCACTGCTCCAGTCGGAGTCTGGGGTCACCTCTGCTGTCGGGTTTTTCTGCACGACTAGCCAGAAACAATCACCCGCGCATGCTGTAGCGGTTTATGAATATACTATTTTCGTATGTTGAGGTTGCTATCCTCATATATATAACCACTTAGCAAGAAGACATGTTAATTCACATTTGTAAAATAAATGTTCACAACCTACCCCAAGATTTTGGGTTATACACAATCTCCTCGCACAGGTTTCGGATGGACACGAGCAATTTCGGTGCATATGCTCTCGAATCAATTTCGTCTGAGAAATTTTGAATCCCTTCTTATGACGGGTATTCTGCAATACACTTGGCCTGCAAAACTAGTAATTCCTCTTCGACGGGTGTTCTACGATACACTTGGTCTGGGAAAGTTTCTCTGATGATCTTCTTCTTCTTCTTCCGTCCTTAGCCACCGACCGTCAAAGCAGTCAGTGGCCATTACGCCTAGTGGCGTCTTAGGGCAACAGCAGATAGGTTTTCTTTGCCATTGTTTCCCATCACGCCTATTGGCGTCTTTAGGGCAACGGCAAATCAATCCATTTGCTGTTGTTTCCGTAATCGAAGTGACTGGCAAACGGGTGATCAGCCCGTTGGTATTTCTCTGATGACGGGCGATCCAATTCCTTTAGGTGTCCAGACTCTATATTTAAAGTCCTGGCCCCTTAAGTTTAAAGTCTCTGTATTTACAAAGGCGGGCTTACTTTTTAAGGTTTTACGTTTCCCAAATACTTCGATCTGTCACTTATAAGTATCGAATTCTCGGTCCGATCCTTCTCTTTCTGGCTTTTTGGGAGTTGCTCGTTTGAAGTTGCGAAGCTGTCTGTTCTGTGTCTCTGAGTTCGATAGATTTTATTTTCAGTTTCCAGTTCAAATCACAGATTGCACTTCCCGGCAAACTTGCCAATGAGATTCATTGTATATTCCGGCTCTCACTTCAATCCAATCGTAACTCTTTTCGCACTATGTGAACTGGGGTGTTTAATTTCAAAATTCCCCCCACGGGTTTAACATATTAAATTTAGTATCCCCACGCGTGACCTCTTTATAATAAGACGTAATATTTCCGGTGACATTTTGTGCACTCTTACAAACAAATGTGTTAACATGTTTGCCTAGCGTAATGTCTTCCGCCAAGATGTCTACCCAGACAGATTTTCTTTAATAATCACCAAGGATAGTCCCGCATAGGCAATAAACGCATTTACCACCTGTGTAATCTGCCAGACAAACAGACACGGTCGTCGGCAACCCCAGACAAACAATCTGATTCTTTTCAGCGATCGGGTGATTTACCGTCTTGTGTAAAAACCGTCATCAGCTTTTCACCTGGGGTCAAATGTTGGACCGATGCGTTTCAAAGGGTGGTCCGACTGAGAGAATAGATAAGCGTATGACAGGTATAATTACCTGGTATTATCGCACTTACCTTGCGGAACGTAAACAATTCTGCGTGTAAAGCAGAAACGTCCATAGGGGAGTATAGTGTTAGAGACTTCACCCTACTGATCCAACATAGAGCAAGGGGAAAAAATAGCCAAATAATAAGCGATCGGAGAGAAAAATGAAGAAGAAAAAAGATACTGCCGGAGTGGCTGAAGGTGTGAGAGAGCCACCAGAAGAACACGTACAGATGTTTTGTCACACTGCTGTTTCCGTCAATTCGTCTCTCTGGCAAGGGCATGTCTCCCGATCAAATCAAGAGGTAACCTCTTCTGGTAAAGTCAGGTATCTTCACCACCCGAGGAACGTAGGTTTCCAGTGTCGATCACAAGCTTTGAGCCACAGAATAGTAGTACAACTGGTAATGTAGAGTAGCCCCTCAAATGGCCTCTTCAAATCGTACCACAAACTTTAAAGGAAATAAAAGAACAAAACCTCTGCTAAGTTTTTGCTTTCCTGATATTAATCAAGCGCCTTTCCCGTTGTCCGTCAACCGATTCCTTTCTCTGAATGTTTTAATCTCCCTGAGCGTACTTCATATAACTCAGGGGATATGATGAATAATCACCATTATTTTAGTTAATTTAATTGAAAAATTGCGACTGGACACCGGCAAGTGCAATGGTTTGTGCCTGGGTGAACATATTTAAGTATACATACAACTTATTACAAATGACAGTAAATATATACATACAATGTCATAATCATCCACTCCCTGCTCCACTAGGAGTCTGGGGTTACCTCTGCCTTTGGTTCCCTGTGAGAACTAGCACGAAGCAATCGCCAGCCATTTGCTGTGGTGGTTCATGAATAAATCATTTTCACATGCTGAGGTTGCCAGCCGCGTCTGGACCTGTAAAACCTTCAGCAAGTTCAAACATGTCAAATTAAAATTATATAAAATATGTTACAATTCGCCCCAATAATTGGGACCTCTAGACTTCTTGCTCAGTAGAATAGTCTTGGCAACTTGATAAAGATTCCTCAAACACGCGTCAGTTGTATTATTTCTAGTTATAGTCCCTATGTGACTTTGTGAGTAGGTCCAGTAGGATTCCGGTTTCCGTATTAACAGGTAAATCTTCCTTGCTGTAGTGTTCAGAAGGAGTTCTGATATGTGTTGTGTCCGGTCCTCTAAGGTCAGAATCTTATAATTTTTCTGGCTTAGGTCCGAGCTGTCTACTTTTGACAATTCTGAAATGCAATGTGTTTTAGCCTCAGAATTTGCTAGGTTATATTTCAATTTTCCTGCCCACGCTTCCACCAGCGTTTCCGACAAAACTTCCAATAAGAATAAATGTTTATTTCTCTGACTCTCCTGTGATCCAATCCATGAGCAGAATGTATTGGGTCGGGGTGTGAGTTATTTACTTTCCCCCGCATGTTTTAAAATATCATTTTAAAATTTAAACACACGACCTTATCTCCCATATATGGCCCGACTTCTTCCCTCACTCTTAGACAACCTTTCAATTACGATTTGTAACATCGCCTGCAGATAGTGTCCTCGCTAATTTGTCTACCCAGGCGGGTTTCTCTGTAATAATTACACATATAATTCTGAACGGAAATGATTTAAGCAATTATCACCCGTACTTTCCTGGTCCCCAGAAGGATAAGCCACGACATATCGATGCATACAAATATTTTCCACAGACAACATCCGGTCTTCCTTTTGTATTCTTCTCCACAATGTCTGAACTCTTTTGTAGCGAACAATGCCCCCAGAAGGGCATGCGTGTCTGACGGGAAAGGATTACTAAGAAAGTCACCAATATTTTATGTTTACCTATGAAGTTAATATGGTTCAACAACTTAAGCGATTATAATTAATCCTTTAAGATGGTCAATTAGCCTTAAATAACACTATCACAGTGTGAACAGAGGTCAACAAATCTAAGGCGCGACGACGGGGCAGGCTTATGTGCATAAAATGAAGAAATAAATGGAGAAAGTAAGAGGGAAAGAAGGAAACGTAAAAGGACACAACCCAATTCCGTCACGTGAAGTATGAACGAAAGAGAAAATCAATATTATATTATTTACAGGCATGAAATGTATCCATAAATGCGGAACAGGTGTTGAGAATAGATAGGCCTAGATAATTGCACAATATAGTAAAACAGTATATAACAAGAACTTAAATTAATATATAAGGATCACAGTTCAGGGCCGGTGCTACCATTAGGCCAACTAGGGCGCAGACCTCAGAGGGGCGCAGAGTGTCAGTGTGTTAAGAGAGTGAGAAGTGTGAGAAACCAGAATAATTACTTAGCCTTGCCTAGGGCGCAAAATAGTCTGGCATCGGTCCTGGAATCACTGATGATGTGAGGATATGGGGTAGTCTGATGGGGTGCTCGTGTGGATGATGGCAGATAATTGGTGGATTGGATGTCATTCCGGACACCCCCGGGCTTTCTCACCCCTTTTCACCTTGTTAACAACAGGACAGTTATGAGAGAATTAACTTTTTGTTGCTGTTGTTTGTATTTGCTTGTTTTTACTGTAAATTGTTGTTTTGTGTGGGTTTTTTTTACAGGGGAGGGCACACACACATACATTCACACAATTTTAGTTTTGATTTTACTATATTTGGACTGAGTTTAGGGGGTGGAGAAGAAACTGTATTTAGATATCTGAAATCAGATTTTAGTATCTTGAAATTACTACACTATATATTCTAATTATAACCCATCCAGAGTTGAACTTTACGTGTAGCGTAGGGCAGAGCAACCTAACCTTTGAGGTGAAGACAGGAGTACGACAGGGATGCCCCTTATCAACCACTCTATTTTTAACAGTCATAGACTGGGTGATGCGCCAGACAACAGAGGGCAATCCAAGAGGAATAAGATGGACTACGTTTTCTACATTGGAAGATCTGGAATATGCAGATGACATTGCACAACTAGCACATTCACATCAACACATCCAGGAAAAAAACGGATAGACTTAATAAGTATAGCCAGCAGGTGAGCCTGAACATCAATCTAATGAAGACAGAGGTCATGACACTCAATGTGACACGGCTGTTTGCCAGCGACGCTTTAGTTTTTTTCTTTTTTTTCCTTGACCGCACGTGACAGAGGTCACATGGTCAACTTCCTAACGGGAACAAAATGTGGCAGTGTTTACTTTTGATAGGGCTTAATTAATGCTTTTATGCTACTTTATTATTATAAATACCGGCTTTAATTTTGCGTAAAGCTAGACTAGAAATGTTAGAGTAAATTTTAGAACAAGAACAAACATTTTATCACAATTAGAACAGAAGATATAATAGTCTGAAATAGTGTAAAATTTACGTTTAAAAATTTTTTTGTTATGGTTTGTTTCTAATGCAATTTACACTAAAACGGTCACAATCAACATGCATAACAAATTACAGAAATCAAAAGTAGAAAACCTGCAGAAAATGGATATCATAGTTTTGTTTTGGTTTCATGCGTCAAACATTAATTATTGAAACATTAAATTGCAAGTCCACATTTATTACCTTAAAATAACACACCCAATTGTCCCCAAAACATGAGAGCTAACAATTATCTCAATCATACATCACGATGGTCATGTAAAAAATGAGTATGGTCATGAGTAAAACGAAATGTTCAATTTAATAAATAAAACATATACCTATTAAATGATTTCCACACTCTGTTAATTCTGTCACTCTCACGCAACAACTGCCATAATTTGCTCTAGCCCCAAAATTTCGCTCAATTATCATTCACACTTCCCTTTTTTTATAGGAGGAATCTGTACATTCACAGATGGAGAAATTTGTAACAAATGAGTTTCCATTATAAATTTTAATTGTGAAGTTATATTTTTAATACCGCTGGCGCGTCTTTCAATTTTGGAAATAGTGGAATGTACAAATTCTCCTCCTTGCTCTCCATGCATGCCCATTCCAAAGCCATGAGTTCTGATCCAGTCTGCGCAATGTTTTTCTAATATGTGCTGTTTAGGAATTGTCTTACTGGAGAATAGCTTTCTGAACAAAGACATATATGTCTCTATTGATGCTGTTACTGATTCTTTACTAATTGGTTTACTGTGTGACATTTTGTTGTGAACTTTCTCAAATGCTTCGTTCATTGAGTTGAATTGTTCTTGGGCAATAAAAGCTATGTCAGTTATATCTTGTTTGTCTATAATTTTCAGTGTTTGTGTAATGATTGCTCTTGTAAGATCTTTATAAACTTTTTGTGTGAGATATCTGTGGCAGTGATTCCCTATGAATGCTCTGCTATGATAAGCCTGTGGTATGATTTTGTGTTTGGCTAGTACCTTGTCCAAGTGTGAGCAAACTGGACCAGACCTAGCACACAGATCTTGAAACTGAAGTTTGGCCAGAGCGTCTTGTGCATTTTCAAGTCTAACTTTAAAACTATCTGTCTCCTCCTTATCCTCACAAAGTTCAATACCTACCAGAAAAAATTCAATTTTAGCTTCTAATTCTTCTGCCTGTTTCCAGTTCCTATAAAATCTCTTCAAGTTCTTAATAGTACTAATGTTTGAATGTATCTCTTGCGAATTCTCAAATATCTTTGCGTCTATTGTATCGGCTACCTGTTCTAGAAGTCTGTGGTGTTTCAAAACAATGCCTAATAAAATATGAAGGTAAGGAAGAGCTACATTTTCAATTTCAATCTCTAACATTGGTTTGTGTAAACAATTATGGTAACGTGCCACTTGCCTTTTATTCCCTTTCCCATATTTCATATATGTGACAGGCCATCTTGTCAGCCATATTGTCTCCGTGGTTCACCCATCTTGTCAGCCATATTGTCTCTGCGGTTTAGTGCCTTTTCACCACATTATCTTCAAGAAAAAGATATATTATTAGGCCATAATAAAGCCTACAATTTAGTTGTGTTATATTTGTGTTTTTCGCTATTTCTAGAGCGATAATCGCGTGTGTTATTTGCGTGGCGCAATAAATCCGCACAGCGCACTAAAGTTGAGTGGTTAGCCTAGAGCCTATATAAAGAGATATCGGGCGGCGAACGGGCTTATTTTGCAAAAGCCGCCCAGAGAGAACAAACGAAGTTAGACACCAGAGTCAATCTGTAGATGCCTTGAGCACGTGAGTTTGATTTCAAAGCAAATTAGCATTAGTTTTCTATAATTCTGAAATTATATTGAGCGTGGCTGTTTTAATGTTTAGTGAAATAAATAGATAGATGTAATTCTAAAGGAGATTTCTTCCAGGACATTATGATTTAGTCTTGAAATGATAGATGAGTGAAAATAATGTCTGGATAGGTTTTATTGGGCATGCTAAGCCCAAATCCCATATGTGAACGTTTAAGAGCGATTATTTCATTCATCAGAAAGGCAAATATAGTATGAAACTATTTCATACATGGAACTGGACAGAGGTGTTATCAGGGACTTGAATTTAAATAGTAATAAACTATGGGTAAGATGGCAGCCACGTGGTGATGACTGTATAAAAGCGGAGCCAGCAAGTCTGAATAACACGCTTCGCGTGGTAAACCTATAATTTTACGCTATTTTATACCGGGTGAATTGACACGTGGGCGGAAGTAGGTTAATATAATTTTCCCCAGTAATAGATCAGAGTGTTCGTGTTAAATTTCCTTTAGGTGATGTATTTAGTTCCAGTTTTGTTGAAGTTAAGAATAATTATATTTTATTCTTTAATGTAAGAGCATTTAAGTGTATTTCACGATAGCCTACTTATCATAATCCTACTGTTTATCTTTAGTGGTTACTTTGAAGTGAGAATAGTCATTTAGATTTCTGGTGAGATTAGAGCCACGCCAGGGTGCGTAAGGCACGTTGAGACAGGTGTTTCTCTGTTTGCTCCTGGTGGAGCATGGAAACACCAATGCGGCTGGTGTCCATCACAAGCCCGCATGAAGCATTTATATGCTATGGCAGTGGTGTGTTTCTGTAACAATGGTTTTATATGATGAGTTCTCAATCTCATCAGGGGTCATATACGACACGCTTGCGGCCAGGTGCACCAGTCGTCACTTACGACATGTTCAGAGTGCAGTGACGAATATTGATACGGATCAGTTGCGAGGTGGTGGTTTATTCTCATTATTGAGAGTATTTGTTGTACATTTAGTTGAAGAATATTATTTTATGCCCAGTTGATTATTATTTAATGATTGTTATGTGAAGGATGGTTTGTGAGAGCACGTGGGCTCACTTGGAGATATATATTTCTCTTCTCCGCTCCTGAGGGAGCATTGGGCCACCAGTGTGGTTTGCCTCCGCATGAAGTATTCAGATGCTCTTGCAGTAGTGGTTTCGGTAGCAACCGATTTTACACGGTGAGATTGCCAGCCTCATGCACAACACCATACTAGTCTCATTGGACGACATGCATGAGTGTGTGTGTGTGATAGCTGAGTGTGTGTGCTCTTGCAGTAGTGGTTTCGGTAGCAATCTGTGTTACATGGTGAGATTGCCAGCCTCATGCACAACACTATACTAGTCTCATTGGGCGATATGCATGAGTGTGTGAGATAGTTGAGGGTATCAGGTGGGCGCATGTTTTCTGTATGGTAAGTGTTATTATCTATGCTATTGATTTTCACATAGACATTGTTTTATATATTGTTTCTTTCAGAAAGTCTATGAACACTGCCTGGGTGTTCGGTAGTATTAAATGTTGATCTGTATAAGGCTTTGTGTTGCTTGAATTGCTAAGTCTGCTGCTGAGAGGGTTGCAAGCAACCAATAATTGCAACCCCTGTCAAACGATCCTTAATAAATTTTCTTAGTGCATGGGTCCAGAGTGTGAGGTAGCCACATCGACATAAGTTCACCTCTACCACCACACCTAGCCCCTGTCTCATATATCTATTGTAATCTCTTATTAACATGGCCAAACTTCTTGGTTTGCAAGTTGTATGCTCTCTGGATGTCTTTATTTCCTTGTTTTGCTGGAGACACCACAGACATGGGTATGTTCCTTGAGCTCCAGCCAAACCAAACATTTTCATCAAAAAGTCATAATCCCCGAATAAGAAAACAACAACTTTTTTACCATCCCACTCTAAATCTTTTAGTGACTCTATCTGAGCTTTCATGCCATTCATAAATATTTCTAAATTATCATATGTATCTCTGACTCTAGCCATTGATAAAAGGATGGTATTAGATTTAGAATTTGGTTTCTCTAAATTTACTACCTGCATTGTAACTTTGAACTGTGAATGAAAGAAGATATACAAACAGTTACTTAGAATTCTTTGGCAGCCGTTGTGTGCACAGGATTGTTTACCAAAGAACACTAATGGAACAGTCCTTATCTCACACACAATAAAAAAACAAGACATTCATATTATAAATACAAGATTAACAAGACTTGAAAGATAGATCAAAGTATGTGGAAGTAATCTATCTATAGCTTTACATGTTTTCTGGCGCTTATATACGTAGCTAAATATCATTATCATCATCATCATCTCAGCCCGTAACCCGTCATGGGTCGTAGGGGTGCCATGGTGGAAGCATCAGCAGACAGGGTCCTCCACTGCTCTCTATCCTCAGCAATGCGTACAAGTGTGGAAAAACCGTGTCCTGCCCATTCCTTGATGTTATCAGCCCAGGATTTTCTCTGCCTTCCTCTTCTCCGTTTACCTTCGACTGTTCCCTGAAGGATCGTTTTCGAAAGAGAGTCATAACGAGTTACATGCCCAAACCAGGCAAGCTTTCGACGTTTCACTGTTGACAAAAGTGGTTCTTGGTGGCCTGCATAGGTGTTTATCTTCTCTCTAACATAGACATTTGTTTTGTGCTCTTTATAGCAAATGCGCAGAATTCTTCTATAACATTTATGCTCGAAAGCCTGAATCCTTCGCTCCGTATCTGCAGTGAGTGTCCAGCCCTCACACCCATACAAGAGAATAGATAATACAAGTGATTTGTATAATTTGATCTTCACAGGAAAACTGATGTTACTTTTCCAGATCACATTCAACCTTGTCATGGCAGCTGAGGCCATCTCAAGTCTTGTCTTGATTTCTTTACTTGATCTTCCATCACTACATATAGTGGACCCGAGATATTTAAAGGTGTTAACTTCTTCTAACGTTTGCCCATTTAACGTAATGTTGGTCGGAACATGTTTCTTATGGCTATTCACCAATATCTTGCTTTTTTCTATATTAATTTCCATCCCATATGTTCTTGTTACTTTCTCCAGTCTAGAGGTAAGGTCTTGAAGTTCTGATTCTGATCCAGCTATCAGATCAATATCATCAGCAAAACGTAGGTTGCACAGAGGTCGGCCTCCAATCGATATGGTTGATTTATAATCGTAGAGAGCCTCCTGCATAATATGTTCTAGATATATATTAAAGAGCACTGGTGACAGAATACATCCTTGGCGAACTCCTACAGTTGTTTTGAAAAATTCTCCAATATCGTTGCTTGCAAAAACAGCACTGCTTGCATCCTTGTATAGTGCTTCAATGATATCTATGATGTTAGTATCAAAATTGAATTTTCTCATTACTTGCCATAAGCCTTCATGCCAGACTCGATCGAAGGCTTTTGTGAAATCGATGAAATTATGGTATAAATCGTGTTGATGTTGGAGATGTTTTTCGATAAGTAATCTAATATTGAAGATTTGTTCTGAGGTACTTCTTTTTGGTCTAAAGCCAGCCTGTTCCTCTGACAAGATTTCTTCTGATTTCTGTTTTATTCTGTTCAAAAGTATCCTTAACATCACCTTACTTGGATGACTAATAAGGCTAATGGTTCTGTAGTTCTTGCACATTTTTAGATTTCCTTTCTTTGGAAGCGGTATTACTAATGACTGCGTCCATTCTTTTGGCCATTTTTTTGTACTCCATATCTTCTGGCAAATTGTTGCCATGATTTTTACTATATCTGGTCCTCCATATTTCAAGAGCTCTGCTGGGATATTATCCACACCCGGTGACTTCCCTCCTTTCATCGAACATATAGCCTCTTCCACTTCTTCCCGTAATATTGCTGCATTTCCGAGTTCCCTGTTTTCGCACTTAATGTTGTTTAATATGCCTAAGTCAGTGTCAAGTTTACAGTTATATAATTCTTTACAATATTCTGTCCACCTTTTCATTACAGCTGTTTTTTCATTGAGCAGAGCCCCATTGCTATCTTCTATGACAGTTACCCTGGGCTGTTGGGGTTTTGATAGTTTTCTTAATGTGTCAAAAGCTGCCTTGCTGTTACCTTTTATTAGCCCCGTATTAATGGACTCACATTGATCAGCTACCCATTTTTCTTTGGCCTGTTTCATTTTCTTCCTAATATTTTTATTCACTATACTGTATTGCCATGCTGCTTCAGGAACCTCTTTCTTAACCTTTTTCATTTCCCGCCGTGTATCACATAACTTCAGAATGTCATCTGTAACCCATGGTTTGTTTATTTTCTTTCTTTTACCAAGTATTTCTGTTGCTGATTCAATGAGCACGTCTTTCATGTTCTCTGTGATTGAGTTGATATCATCTTCCAAAAAGTTGAGAGCTGCGAATTTTCCTCCAACAGTTGCCTCAAAGATTCCCGCGATTTCTGGATCTTTCAGTTTGTCTAAATTGAATCTTAACTGAGAACATCTGTTTTGATTATAGTTCTTTTTAAGTTTAAGCTTGAGCGCCATCAATACCATGTCGTGATCACTACCAATGTCGGCGCCAGGAAAAGTCCTAGTCTTGGCTTTATTAATACTGGACTTGAATCTTTTGGATACAAGAATAAAATCAATTTGGCCATGTATCTCAGTTTTTGGGGCATGCCACGTTGTTCTTCTTGATAACTTATGAGGAAATAGTGTATAAATGAATGAAAATGCAAAAACAAATGGTGGTTTACAAAAAGTTATTTTTTACAACCTTATTTAAGATTTGCGAGTATCAGGAATGCGTTTACAGTGATTTAAATGTTATAAAATCTGGTGACAATATGCTTGTTCTTATAATGCCAAACTCACAAAACTGACTACCACACATTCTCAAGATATCAAACAAAAAAAAAAAAAACAGTATGTGGAAATAATCTTTAGCTTCCCTTCGAGAAGTCTTTATAATTATAAATTCATTCGAATGGGCCGATTTTTAGATATTACATTAATAAAAAGATTACTTTTGTTATGAATTTTCTCAAATGATGACGCTGTTTTCAAAAGTCTGTAACTCCGTCAAATATAATTTCAAACAAATAAAAATGCAATCAAAAATAGAACACAGAACAAAGTTATAGTACACAAAAGAATTTTAGCGCTATGTTTATCCAGAACGAGTGTGTAATGATTTATATATTAACGATTTTACACACACATCAGCTGATTTTCCCCCCAAAACCCTCTGGTGTCTTTTACGGTGCAAAGAAGATTTATTACCCGGTGTCAGAAGTCCGGTCACTGAAACTAAAAGCGCTCTGGTATAGGGTACAAACAGCCGTGGTGAGCAACCCCGAGCCCGTAACAGTAAGGAATCAACAACTGGAACAGACAGACACCTTCACATACCTAGGATACATAGTAACATCAGATGGCGGAGCAAGCAAAGACATCAACAACAGAATGAACAAAGCAAGAACAGTATTTTATAGTCTAAACAACATCTGGAAGTCCTCTCAGTACAGCACAAGCACAAAATTAAGGTTATATCAGAGCTGTGTGCTTTCTGTGCTTCTCTATGGTGCGAAATGCTGGAGAGTAACAGAGAAGGAAATGTCGAAATTGTCCTCTTTTCACACAACCTGCCTAAGAAAAATTCTCCGAATCTTTTGGCCGAATACCATCACCAACCAAGATCTGCTTACTCGGAGCAAGCAAGAGGACATGCATACCATCATAGCTGGCAGACGCTGGAGCTGGGTTGGCCATGTCCTCAGAAGAGACCCCGATGCCATCACAAGAACAGCTATGCTTTGGACCCCTGAAGGAAAACGAAAAAGAGGTCGACCAAAAACAACCTGGCGGAGGACTGTGGAGGCTGAGATGCAAAGAATGAACCAGAGTTGGGGCACTGTACGAAGGATGGCCACCGACCGAGCAAAGTGGAATCAATTTGTTGCTGCGCAACAAGACGCCACCAGGCGTGATGGCCACTGACTGCTTTGACGGTCGGCGGCTAAGGATCAAAGATAAAGAGTTGAACGGGATACTTCGTTTTAAAAAAAAAGTCCTCTTCTTCCGTTGACTTCATTAAGCCCCCCCCCCCCCCTCTCTCTCTCTCTCTCTCTCTCTCTCTCTCTCTCTCTCTCTCTCTCCCGGGAACAGCAGGAGGCACTTCAAATATTAGTCCTACTAATTCCGTATTATCACATGATTAGCTCCAAACGCATCTGATATTGAGTATTGATGCACCGGGCGTTGACCTGCATTCCAGTTTATTTATACCCGGCAACAGCTTCCCCTGACCTGTTTGCCGGTCGACCCACCAGCATCTCGGCCTTGACATTGCTAACCAGAAGTTTTCACAGCAAGGTTAGCGCGAGAGAGAAAGACTGGTTTTCGACCGTAGGATTGTGGTGATCGTACGCGTGCACACGTTTTTTCACTTCCGTGTGGAGAATTTTGTTATCAAGTGTTTCCTTGTATTAATTCAGCCCCTCAGCATTGGCTCAACTACTATATTCATTGTCCATGACACGATGTGTCATTAAGGCCGGGGAGTGGGACGAAGCAACTGATTGCAACACATTCTTAAAATAAAGTCGTTGTGGAATTTACAGCGATACCCGCCAGACAGATACATTTGTAATGGTTCACACTTGACAGAGAAAATAAGTTAAGAGAGAAAATAACAACGAAATTTGACGGCACGGGAAAAAGTGTTTATAAATGGTAAGTAGGCCTACGTATTTTTTGTGTGTTTTTATTTCGCGGTCAAAGTTTCCGGGTTCAAAACCTGGAGGTGTCACGCGCCTGATGACCCAGCTGTAAATTGGTACATGACTGCTCATGCGTTAGGGAAGGCAAAGACAGCAAGGAAGGAAACGGGTCATGCCACCTCATAAAGCTGAACGATGTCAAAATGAAGAACAGTGGGCCGTGGGTTCGATATGGCCTTAAAAACAACAGACGCAGTAGGCTAATAAGAGGTTGTGGTTAGGAATCCTGTACCTAGCCTAACTCAAAGCCCTAACCTTAATTCTAACCCTGACGGCTTGGGCGACTTATTTGGTTGGCATAGAGGAACACATCCCACTGTGTTTCATTTCAATCAAGCTGAACCCAGGGTAAAATTCGGTTTTAGTGTCGGCGTTCGTCCGGCGATCAAGAGTGACTTCCCTTTAATATGCAGTGTTGCCAGATATGTCCAGGAATCACACTGGGGACGGCCACATGTTCCTTCTCTGTTCCTCATATAT
This sequence comes from Oreohelix idahoensis, assembly GCA_024509875.1. Taxonomy (NCBI): domain Eukaryota; kingdom Metazoa; phylum Mollusca; class Gastropoda; order Stylommatophora; family Oreohelicidae; genus Oreohelix; species Oreohelix idahoensis. The sequence continues at coordinate 176,393 of JAMPIV010010462.1, read as the reverse complement.
TTGGCAGAATTACAGGATGTTCAGCAGTCACATTATCGGTGCTATAGTTTGTCGGCAGTTCCTGTTATAAATATTCTGCTATTTATGCCAGCTATGCAACCTATAAAACAAAGTATTTGAATCCACATTTTAATTAAGATGATAGGAAATTCTATACACAGCAATACTTCTTCATTCACCCTCAGACGTCAACTTGAATAAGTTCAAAGAAAGCAGTGCTCAGTCTCAGGCTGCCAACATCTCTGCAGAGCTTTTCCAAAAACGGCACCGGCGATCACCACACGCACCCTCTCTGTTCCTCACATGTTGGGCACCCCGAAACAGATGCCCAGCAGTCACTACATCAGTGCCACACTCATCAGCAGCTTCTCTCCCCAACTTGTTGAACAGATGGCATACCAATCTGTCATGACTCCTTGCGAAGTATGAAGATCACTTGTTCACTCCTGCTTGACAAAACTTCTGGTCTCCCCACAAGCCACGCTTGCGTCAAGCTGAGGCAGCACCCTGTCCCCCGCCAGCCTCCCCATATCCTGTGATACTGCAGTGAGAAGCTAAGCACAATGCTACATTATACAGATGTGGAAGTGCATCTCTGTCTGTTAGGCTAATTATACCATCATTGACTTTTGGAATCATCCACACACTTTCAGGGATTCCCCCTGTGGTGAAACATGTTGAGAACCCAGCATTACACACTAAACTTGGAGGAGTCACTTGAGCCCCAGATGTAACTCTGGCTTTTACCTGGTTGGCTGCATGCAGGGGGATCTCAATGTAAGCCCATGATAGGCAGGGGGAGCTGAAAAGTGGCTCTGTGTAGGACGTGACAGTTCCTTAGCAGAGCCCAGAACCAGAACACTCTCCCTGTTTGGAGAGCCCTATTGGATGGCGGGGAATGCACATTATGTCATGCACTTCTTCATCCTAGGTTAGGACCAGATGAGATAGTCCTTTGCATGTGAGGCAAGTTGGATAAATTGGAGCTCGTCTTCAACTCAGCATGTTTCGGAATGGCGGTAAAGCCTAGATCTACAGTGTAGATAGTTTACTCTCAAAAAGGTAGTAATCCAGACTTAAAGGTCTTTAATATTTGGACATGCGCCCTAATATAACTGACTTGGTTGAACGGGATGCGTCTCGCCAAATCGAGACATTTTATTTTAAAAAATACAGTGTAGATAATACCAAGGAGTCTTCAACTTGGTATTAGCTGGAAAAGAGTGAGAAGCTCACCAGCTTTAGTTCAACAGCAACATTGAGATAGTCACCTGTTAGCATTATAAAGCAGCTCTAGTTTTGGATTTCCCAGAGTAAAAGAAGAAGAAGAAGGAAAATTTTTAAAAAATACATGGAGATGATTATCTGAGATAGATGTAATAAATATGTTTTTTTTAATTCATGGAGGAGACTTTAACAAAGTATCTGGGATGACACAGCTTGGAGAAAACACTTGGAACTCCTCTGCTTCACAGGGAACTGAAAAGTTACAAGAGAGGCACTGTAATGTGTACTGCACCCAAACTTCTTATTTCTGTACAGCACAAGCAAAAGGAGATTAGGGATTAACGTAGCAGGAATAACTGAGGACATAACATTAGATATACAGATCATTATCATCATCATTTCCTTTGCGCTTCTTGCGGAGCATGGAGCCACCACTGCCAGTATGTCCTCTTACAGGAAGCTTGCACCAAGCAAGGAGCCACCACTGCCAGTATGTCTTCGTGCAGGAAGCTTGCACCAAGCAGTCACATGACCCTGGTCGGAAGCTTGCACCAAGCAGTCACATGACCCTGGTAGGAAGCTTGCACCAAGCAGTCACATGACCATGGTAGGAAGCTTGCACCAAGCAGTCACATGACCATGGTAGGAAGCTTGCACCAAGCAGTCACATGCTCTTTCAGCAGTGGTTTCTGTGACAATTTGTTTTACACGATGAAGTTGCCATGTTTGACATGTTAGTTTTAATAGCAGAATATAAACGTGACCTTCAGCATGTTCTAGAAGCATCCTTTGCCGAAAAGTACTACTAAAAGTTCAAGTTAAATAGCAGTAACGCAACTGATAATTCAAAACAGACGTAATGCAACTGATAACTGAAAAAATGTAGTTCACTGATAAAGTTAAACAACCGTAATGGACTGATAACAGCAATAATACTGAAAAGAATGTTGGTTTATATCATTTGCTCGGGACCGAAGACGCAACAACAGTGATGAATGCAGTCAGCAACCCATAGCTTGACTGCTTGCATCTGGGTCAGCGAACCAGAGCTGACCAAGACCCTACTCCACCTCCAAGTGGTGGTCCTGGAAACATGAGTAGGGATCGAAGAGGGAAGGCAAACCCGGTCCCAAAAAATGCAGTGCTGAAGTCAGATGTGTCGGCCGAAAGGCGCAAATATCGCAGCTTCGCTGTAAACGGACACAACGCAACCTACGTCCTTTTCAGGACGAATGAGGAAAAAGAAGAAGAAGATTTGCTCAATCTTTTGAATCTCCAGTCTGGAGAAACTTGACAAAGTGTCTTTTTCATGTTTTTTTTTTTTAACTTAGATGTCCTCTCCTAGAATGCTACATGGACCTTGTCTGCCACATGGAAGTATTAGTTCTTGTGCTTGATTTTCACACTGTACTATAATTTTTCTTAATGTACCATTATTTTGTGAGTAGTTTGTAAAGTTACAAAAATGACAGCCAGAAAGGTACAAACTTTCATAAATGTGTGCTTACCCAGCATCTTCTTGTTTGGTTCTTGACTGCAGACTGACAAAGCAGTCAGTGATCATCGCGTCCTGTAGGGTAGCAACAAATGTGTCTTCACTTTGCTCATCAGCTGCCATCCTTTATATTGTGCCCCAGCTCTGATTCATCCTTAGCATCTCTGCCTCCAGTAAATAAATATGTGATAGTGATGACAATGTGAAAGTAAGGGGTAAGATATAGTTTTATCACGAGGTGATCGTGTAAGAGAAAGGACAGTCTCTGGATAGAATAATTTATCTAATCCAGCCTATCTGGATGACGATATTTAAATCAGACGCACTTTCTCTCCTTGTACGAAAATACAAGTTACACTGCACTCACATGCACACAATTCTGTGACAGTTACGCACGAACGTGAAAACAAACTATGTATAACATATAGTGGATAGGGTTGACCGACACAATAACTAAAGGTTTAATAAAGTTTATTATCAATAAAAAATCACAACATAAATCATATGCATCAAGAGATCATGGTTTGCAGACAAAAAATGAAAATTAATCAAATAGGTTCTCCCCTCTGGTAAAGAAAAAGAAAGGACGATCCCAACAGAGGTTAATTAACCCACAAGATCAAAGGTTAACAATAAGTTATGAAATAGTCATTATGGGAAAAGAATAGGTTCCTAATGTAAACTATCCCGTGACTAATCAGATTATTGAGATAAAAAAAAAGAAAGAAGAAACCAAATAAGTATATGATGTTAACAAAAGACTTAAGTTTCTTTCTCTGTTCATTCAATTCACATACACGCAGTGGCCACTTTCAGATACACTTACCCCAGTAGTTGTCGCAGGCATTCCAAGGAAATACACTAATAAGTAATATATATATTTAGTGTCAAATTTAAGTTTGCCAAATCCAGCCCCAGACTCTCTGTAGTTGCTGACTGCAAATTTCACAGGAGTCGCTAGAGTCGGTGTTAAATTTTTGTCCTGGTTACAATAAGTTATCTATGCCTTCTATTGGTTGGAGTAAGGTTCATGCGTGGTGATTGCCGATGTAGGATGAATAGAACATATACAGTTCCTAGGGTGTTAAGCCTCAGGTGGTTGAAACGCTAGGTTTAAGTTACACAAATGTTGCTGACAATATATTGCCACAGTTGGCTGATGAGATATATATATAAGTAAATCTGGTAATAGTTCTGGTCCAGTTAATATTATAATTCATTGGTTCTATTCTGGTTTCTCTCAGGAAAATGAGGAAAATTGGACCGCACAGGTCACAGCAAGAAGCTCATCAATATTAAATATTCTTGGATGCTTATAATATTATAAGTTCGTATGATCATAAGTTCATATGGCCATAAGAAAATAAGTCGCTAGTACTCAGATTTAATCAGCCTATATTTTAGGAAAAGAACATATAAACATTTAACCAAATTATCAATATCATATCTAACACTTGTTAAAAATAGGACCTCTACACCACTCTGTTATAAATTAGATTTAAAACATGCGTGTCTAGCTTATCCTGTCATTCTGTTAACGCGTGATATGAACACTAGACATTAAAAAAAATTTACATAAAATGGATAGAAGTGAATAATATATGCCGTCAGTAGACAGTTATTTAATGTATGTACTAGTCAATTTAAAACATCTGTTACTGGAAAAATAGCGAGTGATTAAATTTACTTTACGGCTGGAAAGTTAGCTATAAGTTATTTAACTGGATGAACTAGTCAGCTCGTGCAGAATGAGCTTCAAACCCAAGAAGTCGAGAAGCCTATCAGTCAGGAAAGGGAAGATAGCAGAGGACATATTCATGGTTTCCAACCAAAGAATCCCTACTGTCATTGAAGAACCTGTTAAAAGTCTTGGCAGGGTGTACGATGCCTCATTAAAAGACTCGAAGGCAGTGCAACAGACAATAGAAATGGCAGACAGAGGGCTACAGATTATAGACCAAAGCAGACTCCTGGGAAAGTTCAAACTGTGGTGCCTCCAGTTCATGTTGATACCGAAGTTTTTGTGGCCACTGCTTATATATGAAATAAGCACAAGTATGAAATAAGCACAAGTACAGTGGAGGCTATAGAGCAGAAGGTCAACAAGTTCATGAGAAAGTGGCTAGGGGTACCACCAGGTCTGTCAGATGTAGTACTGTACTGCAAAAAGTCAAAACTTCTGCTTCCTTTCAAGTCAGTTGTTGAAGAGTACAAAGTTGGAAAGGCAAGGCTTGCAATGATGCTACGCGAGTCAGCTGATGACGTGGTTAAGTCCATTCAGCCCACACTGAAAATGGGAAGGAAGTGGAGAGTGGAAGAAGCTGTTGATGCTGCCCAAGAGTCACTCAAACTGAGGGAGGTAATCGGATACACACAAACGAATAGACGGGGATTTGGTCATGGAGACATCCGCTGGTGGTCCAAGGCATCAAGCAGGGAGCGCAGAGACATGGTAGTTCAGGAGATACGAGGAGCTGAGAATGATAAGAGGTTGCAAAAAGCAGTGCAGCAGGTCCAACAAGACCAATGGACTACATGGGAAGGAGCCCTGCAGAGGTCCTTGACATGGAATGATATATGGCATATGGCACCTCTTAGGCTCAGCTTCGTTGTTAGATCAATGTATGACCTGCTGCCGTCGGCCACCAACCTTGTGAAATGGGGAAAGTTGGATAATGAGCAGTGCCCCCTGTGCCAGGGGAGGCAGACACTCGAACATTGGGCGATATGCATGAGTGTGTGAGATAGTTGAGGGTATCAGGTGGGCGCATGTTTTCTGTATGGTAAGTGTTATTATCTATGCTATTGATTTTCACTTGACATTGTTTTGTATATTGTTTCTTTCAGAAAGTCTATGAACACTGCCTGGGTGTTCGGTAGTATTAAATGTTGATCTGTATAAGGCTTTGTGTTGCTTGAATTGCTAAGTCTGCTGCTGAGAGGGTTGCAAGCAACCAATAATTGCAACCCCTGTCAAACGATCCTTAATAAATTTTCTTAGTGCATGGGTCCAGAGTGTGAGGTAGCCACATCGACATAAGTTTACCTCTACCACCACACCTAGCCCCTGTCACATATGTCTATTGTAATCTCTTATTAACATGGCCAAACTTCTTGGTTTGCAAGTTGTATGCTCTCTGGATGTCTTTATTTCCTTGTTTTGCTGGAGACACCACAGACATGGGTATGTTCCTTGAGCTCCAGACAAACCAAACATTTTCATCAAAAAGTCATAATCCCCGAAAAAGAAAACAACAACTTTTTTACCATACCACTCTAAATCTTTTAGTGACTCTATCTGAGCTTTCATGCCATTCATAAATATTTCTAAATTATCATATGTATCTCTTCTCTAGCCATTGATAAAAGGATGGTATTAGATTTAGAATGTGGTTTCTCTAAATTTACTTCCTGCATTGTATATTTGAACTGTGAATGAAAGAAGATATACAAACAGTTACTTAGAATTCTTTGGCAGCCGTCGTGTGCACCAAAGAACACTAATGGAACAGTCCTTATCTCACACACAATTAAAAAAAAAAGACATTCATATTATAAATACAAGATTAACAAGACTTGAAAGATAGATCAAAGTTTGGAAGTAATCTATCTATAGCTTTACATTTATCTGGGTAGGCAAGCGAAAAGTTACACTGTTCGTTTGTTCGGCGTGTGTAATTTGTATATTTACCAGTATTAACATCCATGTTATCCTTGTAATAGCTGTGTTCGGCTTCACAGTGGAATCTCCTTCCATACGGTTTGTACGGATCGTAGACTGAATGTTTGGTGACAGGACATGTATCCCGGCGCTGTGATTTTTCAAAGTTCATATGAGGGCGTGAGAGAAAGTGTGGGGGCTGACGAGGAGTAAGGAATGGGGGAAAGTGACTCTGATCATAAATGTGTGTTTCTGTCTTGATGGTGGGGGTCGAAAAAGATTGAACCTTGTCTGTTATATTTGTGTTCACAAATTTTACTTGCACTATAATTGCACCGTGTGCAACTGATGTCGCCTTCCCTGAGGTATTTAAACTCATTACAGGAAAATCACGGGTGGTGATAACTTCTGCGATTCCTTCTGTGATACTGATGTGGGGATCTTCGTTAATTGGTTAAAGGTTGTACTTCAATTGTGTGTCCTGGACTGAAGTATTGGGATCCTTTAATACGACCTTTTACTATAGTAAGAGAGTTTGGTTGTAATGTCACTGGTGATGTAAGTCGAACTAATGATGCGATATGAATGTCATCTTGCAACATAATATATTCGCCATTTATCTTTATTTTGTGTATATCAAAGTAAATTCTTGCCTGATGTTTATTCAAGAAATCACGCCCTAATATGAAATTTCGAGACATGCCTCTTGTAATTATAAAAGGATGAATACGTTTTTGATGTCCGATCTGAAATGTCACATAAGCAGTTCCAATCGTCGTCTGGAAGGGGTGTGTGACTTGGTAGAGCTGACTGTTGCTGTATATTTATTAAATGTTGTTGTTGTTGCTGTTGTAGCAGTAATTCTTGCTGATCAAGCTGCTGTTGCAACGTTTGTGGATCCATGATAGTGATTAGGCCTGTCTGCTATCACTAAAAAAATGGCTATTCGCTCGCCAAAATGAGTATGCTTTCACAAACGAAAAGGGCTGGTCGCGGCGTCAATGTTTATAGTATGCTTTCACTAAAGAAAAGGGCTGGTCACGGCGCCAATATAATAGTGTAACCGGGCTGGTTACGGCATCAATATAATACGTGTGTCGCCGGGGTCAGTTCAGTTAATTGTGTTGTGCGCAGGTAAATATTTTGACGAGAGCTAATTCTTTGTACGTTCTGGTTCAAGTCGTTACAAGCCTTTCGCCTGAGGTGGAAATTCCTGACCTTAGTTTATTCTTCTTCCCAAAGTCCGTTCTTACCCTTTTAGGTTTAGTGAAAAGGAATACCTCGTATAATGGTTTGTTAAAGTAATCCACTGTAACGTTCCAAAGAAAACTCAGCAATGTAGAAAAATAACATATAGTTTATTAACGTCATTAGAACAGCAATGTTATTGACACAATGGTGAAGTACTTGTTTCTTACGCTTACACAAAGTAGTGAGTATCCAAAATGATAGTGTATATCCACAGGAATAATATATCCAATAGAATAAAATACAAACTTGTCTACTTAGAAACTAACTTGTCTACTTAAAAATACTTGTCTAACTTGAAAACTTGTCAAGTTAAAAACTTGTCTTGATAATCTCAAAGACGAAGTTCACCTAACACTATCTGTAAAATCCTCTCGCCTAATGAATCCTAAAAATCTGTAAAAGCCTGTCTATCGCCCACGTCTCTCCTTTTTATAATATTTCTTCTTTTTTCCCCGCCAATTTTCACACGATGCTTTCTTTTTTCACACGGTACAATTATCTACATTTGCACACGCTTTCTCAGCTTTTCGACTTTTTCCACACGTCTCTCTCTCTCTCTCTCTCTCTCTCTCTCTCTCTCTCTCTCTCTCTCTCTCTCTCTCTCTCTCTCTCTCTCTCTCTCTCTCTCTCTAACAGCGAAAAAACCCAGATTAGCAACTCTCACTTTCACAAAATGTTCCATTCAAAAACATGCATTTACTATTTTGTTGTTCAGGGACAGCTTTACAATGCCTCTCTCAAAGCCGTGAACTTTTCATGATACTGTGTTTTATGCAAAAATGCCGTAACTGCTTTTAACGTTGTTATTCTCATTCTATATCGTTTTAACAATAACACGTATAAATAGTAGTGTATGCCAAGCGGTCACAACAATGAATGGAACCACACGGGATCAGAAAGGGTTGGCATGTATTAGTTGAGGAGATGTGGTCCACAGGGATCTTAAATGTAATGAAAGTATGTACAGCTTGGTCTGCTTAGTTCTTCAGAGCATCCTACCCACTTCCTCAGCAGGTCTTCTATGTTGCTAATCAATCCGGCATTTTTGTCATAACTCGCCTCTAAGTTTCCATGTTATCCTTCTTTATTTTACTGCATGGTAACGGATAAAAGTGGGTCCCTGTCAGTTTTATTTATTTAACTTTAATTGTTCTTGATTTTGCTTCTATTATTTGTTGTATGTGACACCGACATCATTCATATTTGTCTTGTTTTGGGGAGTTTTCCCTGCATGCCAGTCCTGACTTGCCGGATGTGAGGCATGCGTAATGACCCAACCCACAAAAGCCAGCTCCAGACCTCAGGAAAGAAGAATTTGAGGAAGGTGGTCCTTGTAACAACAATGGACATGGTCCGCCACGGAATCCAGACCCGAGTTGAACAGTCCCAGTTGCGATGGTTTAGTCATGTTTGCAGAATGAGAGAATGCCGGCTACCACGAGAAGCCGAGAACCAGGAATCCAGACGTCCAGGACGACCCAGAGTTCGCTGGGAGGACACTATCAGACAATCTCTGAAAGACCAAGGACTAGACTGGAACCAGGCCAAAAGAAAGACAGGTGATAGAATAGAATTGCACACTCTCTGGCTCATCTCTACACCTCAGAAGATGGCCGACTAAGTAATTACCGTAAGTTAGGAGTTTTGGGGGTTGCCTCTGTCATTTTTCGTTGTACGAATGTCTTCTGACGCCATAGGTCATTTTGGAGCATGTGTTCAAGGGTTTGAATTCCGATTCCACATGGACATTTGTTAATACAAGAGTAATCCTGGGGCGAAGAGCTGAGGCTGAAGATATGGGGCTGCCACATGGACGAAAAGACTGGTCTTCGTCCTAGCGACGCCCGCAGATTTAGCATGACTAACGCACTAAACGCAGAAAAAGCAGCGGATTTCTTCTGTACCCAGCTTTGAAATTATTACAAGAACACTTACGTTGTACATATGCCTTTACATTGTCTGTGTGGAGCATTGTTTTCCATGCACTCATTCATTAAATTCAAAGTAATTTAGGGCTGTTTAGCACTTGGGAAGCGTCGACTGGCAGAGTTCTTAGAGTGTTTGTTTATCGAGGCAGGCTGTTTAGCACTTGGGAAGCGTCGACTGGCAGAGTTCTTAGAGTGTTTGTTTATCGAGGCAGGCTGTTTAGCACTTGGGAAGCGTCGACTGGCAGAGTTCTTAGAGTGCTTGTTTATCGAGGCAGGCTGTTTAGCACTTGGGAAGCGTCGACTGGCAGAGTTCTTAGAGTGCTTGTTTATCGAGGCAGGCTGTTTAGCACTTGGGAAGCGTCGACTGGCAGAGTTCTTAGAGTGCTTGCTTATCGAGGCAAAGTTACCGGTTTCAAAATCTGGTAGCGTCATGCTCCAGTCTACTCAGCTATAAATAGATACCTGCTTTTTCTCTTGAGTTAAGGAAGGCAACGTCAAGGAAACAAATCCCACCTCATAAAGCTGAGACCTAGTATAAGTAAAGTCTCTAACACTTCACTCCCCTGTGGCATTATCTGTTATGGAACTACCGTTACCTTTATAGCTCTTGGGGGTGGCCCCCAGACGTTCGTTTAACAGCGTGTCGTACTACAACATTAGGAGTTCAGCGAGTGCGTTTTCTGAGGCAATTTTAGTTAGAAGTTGTGATAGCCTGATAGCTCGATATTCATCATAGTCGTGTTTGTAGTTCTACCTTCAGCAATAATCAATACCCGGCGCAAACTGCGTATGCGGTAATTTCTGACTGAACGTTTTGCAACACTAGAACATTGACATTTATTACTGACATGTTGCAACACTAGAACATTGACATTTATGAATGACATCTTGCAACACTGGAACATTGACATTTATGAGTGACATTTTGCAACACTAGAACATTGACATTTATTACTGACATGTTGCAACACTAGAACATTGACATTTATTAGTGACATTTTGCAACACTAGAACATTGACATTTATGAGTGAAATGTTGCAACATTAGAACGTTGACATTTATGTGTAAAACTAGCAATAACCCGTCAAAATTGACAGGTTTTTAATTATAGTGTATTGTTTCTTAAAATCCCATCCGCTGCAGAATGGGAGAAGATCGGCTACCACGACAAGCATGGGAAACAAAGAGCCAGGGATCCAGACCTCCAGGACGACCCAGAGTCCGCTGGGAGGACAACATTAGACAATCTTTGAAGGACCGAGGACTAGAATGGAACCAGGCCAGGAAGAAGACAGCTGATAGAATGGTCTGGCGCTCTCTCTTCCAAACCTCTACACCTCACGGTAGAAGGGGAACTACTAAGTAAGTAAGTATTGTTTCTGTTACATATAGAATGATCCATAATAATAAGTCTGCAATACTTTAAATTAAAATTTTGTCTTGAAGAAACAATCAAACACTGACATTTTAAGGTTATTTTTAAGAAAAATGATGTTAGATCCGTTGGACAGAAGAGTATCTTGATTGTCTGTTGATTTAATCTGCATCTCAGCACCTTCCTGTCTCCAGTTCATGTACTGTTTATCAATTGTGTTATTGGCTACTTTCTATAATCAAACTGTTCATGCACACCGTCATTTGCGCACTTTTCTATTTTCGGGAGAGTATATATAAGGGAAACAATACAATTATTGTCTAACTTTCAACCACAGTTGCACCCCTTAGCTGTGGTTGAAAGTTAATGTGACCGACCGACGTACTTACGACGGGAATTATGGTATTGGATGTTGCAACACTAGAACGTTGACATTTATGAGTGAAATGTTGCAACACTAGAACGTTGACATTTATGAGTGAAATGTTGCAACACTTGAACATTGACATTTATGAGTGAAATGTTGCAACACTAGAACGTTGACATTTATGAGTGAAATGTTGCAACACTAGAACATTGACATTTATGAGTGAAATGTTGCAACACTAGAACATTGACATTTATGAGTGAAATGTTGCAACACTAGAACATTGACATTTATGAGTGAAATGTTGCAACAATAGAACATTGACATTTATGAGTGAAATGTTGCAACACTAGAACATTGACATTTATGAGTGAAATGTTGCAACACTAGAACATTGACATTACTAGAACATTGACATTTATGAGTGAAATGTTGCAACACTAGAACATTGACATTTATGAGTGAAATGTTGCAACACTAGAACATTGACATTTATGAGTGAAATGTTACAACGTTTAACAGTGGCTTATGTGGCAGTTTGTCTTACATGGTGAGGTTGCTAGCCCCATTACACAACCTCATATCAGTACGAGTGCCGGAGGGTACAGTAGTTCTATCCTTTCTTTGACTCATCAGAACTACACGGGACAAATGTGCTACAGTGCTTCATTAATATTATCTACTATACACAGACCTCGAGGTTGCCCACTTGATACCTGGGTTCACACATTGTGTGTGTTTTTCCTCTGCGACCTGTGTTATTTGGATTATACTGTACTTGCTAGGAGGAAAGTTACATAAGTGATTGAGTCTATAAATACCTGGGTCATTTCCTGGTCATATATACTATAGTTGCGTATATCGTAATAAAAGTAACCATCGCCAACTATACACTCTTTTAGGAGTGCTCATTTGGCCGTGTGTCGTTTCACGATTCACCCTCGCAGCATGGCGATGGCGCGGTTCGGATGTAACCTGCTTCGAATCCCCATTGAGTCTCTAATTTCTGTTACTGTTCTGTTTTCTGTTGCTCTTCTCCTTTCATTCTTCTGAATGCCTACTAATTACCTATTCTCGCTAGTTTCTTACTGACCTAAATTTCCCAAACAGTAATTAGAATGTGTTATTAAAATACATATAAAAATTGCTGGAATGTTTTACTGCCATCTTTCAGACGTCTGCTCTAATATTTTAACAGTTTTGGCTAAAGCTTAAATTTCAAGATACAATAATTATTTGGTGAGCAAACAGGAAACTTAGCGCGCATGATTCAAGGGCATGTTATGCGCAGATAAAAATTAATTAGATTATCTAGGTCACGGCTGTTTGTACCTCAAGGTGAGCAAGGAATGTTAACTCTTCACCTGGATATAATTTTCACTCTCTGTATTCGCTTTCCAGAACCACTTTCATCTATTCTTATCTAGTACTTTCTGCTTACACAAATCAGAAATATATATTAGCACAACATGGCGCGCACATCAGTGCGTAACGTGTATATCACAGCAATGCAAGAACGCACACAGGCTTCCAGCGGGATCAGCCAATCCATTCGGTCCTGGCATCACCTCCCAGGGTTCTTCACCTCAGCCTTTTACATGTCTTTTGTTACATTAACAATATTTTTTACCCGTACTCCCAAACAATGAGGAAGCGCCTCACGGGGTTATAAGGCCAGGGTCTCATACGAGCTCTCGAAGGCCCTGCAGGTATATGTTACTGACTTCTTATAGCACAATATTGACACACATCGTGCATAATACGTGCAATATGCACCATACGTACGACATATGTCATATACAAGCACAAGAATATATTTACGAGACATGCTTATTTGATGTCACGATTTTGGTAACAGTTTTTAACAAGGTTGCCACTCAAGTTCTTGAGATAAACCCAGATTTTCTTCTAAAAAAAACCCCAGAAATACCCAGATTATTTTATGCCTCAAATACACGGGATAGACGATGCTTACACAATCTTTTAGTGCAACTTTAGCACAAATAAGCTGTGTGCTACGAATTTGTATTTATTTCTTCATTTTTATTTTATTTTTTATTACCAAAAATTCACAATTATATAAAAATGATTTTATTAACACCCCAATATATGAATTCTTCCCAACGGGCTGATCACCCGTTTGCCAGTCACTTTGATTACGGAAACAACGGCAAACGTATTGATTTGTCGTTGCCCTAAAGACACCATTAGGCGTGATGAGAACAACGGCAAAGAAAATCTATTCGCTGTTGCCCTTAAGACGCCACTAGGCGTAATGGCCACTGCTGACTGCTTTGCCGGTCGTTGGCTAAGGACGGAAGAAGAAGAGAGAAGAAAATGAATTCTTGAAAATGAGATATTTTAACAGTAACATACTTACAGTAGTTACATTAATAATTGTTCATCAAATCAAATATAAAATGTTAGTTGTAACTTGTTACTGTCGAAAATTGTCTCTTGTCAGCGACTCAGCATCCGTGTCGACAACTTCTCCTTCGTCAAGATCATATGCATGAATTGGCAACGTGGAATCTTGATTGTGGAGTTCCAAAATCTTTGCATATCTCTGCCGACAACGTCCTTCACGCACATCTTCAACGACGCCTTTACTAGGATTAAACTTATGACAAACTCCATCTTTGGCAACTGCTTGCTTGGCTAGTATTCGATTGGAAACTGTTTCACACAAAAGCTTGTTACGTTTCAGTGACATTTTTTGAGCATTTGTGCTGTCTGGAAACATCTGCTTGCAACAGTCAATCAAATGATCAGCTTGCGAAAACGGAGTATTATGTTTTGCCATGAAAGTATCTCAGCTTTAGCAATTTTGTCTTGGAGACAGGGCTCTTTTGGTTTTATGAAAAAGTTGTTAATGTTCAGAGTTTTGCTTTTGGCTTCGAAGTGCTTCTGTGTGCTTTTATGTGTCAATAAAGCTGATTTTTTGACATTAGTTAATGTACAGGAACAGACCGTACAAATCGCAGCATAGCGATTACCAGAGTCTGGCTTTATCCAATCCTTCAGTTCGCTGTCTGTTAGCCAGTCCTCACAAAAAGCCTGCTGATACCATGGCTTCACTTTTTTACGCGGTGGCGTGTGTCATCATGCTGCTACAACTACCTAGCGTACCTTCATCATCGCTCATTTTACAATCTTATAATAACAAAAAATACAATTCGCTGTTTATCTGGTTAAGTCTAAAATTTAAAAAAGAATACTTTAAAACACATCGCAAAAATGACTGAGTATTGTAGATGACAGCCATTAACAGAATAACATGAAATAGATAGTTGATGTAAACGAGTAAAAAAACAACGTTATTGATGTGGTTAAAAACAAGAATTAAATTTAAGTGTAATAAAAAATATATAGCACATAATTTTTTATATTTAATTATAATATAAATATAATGTATAATGCTCAGTGCACAGAATTTACATACATTGTAAATGCCAATTGTCAAATATACCCAGATTAATTCAGATATGGGAAAAAAATACCCAGATACCCAGACGAAAGTCAAAAAACCCAGATCTAGTAAAAAATACCCAACTGTGGCAACACTGGTTTTTAATGAACCACACAAACCGCTCGGGCTTTTTTTTATTTTCTTTCTTTTACTTTATCTCTTAAGGTCGTCTCGGATGATCAGATCACCTCGTGTTGAAATGGACAGTATAGCCTGAGAGAGCCTCCTATCACCATCCAACCTTTTATTAACATTGCTTAGCCGTGATTATTTGTCGTGCCCTAACAACTTCACCCGACATTGGCACGTTTGGCAGACGATTCAAGTCTCGCGCTTTCTGTCTTTTTTTGTTCTCGCGGTGTTTACTTTGTCCTTCACCTTGTCAGAATTTGACAAAGTCATTTAATTGCACGCCCCATCGCTGCGGCATACCTGCAGTAAAGCGTCGTCACGTAACGCACTCGTGTGCATACGCACACACACACATTAGCACATTGTACAAGTGAATACAGACAGGTATCAGTGGAACAACCACATCGTAAAGGCCTCGGCTGCACAGATTAATTTGGACCCTTCTAATTTAATGGGCTCAACAGTTATAATCAGCATACGACAAATTTGTACAAAAATGTAAATACTTCATCATCTCCCCAAGGAGCACATGCATTCAACAAATTTGTGCCAGGTCTTCATGTCTTCTGCCATGTCTTCATGTCTTGTGCCATCCGCTCACGATCTTTCCATGTCTTCTGTAACCTTGTCACGTATGTCTGCAGAAAGTGGGCAGTGCTGTGCCGCTCAACACAGGAGCAAAAGACAATTTAAAAGATACATATAAAAGCGATGGACCCTTACGATCACTACTTTCCGGTGCCCACTTTGTGTCTGGACCATCTGGGTGGTCGTTACGCCACTGATATATATACTTACACACACATATATACGAGTGGTCCTGAAGTCTTATCATCCCATGTCTTTTCCAGACATCCAGAATATATAATAAGAGCCAGGGTGGATAAATTTATTTATTTGTATAACGTTTAAAAGAAAAATCTGCCAGGAGCATTCATGTAGCAGAGAACTTCACAAGGCAAAAGAACCAGTTTTGAATCAGGCAGCAAGCATAACGCTTCATCTACCCAGCTGTCAAAATTGTTACCCGCCTTTTCTTATGAGTTGGGGCAGACAAAGACATCGAGCAAGTAAAATGGTCACACCACCTCATAAAGCTGGGACCTAGTGAGGTATTTAAAACTTCACTCATATACACCCTTCCCCTCTTAACACAGACTACGACACCAGGACTCGTCCACTGACTGTTAGAATCGTTAACGTATTATTTGTTGGTTTTTAACTAGGTTTACTTTAGAGGAAACAAAACATTTTCAACCACCAGAAGCTTAATCTACAACTTATCCAAGGATGGAAAACATCGTTTCTCCAAGCGCATTTTTCATTTCTAAAATAGCATACCAGAAATTGTCACCCAAATCAGGAGAGACCCATTTCTTCATATGAAAATGTAACATATTTTCTTTCACGCCTATGAACTGAAATCATTCGTCCTAACTGATGGTTTGAATTTAACCCCGATTTAGGGCTCAAGCCGAGAGATTTAAAATACTAAACTGGAAATCTCCCGGTGGCGGTCGGGATATCCTTGCAGCCAGACGACGTCAGAGTCATTGTTTTCGTCATTCTACGTACGAATACGGGGACACAAGGCTATTTATAGATGAATTCAATCAGCGACATGTGCAAAAAGTCGGAGAACTCGGTACAAAACAATCAAAAGGCATTTAAAAGTACTCTAATGAAACCATAATTGTAGGTGACCATATTTTCAAAACCCTAATCCGGGACAAAATAGTAGATTTGACCTATTTAAATGCAAAAAATCGGGACAAAAGGGTAAAGAAAATGTCAAAAGTCGGGAAATGTCCCGGAAAAATCAAGTTGATCTCAATTTAAAATAATATACATTTGAATAACATTGAATAACATATATTTTACTGTTTAAGTTTAACTACTTAAACTAATATTTTAATAAGAGAGAAAAACATCAATAATCCTTACTTAAGGTGAAGCTGAGTTACTGTACTTTTCAGATGAGTGGATTTTTATCAATAGGTCCTTCTTTGCAAGCAGCATCTTAAAAAACTCGACACATGTTTCCTCACAGTTCACTTTGGTTGTCAACATAGCTTTCAAAGTTTCAACACCTAGCTGTGTTTTATCACTTGCCCATAAGCTGTTCATCAAAGAAAACACTCTTTCTGTGGCAGCATTTGTTCCAGGTAGACAGAAAAAAAACTCTGCCAACTTCAAAATATTTGAAAATGTCACATTATTGTTTTTGAAGTGGGAAACCATTTCAATCCAATGTTGTGGTGGCAATGTTTTTTTTTGGCACTCCATTCACTAATTTTCTGAGAAGTAACAAACTGCTTCATATAGACATATTCGTCATAAATTTCAGTTTCTGTAAAGTGGGCTGAAGGTAATGTTTGAATCACTAGTGATGATGATATCTCAATATCTGCCCAAATTGGTATTCTGTTCAGCGTTACCCAGCTATGGGATTCTAGGTCTTGAAAATTTTTTGCAGCCCATTTATTCAAATAATTGAAAGCTGTTTCATAGAACGAAGAAACACTAGCATGAAACTTTTTCACATCCTCCTTTGGAAGTCCTTCCATTTCCAGCTTTTCAATGGGAAGCTTAACTCTTGATGGCAAGAAACAGTCTTCCAGTTTGGACTTCAAAATAGTTTAAAACCTGTTGATGCTGTCAATGACTTCAAACACAGTGACCGTCTGTCCATCTATTTTTTGCACTGCTTCGTGGAATGGAGAGGCCTGACTGTGAACAAAAACAAGCCATGCCTCAGATAGAGGATTTTCAAAGAATGTCTGTATAAAAACTGGGCATCTGTCTTGAGATTGAAAATATGATTTTAGAGGCAGGTACATCTGACGAACCCTTTCAACAGCAGGCAGCAGAGCAAGCCACCTAGTCTGAGCATAACCTAAGATCATCTTGAAGTCTGTTTCCACAAACTGGCAAAACTCCTTGAGTCTTTCAGCTCGTATTGTGTATGATCAAAAAGTAGATAAATTTTACAATAATATACATGACATCAACAGGCATGTAAACATCTGCAGCTGTTCAACATAATCCCCATCAGTGTTGTGGAAAATATGCGAAACAAGTGCATCGTATTTGAGCCGTAAGCACTAGTTTTGTCTCTGAGCATGTAGCAACTAGGTGGTCTTCGCTGCAACAATTGAATCAAAATCCTTCATCATCTTCAATTCTGCCCACGGAGTGCAGGACTTTAAGTGGACCAAATTAGAAAAAATTTTAGTAGGGTTACCAAATCGGGAATATAGGGTGGATGGGTAGTACAGTCCAACTTCTATAATTGCGTGCTTTCTCTTCCCGACGGTGTAATGCCAGACTTGTCAGCAGGTCCGCATTGTCAGTCTATAGCAACCCTGAAGAAGTCTATCGCTTAATTCTTGTGCAGCACCTGAACATCTCTGCACAAACCAGGTGAACGAACAGCCTAGTTTTTGGAATGTCTTCAATGTAAATTCTCCGAATTGATTGTCTCCTCCTACTTGGCATAAAGTCCAAGCAATAAGTCTACCTTCAATGTCCCAAAAAACAGTGAATCATGACCTTTCCAGCTGAAGGATAGCCATTGAATTTCTTTCGTCGTGGTGATTGGAAAATGCCTCCATTGACTTCTTATCTTTTTGTCTCAGTTCAAAATTTCCTAGTATGTGCCCAGGTTTCATCACCTGTCAACATTGATCTTATATTTCTAAAAAAGTTTATGTACATCAGCATTGAAACGCTCCAACAATCATTCTGAAGAAATTGCTTTCCTGTTGCAATCGGTGGTCAACCCTCTTTGTGAGACTTATTCGAGGAACCCATCTTGCGCAAATTTGAGTAAGAAAGATTAGTCGTCGCCAGAGTTTTACAAGAGTTGGCAGTCTAAAGGTGAATTTGAGAGAATCAGCTGTAAGGCCAACCTGTTGCCCTTCTGTTAACTCTTTCAACACTAGCTCATCTGTGAAAACTAGTGTATAAAGGTCCTCAGCGCTTTCTACACATTTCCTGCGTTGGTGGCTGTGGCAGGATTCCACAGCGTGGAGTGCACCATCAACAAGCAGCTCCGAATCTCCAAACTTCCTGATCGTCCGGGATTTTATTCTCTGAACCCAAACGACTGAGGGTATTGTTGACTGCAAAACTTCAAGTCTCACATCACATAGACGCTTGTGAATGTTCATAACAGAAATTCCTTCTCTTAACAGAAAATTGCTTAACACCAATGAAGTCGCTGCTTTGTAAAGCAAGTTTTCGATAACCCGCTCCATTTCAACGTTTAGGGCAGCCAAAAGTTAATTTGACCCGTCTGCATGTAAGCAATTTGATTTACACACAGTTGGCACTGCCACACTGAAATTGTGCAAAATTGGGAACCACTGTCTGTTTCATTATTAAGCTGAGAAAAACGTATAGGTGCATTACTTTAAAGAAATGCCCCTCGTAAGATCCTATCTGGAAGTTTGTTTCGTATGACAAACTGGCAAAACTCCTTGAAAAAACAGCAAAGCGTACTGTGTATGATTTGAAGAGTAGAAAATTTTAGCAAGAATCACTCGACAAATGTCAACAGGAAAAGTAAACCTAAGGAATGTTCGAACAGTGTTGTGGAAAATATGACCTGCACACCCAACTCCTATAAGACCATGTCAAAGGTTTTCTTGTAGTTTTTTGAAAACATTGTTCTGTCCTTTCCTTTCAGCACCTCTACAATTGGAATTTGTGTTGTCTGCGCATAATCCAACTACTTTCATGTCTAAACCATTTTCAGTTATGCAGTCATTAAGAAAACTACTTACAATATCAGATGTTTCACCTAGCAATGACTTTAACTCTAATATTTTAATTTTCACTCCATTACTGTGATCAAAGTATCTGACAAGCAAAGGAAACATCTTGAATTCTTTGTGGTTGGATGCATCTGTCAGTACAGAAATAAATGTAGACTTTTCTAGGTCACACCTTAACTCATTTAGAATATGGGGTGCCAAGACATTTCGAATAATGGCTTCTGTTTTTGTACGTGCGCATGCAAATTTTGGCTCTAAAGTAACCTGAAGTAATTTTGATGTGCAATCCATAGACCTGAAAGTATGATTGTGTAGCACTGTATGGTATGCAAAGGCGCCTTCTATAGCAGCTAATTGCTCTTCTTGGTCACCAATTTTATCAGCTCTGAAGAAAGTGGTTAACGACGAGCTTGATGCAGCTGTAACAACGGCTCTCTTATGTTTCTCACTGCTTATGTGGTTCTTAATATCACCACGTCCACTATGACTTATCGAAAACCCGGAGGCACATATATTGTATCGTACTTTGAAGTTTGATGTACTCTTTTTAATAAACGGATATTCCATTTGTAAATCTTCATTGAAACTGCATTTACGCTTTGGTACCATTTTCTTACAACAATAACAAAATATGCACAAATAGTTCACCGTTTAAATTAAATAAACGTATACCGTTCGCAAAATCTTGGTACTTTACCACTAACTAAAATGTCAAATAACTGCGAATATCACATTGGAACTACAAAACTAATTCGCGGTCCCGACAACCTCTTGTGCTGTTTCGGCGCCAGTTCACTAGTATAGTTTAAAATTCCCTCAAGTCAGCCACGGAATAATAATTTTTTTTTTAAATCTTGAGATTTATGCCAAATTGGGAAATTCTTCCAAAACCGGGACAAATTGGCGTCCCGGATTGCATCGAAAAAAAGTCGGGACAAATTATAAAAAATGGTCGAAAACCGGGACCACACACACACACCGCTGGAAATTACGATTAATTTGGAGGTTATCATTGGTCCTGTATACATTAAATGACCAGGGCGAATAATACCATGAGAAGATTCAGGCTACTGAGTGAACTGTCGAATGTCTACAACTAAACGCCGCACTGTATAACCTAATTTTGAACCGGGGGGGGGGGGGGGGGGGGGGGGGGGGGGGGGGGGGGGGGGGGGGGGGGGGGGGGGTCTCACATGAAACAAAGAAAGAATAGAATAACAACAACAAGAAGCAATGAGCTGGGATGGCACAGGCGTCTGGTGGCTTCTGACCGGGTGGGAAGGAAAGTCCATCTTATTGGGCCAAAGGGCTAAAGCCCAAGCGCAGCTAAATCGAAAACAACAACAACAAGCAATCGTCGTATAAGACGACTAATATGAGGATGTGCATGGATGGGCTGGCAACCTCATCATAACAAAGACATAGCTACCAAAGACAACACTGCAAGAGCTTGTCAATTCTTGGAGCAGACTTCCTGCAAGGGGACCAGCTACAGTGTTTAAAACAAAATAAAGGTTCATTAAAAATTGTACCTGTTGTATATGGAATATACGAGTACATTCTTTTAGTGTGTATGTATAATTTGGGGAGAAAAAACCACACATACACATATACATACAGGGCCGGCCTTAGAAGTTGCAGGGCCCCATTTGGACCATTTTGGTGATGCCCCTGGGCAATTCATTTTTTCTTTCCAGATTAAATATAAGAAATATATGCTATTACATTGAATTAGAAATAAAACCGTTTATATTTATTACCTACATTTTGACAAAAAGCATGTTTTATATATATATATATATATCTTGCTGTCTATTCCACAATTTCTTTGAAAACATTGTAAAAGCTAAGATTTTTTGCTTATCAAATTCTTTGGCTAATACTGCAAATCTGTATATATATGTACCTGCGTTTATTTTCAGAGAGCTTACATGACACATCTTCAGGTACAAACACCGTGAACTTCACAGTTACACTGTTGGTCTTGTAGGTATTTTGTCATTGAGATCCTTTGACCTGCAGCCATGCCGTCCTACGACATCACTGACCCTAAAGCTCCCAATGGGAGTCAGAAGTCTCCAACAGATAAGAGGAACAGACCCCCACTTTTGAAATCAGAATCGGTGGATAAATCTGACGACACTTCTAGGTAATTTTTTATTTATTATTTAACATGTGCCCCCATGTTGATCCCAAGGGTCACTGATGGGGTAGAGAAAGATTACGACTACTGCTGCACCAGGCACGTCATATAAAGTGACTTCATGCTGCACCAGGCATGTCATATAAAGTGACTTCATGCTGCACCAGGCATGTCATATAAAGTGACTTCATGCTGCACCAGGCATGTCGTATAAAGTGACTTCATGCTGCACCAGGCATGTCATATAAAGTGACTTCATGCTGCACCAGGCATGTCATATAAAGTGACTTCATGCTGCACCAGGCATGTCATATAAAGTGACTTCATGCTGCACCAGGCATGTCATATAAAGTGACTTCATGCTGCACCAGGCATGTCATATAAAGTGACTTCATGCTGCACCAGGCATGTCATATAAAGTGACTTCATGCTGCACCAGGCATGTCGTATAAAGTGACTTCATGCTGCACCAGGCATGTCATATAAAGTGACTTCATGCTGCACCAGGCATGTCATATAAAGTGACTTCATGCCGCACCAGGCATGTCATATAAAGTGACTTCATGCTGCACCAGGCGTGTCATATAAAGTGACTCCATGCTGCACCAGGCATGTCATATAAAGTGACTTTGTGCTGCATCAGGCGTGTCGTATAAAGTGACTTCATGCTGCACCAGGCATGTCATATAAAGTGACTCCGTGCTGCACCAGGCATGTCATATAAAGTGACTTCGTGCTGCACCAGGCATGTCATATAAAGTGACTTCGTGCTGCACCAGGCATGTCATATAAAGTGACTTCATGCTGCACCAGGCATGTCATATAAAGTGACTTCATGCTGCACCAGGCATGTCGTATAAAGTGACTTCATGCTGCACCAGGCATGTCATATAAAGTGACTTCATGCTGCACCAGGCATGTCATATAAAGTGACTTCATGCTGCACCAGGCATGTCATATAAAGTGACTTCGTGCGGCACCAGGCATGTCATATAAAGTGACTTCATGCTGCACCAGGCATGTCATATAAAGTGACTTCATGCCGCACCAGGCATGTCATATAAAGTGACTTCATGCTGCACCAGGCATGTCATATAAAGTGACTTCATGCTGCACCAGGCATGTCATATAAAGTGACTTCATGCTGCACCAGGCATGTCATATAAAGTGACTTCATGCTGCACCAGGCATGTCATATAAAGTGACTTCGTGCTGCACCAGGCATGTCATATAAAGTGACTTCATACTGCACCCGGCATGTCATATAAAGTGACTTCGTGCTGCACCAGGCATGTCATATACAGTGACTTCGTGCTGCACCTGGCATGTCATATAAAGTGACTTCTTGCTGCTTAGATCGTCTCCCCCTTCTACACGTGAGGTGTAGAGGTTTGGAAGAGAGAGCGCAGGCTAACACCAGGCCATTCCTAGTCATTAAAAGTGACTTCATGATTGCACCAGGCATGTTGTATCCCAGCGGACTCTGGGTCATCCTGGGGGTCTGGATCCTTGGCTCTTTGTTTCCCATGCTTGTCGTGGTAGCCGATCTTCTCCAATTCTGCAGACATGGCCAAACCATGTCGTAGTTTTAAGTGACTTTCACTGCTGCACCAGGCATGTCATATAAAGTGACTTCGTCTGTGCTGTCTCTTCTTGATTGTACTTCAGGCCATGTCCTCAATAAACCTGACTTCATTTGCACCAGGCTTGTTGTGGTAAAAGTGACTTCATGCTTGCACCAGGCATGTCATATAAAAAGACTTCATGCTGCACCAGGCATGTCATAGGTAAAGTGCTTCATGCTGCACCAGGCCATGTCATCTTAAAGTGACTTCGTGCTGCACCAGGCATGTCATATAAAGTGACTTCATACTGCACCCGGCATGTCATATAAAGTGACTTCGTGCTGCACCAGGCATGTCATATACAGTGACTTCGTGCTGCACCTGGCATGTCATATAAAGTGACTTCATGCTGCACCAGGCATGTCATATAAAGTGACTTCATGCTGCACCAGGCATGTCATATAAAGTGACTTCATGCTGCACCAGGCATGTCATATAAAGTGACTTCATGCTGCACCAGGCATGTCATATAAAGTGACTTCATTTTCACCAGGCGTGTTTTCTATGGCAATATAGTGACTTCATGCTGCACCAGGCATGTCATATAAAGTGACTTCATGCTGCACCAGGCATGTCATATAAAGTGACTTCGTGCGGCACCAGGCATGTCATATAAAGTGACTTCATGCTGCACCAGGCATGTCATATAAAGTGACTTCATGCTACATAGGGAGTGAAAAGAAAAATGATGATTTGGTATGTGGGTTTCTATTTTCTCATTCTTTCATTCATTTATTTATTCTTTCTGCATATTTCATTTCCTGTTTCAGCCATTCAGCTCATCCAGAAGTATTATCATCATCATCATCATGTTCCATTTACTCCTTATGAAGCTACCTTACTTACTTGCTTAGTCGTTCCCCTTCTACCGTGAGGTGTAGAGGTTTGAAAGAGAGAGCGCTGGCTATCCTATCGGCTGTCTTCCTCCTGGCCTGGTTCCATTCTAGTCCTCGGTCCTTCAAAGATTGTCTAATGTTGTCCTCCCAGCGGACTCTGGGTCATCCTGGGGGTCTGGATCCTTGGCTCTTTGTTTCCCATGCTTGTCGTGGTAGCCGATCTTCTCCAATTCTGCAGACATGGCCAAACCATCTTAGTTGGGACTGTTCTACTTGGGTCTGCAGGGGGTGGGATTTAAGGCCTTGACGTATCGTCTGGTTGCGTACCATGTCTCTTCTTGTTACTTCAACCACCTTCCTCAGATACCTCATTTCTGAGGTTTGGATCTGGCTTTTGTGGGTTGTAGTCATTGCCCATGACTCGCATCCATATGTCAAGACTGGGACATAGGTAGAGCGGTAAACGGCCATCTTTGTTTTCTTACCAACCTCTCTCTTGCTGAGGAATCCTCGATTTATGGCCTGAAAAAGTCTCCCAGCTGCTACTTTTCGAGTGGCCAACTCTTCTTTGATGCCTCCCTTTCGGTCTATAATAGCTCCGAGGTATTTAAAGTGGTCTACCTCTTATGAAGCTACCACTGCAGCTAATCCCCTGCCTGCACCAAGTGGTCACATGATTTCACAGGTGGTGTTTTCTGTGGCAATTAGTTTTCAGTGATGAGGTTGCCAGCCCCATAACAACCTTATATGAGTCACCTTCCTTGTACATGTCTTTGTCTCATCAAAGACCCCCATGGGAGCTACACAGGGCAGTATGAGGTATCACACCCCGGACTTGTTTGCTGTTTGCTCCTCACTGAGCATGGAGCCACCACCAGTGTAGCTGGTCCTTGTGCAAGAATGTTGCAACAAACCATCCATGTGCTCTTGTATTGGTGGTTTCTATAGCAATTTGATGTTATGATGGGATTGTGTGCCCCCTTACACAGCCTCATATTAGTTGCCTTGCATGACATACCAGGGAGTGCAGTAGCACTGTTCTTTTAGAACCCATGCAAATTCTTCAACTTGGCATTGGCTGCGAAAGGGGGACAAGCTCGGCAACTCTAGTTAATCAACAACAAAAATCCATCTCCATAGTCTTCTTCTCATCTCTTGTTCCACTGGCAGTTGTCTAGTTATCAGTTCTACATTGTTGATCATGTCATATCATTTCAATTGTTCTATTCTACGCAAGCTCTAATTTATACAAATCTGTAGCTTTTTGTTTTTGTTGTTCTCCATGTTTTAGAGCCATACAATAGGACTGACTTGACATTTGAGTTGAAGATTCTTTTTGTGTGTGTTGGACTTGATTTCTCTTGATCTCGATATGTTTCCCTATGCAATGAAATCTTTTCTCGATTTTTTTTGTTCTCTTATTTTGATATCATTGTCCCTCCAACTTTGTCTATATTGCTGCCAAGATATGTGTATGTTTCTACATCTGGTAGTGGTGTTTCTTCAAGTTCAACCTTGTTATCATTCCCAGACTGCATCTATAGTCTGCGTCGTTTCTGCTGTCCTATTTTCGAAGTAACATGTAGTATCATTAGAATGACTGCCGACAACAAGGCACCATTTTAGGGTGCTGATTTGGCTGTGTATCCTGTCACTGTTCACTCCCACATCAATGCTGTTGTCCCTGGTTCATTTACTGGTGAGCCTAGCACGTCTGTTACTTTTCTGGTATCTGTAGTTGTTGTTTGTTTCTTGTGAGTGCCTACCACATACCTATTATTATATACTATTTATAGACCTGTGATTTCCTTCTTTGTTTATTTCGGTCTGTACACATGTTAACTCTTTACCAGCCAGTGATATTCTCTTACTGTACTCATATTCTTCTATGATTTACTTGACTTGGTATCATAGTCTTTGTTTTGTGGTATTTAGTCCCTGATTTGATGCTCTTGTGGGTCTGTTATTTTAATTACTTTTCTTCTTCTTGTCTACTCCTTTCTTTCTTTCTTAAAAGTTTCTACCAAACACCTGTTTTAGTTTATTATTTCCCAGAAGTATGAATAATATAGTCTTATGTCTAAGTTGTTGTCCTTCTAAAATCTTAATCTAAAAAAAAACTTGGTCTTATTACTAAAAAAAATTTGGTCTTTATTACTTAAACAAAGTTTGATCTTATTACTAAAAAATGTAATTTGGTCTTCAAATGAAATTGGTCTTATTACTAAAAAAAATTTGTCTTATTTCTAAATAGAAAGGACTTGGCCAAATTACTATAAAACAATTTAGTCTTATTACAAAATAAATTTGGTCTTATTACTAAAAAAGTTTGGACTTTTCACTGAAATTATTTGGTCTTATTACTAAAAAACATTTGGTTTTATTACTAAAAACATTTGGTCTCATTATTTAAAAAAAAAATGTAGTCTTATTACTACAAAAAATAGGTCTTATTACTAAAAAAAAAGTGGTGTTATTACTTAAAAAAAAGTTGGTGTTATTACTGTAAAAAAAAAAAAAACTTGGTCTTATTACTAACAAAATTTGGTCTTATTACTTAAAAAAACAAACAAAACAAACTAGGTCTTATTACTTTAACAAACAAAAAAAAAAAACTTGGTCTTATATTACTAAAACATGTGGTGTTACTATTAAGAAAAAAATGTGATCTTATTACTAAAAAAAAAAAAAAAAAACTTGGTCTTATCAGTTTAACACACAAAAAAACAAACTTGGGTCTTATTAGGTTTAGAAAACAAGTTGTTTTTCCTATAAAGATGTTATGTTATTACTAAAGAAAAATTTGATCTTATTACTACAAAAATCTTGGTCTTATTATTTAAAAAAAAAAAACATGTTCTTATTCCTAAAAATGTGATATTAATATTAAAGAAAAAAATATGAACTTATTACTAAAAAAAAACTTGGTCTTATTGAAAAAAAAAAACTGTGTCTTATTAATGACTTCTAGTGCCGGCTTGACCCGACTACCATCCAAAAGCGGCCGACCCCCATTGGAGTCTCAGACATCAACAGTTTCCATGAGGAGGCATCAGTTCACCCGGAGAACATCCTCCAGCTTTGACTTTCCCCATTTGGACTCTGTGGTGTCTGCACCTAGTTTACAGTTGGAAGAGCTAGACCTCAATGCAGGTAGAGTTCAGGGAAAGTCATGTCCATTTTGATTTCTGCTGTCTGTACCTTAATGTATATAGGGTTCAGAGGTCGTACATGTTTATTGTTTGTTATGTTGTCTGGTCCACAAGGTAGGTAGGGTTCAGAGAACAGACATACATGCTCTTTGTTTTTCACCAACAGCATTAGCACTAGTACAACCTCATCATGCAAAACAAATTGCCACAAACCACCACTGCAGGAGCATGTGACTGCTTGGTGCAGGCTTCCTGCAGGAGTATTAGCTACAGTGGTGGCTCCATGCTCCATAAGGAATACAAAGGAAAATGATGATGATGTATAACGCCAGTGGAACAAGAGGCTAGTTTGACCGACCACTTGAGCATTTATTCTTGCAAGAGTCTAGTCATAATAATTAAATATAAAACTACCATTCACTATAATAAACAAGCAAGATTCTTAACTAAAATAAAAAATAACACGAGACACTAAGGGTAGGGTACAGAGTGGTAGAAATCGGCTAGGTCAGCTTTTGACTCAATGCACGCTAATTTACGCAGCAGTCATCATAGAAATTGAGTGATGCAAGTAGAGACAGCCACATCACGCCATGAGAACGTGATATTTGACCAATAATTTATCAAATAGAATAAGCTCCCATCCAATGAAAACGTAGCCAGCTCAAGCCAACTACGAAATTGTCGGCAAGAAATTTTTTACCGGCAGCCCTGAAGAGAAGAGCAGTGTAGAAAGACATGTAACCACAGTCTGGCTGTATAGTTGAGGTACTCAACATTTTTGTGACCAAGATTCATATATGTGTATTTGTACACATGGAATAAGTATAATTATACTTGTTACAAGTAAGTAGAAGAGCTCGCTCTGCCATTATGTATTTCAGCTCGGTTGTGCATTATGAAAGATACCAATAGAACTAGTTGAAAAGAAGCCATTGAAGAAACAAAATAAAAGATATTGGACAGAAATGTTTGAACACAGAGAATAGACATAATCTACTTCAACAATGAAACCTATGGAGAAGGAAATTAAACATGAGATTTTGATAACCCAATAATTGTAAGGAAAATATGTATGTAACAGGAAAAGAATTGTCGGAGGTACAGAATGTAATATCGATGAACATTGTTTTGACATTTTTATGACTACTTTTGATGTTAAATAAACTTGCTTTGTAAAGGACAAGGCTGTTGAAGATTTATTTGCCCATTGGATAACATAGATATAATGTCCAGGTTCACAAATCTTAACCACTAAAGCTCTCCACGTTCACCACCTGTAGAAGGTA
Source organism: Oreohelix idahoensis (assembly GCA_024509875.1). Classification (NCBI taxonomy): domain Eukaryota; kingdom Metazoa; phylum Mollusca; class Gastropoda; order Stylommatophora; family Oreohelicidae; genus Oreohelix; species Oreohelix idahoensis. The sequence goes on along the minus strand of JAMPIV010010462.1, from coordinate 147,664 downwards.
CGAACGAACCTAACCCACCAATAGGGTCTAAGTAATTAACACCTCTAGCGAGCTATAAGCCAGTAATACAACACAGACTTAGACATGGACTAACAAAGAAAAGGGAAAAAGGAAGTTTACACAAATAAAGTTATAATCTACTTCAAATACATTATAACCCACCATGGCTACATATGCTTAATTGGTGCCCTGGAACCAGTCCTAACACTTTGATACAGAGAGACGGCTACATATCTCTTAATTGGTACCGTAAGCAGTCCCACAAGGAAACAATGGGTGAGATGGTTGCATTAGGAGAAGACTGTTGTTGGATAGGACACACATTAAGAAAAACCAGTTGATAGCCTTACATGGCGATCTCAAATCTCTAATCCTCAGGCAAAGACAAATAAAGGGGGACAAAAAAAAAACGCATTGAGGGAGAGAACTGGAGACAGGCATGAATGAGACAAAGAAGACATAGAAGGACCTTGAAAGATGGCACAGAGTGGGAAGGCTTGGCATGTTTTTGTTGAGGTCCTATGCTGCATGGAGATCTGAACGGTGTTGATTGATTGATAACCACCATCAGTCACTATTCTCACAACCACTATCATAAAATATGGTGTCCATTCTACACATTCTTCTCCTTCTTTCCTGTTTTCTTGTCATCATCATTATACAGATCTATATCCTTTTATCTAAACACCCGAAAACTGAAATATTCTGAAAATCATAAGCTTCTTTATGCTACTTTTTGGTCACAATTTGGGCAATTACTGACTATTTTGGGCAACATTGGGCTATTTTGAGTAAGGTGGGCTATTCTTTTTCATTCGATTTAGGCAATATCTGAAAAAATCAGATTCTGAAACAATACTGTACCAAGGATTTCAGATGAAGGATTACAGACTTGTAGTATCATTGATGCTCATTATCATTGTATAATCCTTGTTATATCCTCTATGCTGCAGTTCCCTGGTGGACCTCTCACAGATTCCGCTTGGCCATTTTGTGTTTTCTTGGCTATGTCAGTTTGTATGCCCAGAGGGTGAACTTGAGTATAGCCATTGTCTCCATGGTTTCACACACTAAAGGGATATCTTCGGGCTCGCATTTCAATGCCAGGTAACATTTGTATGGTCACAGATTGCACATATGGTCACAGATAGCACGTATGGTCACATGAAGCATGTATGGTCACAGATAGCCATACCTGTCAACCTGTACGAATTTTTCATACAATGTACGTTTTTTTGATACCTTTAGCAATGTACGGCCATACAGACTCGTTGTACGGATCTCCCCCCACACCCCAAAGAAAAGAAAATTAAAAAATTCTAAAAATATTTTCCAACCCAAGTTTTTGTAAATTTTTAATCATAAATATTTTCTAGCCCAGGTTTTATTTTTAACCAATTTTTTTATTTTTAATTCCGGGAATCTCGGCGTCTGTTTTTAAACTAACTCCCAGCAACCAATCAAATCCTTTTATACCCAACAATTCAGCAAAAACTTTGAATTCGGCCTCAAACACTTTCGGTTTTCAGCGTGACATGATGTATTTTTAAAGTTACCTGTTATCAACCACGCTTGCTAAGACACTTCGACGTCATTTTGTTTAAAAAAAAGCTAAGTACTTATAACTTGGTTAAATATTGCTTTGTTGCAGTTTCTTCTTTCTTTGATCCTTAGCCGCAGACCGTCAAAGCAGTCAGTGGCCATTACGCCTGGTGGCGTCTTGTAGGGCAACAACAAATTGATTCCACTTTGCTCGGTCGGCGGACATCCTTCGTACAGTGCCCCAACTCTGGTTCATTCTTTGCATCTCAACCTCCACAGTCCTCCGCCAAGTTGTGTTTGGTCGGTGATACAGAGTAAATATTATCAAAGGGAAGTGATCTTGAAAATGTTAAGCAAATAGATTCGATTACGGGTTACGTTGCTTGGTTAAGCTGATGTTAAGTTAAAATAGTATTAGGGGAATTCCCTCGTGTGATCGAGAAGTTTCCAAGTGGCGAACACTGGTCAGTTCAAATCGCGGAGATGTTTTTTTCTCTGAACTGTCTTGAGCTGTGAGTAAGCTCGTGTGACTAGCCCATGCAATTATCGAGACTGAGTTGTGTTTTTTAAACAACCGAGTCTCGTGTCTTTTTTGGCGGGTCTAGTGTGTGAACTAAGGGCAGTCTGTTTTTGGGTACCGACGGGAGAGGTCGGTCCTAAAGGGTGTGTTTTGAGTATGCCTGCGCAGTGCAAAAGTTATAGAGGCCATTATTTGTGTAGGCCTATAATTTCTGAGTTTATTGGAGAATTGTGTTTGTGAGTATTTTTGAAGAGGTAAGGATCCAGGACTTATGTTTGACTATATAAATGTCAAGATGAGTGAAGGCGAGATTACTGCAGACTGCCAGGGAGTGCAGTCTTGCGAGAAATTGCCGCGAGTATTCACTATTGATGTCAAGATGTTAGGCGAGATTACTGCATCGTTTGAGGCCATTTATTATATGTCAGCACGGCGAGGATTTATTATTGTCAACGGCGAGGATAACCGTTTGCTGGGAAAAGGATCCATTGTCTATTTATTATAATATTGATGTTAGAAGCATCGTTTGAGGCCATTTATTATTGTCAGCACGGCGAGGATAACCGTTTGCTGGGAAAAGGATCCATTGTCTATTTATTATAATGCTGATGTTAGAAGCATCGTTTGAGGCCATTTATTATTGTCAGCACGGCGAGGATGACCGTTGCGGAGAGGATCCATAGTTATATTAAAGCGCCAAGGTTGAGAGCGTCTTTGATGAAGCATATTTAAGGAGGCCATTATTTATTGGACAACCGTTTGCTGGGAAAAGGATCCATTGTCTATTTATTATAATGCTGATGTTAGAAGCATCATTTGAGGCCATTTATTATTGTCAGCATGGCGAGGATGACCGTTGCTGAGAGGATCTAGTGTTGATGTTGTAGAGCGCTAATGATTATGAGAAGTGGAGATGTGACTATAGTACTTTCTTGTTGTGAGTTATGTTTGACTGTGTATTTCATGAACGTATTGTGACAATAAACTATGTTATATGTCACCTGCAGTTCCACGACTTGTATGTGCGTATCTGTGGCGTGTGAATGTACCCACGCACACTCACTACAACATTTAACACGGTAGGAGAACAGTAGGCGTGACGGTAGTAACGCATGACCATAAATAGCCTGGGTGGCGGAAATCTAGGTCAACAAACAGATTGAATTCACTAACAGTATCTCGTGTGTAGCAGTGGTATGTTAGTAGTATAGAATTTGATATTTCGACATTCGCGTGGTATAAGAATTACTGTTCTGCTCTGTGTGGGCGTATGAACAGTTTGACCATTAAAGAAACACCCAAAACCATTTATTCAATCTCCAAGACCAGTCATCAGTTATAATATTTAATAATTTATCAGTAACTTTCAAAGGAATCCTCAACATATTAAAAACCCACCATTACATATTCAACATAGACATATCAAGAAGTCTAAGACCTAATAGTTATGTGGAATCATTTACTGTATTATCAGTCGGCCTCTCTTTCGTTTTCCTTCAAGGGTCCATAGCATAGCTGTTCTTGTGATGGCATCGGGGTCTCTTCTGAGGACATGGCCAACCCAGCTCCAGCGTCTGCCAGCTATGATGGTGTGCATGTCCTCTTGCTTGCTCCGAGTAAGCAGATCTTGGTTGGTGATGATATTCGGCCAAAAGATTCGGAGAATTTTTCTTAGGCGTGTTGTGTGAAAAGAGGACAATTTCGACATTTCCTTCTCTGTAACTCTCCAGCTCTCCGCTGCATAGAGAAGCACAGAAAGCACACAGCTCTGATATAATCCTAATTTTGTGCTTGTGCTGTACTAAGAGGACTTCCAGATGTTGTTTAGACTAAAAAAGGCTGTTCTTGCTTTGTTCATTCTGTTGTTGATGTCTTTGCTTGCTCCGCCGTCTGGTGTTACTGGGCATCCTAGGTATGTGAAGGCATCTGTCTGTTCCAGTTGCTGATTCCTTACTGATATGGGCTCAGGGTTGCTCAAATTGAGCGTCATGACCTCTGTCTTCTTTAGGTTGATGTTCAAGCCCACATGCTGGCTATACTTATTAAGTCTGTCCGTTTTTTCCTGGATGTGTTGATGTGAATGTGCTAGCAGTGTAATGTCATCTGCATATTCCAGATCTTCCAGTGTAGAAAATGTAGTCCATCTTATTCCTCTTGGATTGCCCTCTGTTGTCTGGCGCATCACCCAGTCTATGACTGTTAGAAATAGAGTGGTTGATAAGGGGCATCCCTGTCGTACTCCTGTCTTCACTTCAAAGGTTAGGTTGCTCTGCCCAATGCTGCACGTAAAGTTGGCATAAAGGCTTTTTATGATTGACTTGTTGCAGTTTAATCGCTGTCTTAATCTTTCCAGTTATATCTTGCCCTCCAATATATTTCCGATAAATTAATGTCATAATATTCTGTGGAGGCCCTACATAACTAGAAGAAAAAAGTTTGTTTGCGTTGAGTAGGCCTACCTACTTTATTCCAGCGGTCGAGATTCATTGCTTTATTTTTTAATTAAGTGGCAATCTATTATCACTGGTCTAGGCTACCAAATCTTAAATAATAATTTTGTAAATTTTTGGTGGTACGTTTTTCTTCCTAGATTTGATATTATGTTCATAATTTGGTTCCTTTTTTTTTTTTTTGCTGTTAGCCGTTTGCTTTGCTTCATTGTATTTTTTGTTTGTTTGTCGTTCTCTTAATCTTTCCAGTTATATTTTGATCATTTAAATATTTCCAATAAATTAATGTCATAATTTTCTGTGTTTGCCCTACATAACTAGAAAAAAAGTTTGTTTGCGTAAACTTCGCTGCTTTATTTTTCAATAAAGTAGCGATCTATTATCACTCTTCTAGCAACTTTTTAATAATAATTTTGGTCGCACGTTTTTATTTCTTCCTAGATTTGTTATTCTGTTTATAATTATTTATTGATGTTAGCTGTTTGCTTTGCTTCGTTGTATTTTTTAATCATTCTCTTCATCTACAAAGATTGAAATATTTCATCCATTGAATGATGGCTGAGCCTAATTCAAAGAAACAAAAGCTTGCAGGTCATGGTAAGTTTCAGGCCGAATGGGTTAAACTCTTCCCTGGCATTGTAGATGCATCCAAGTTAGGATCAACCCATGCTTTTTGTAGATTATGCAGCAAAGATATTAAAGTAGTAGCTTCAGGATTATATGATCTAAAAGTACATTTTAAATCAAAATTGCATGAACAAATGTTTGCAATGAAGAAGGGAGCATCCATTAAGACCTGCAGGAGATCTATGAATGCGGACACACACACTTCTTTTTTACGGTGTAAGATTAACATTGATACATGCGGTGCAGACTTTAAGCCCAAAATGCAATTCTGCAAAGTGCTAAAAGTGCAGGTGTTGATTATAATACAAAACACTGCATCAAAAGAATAGTACTTCACGATCACTTAAGTTTTTTATATGTAAAGAACAGCATGAGACTATTAGCATGTTTTCTCTTCTTCTTTGATCCTTAGCCGCCGACCGTCAAAGCAGTCAGTGGCCATCACGCCTAGTGGCGTCTTGTAGGGCAACAACAAATTGATTCCACTTTGCTCGGTCGGTGGCCATCCTTCGTACAGTGCCCCAACTCTGGTTCATTCTTTGCATCTCAGCCTCCACAGTCCTCTGCCAGGTTGTTTTTGGTCGACCTCTCTTTCGTTTTCCTTCAGGGGTCCAAAGCATAGCTGTTCTTGTGATGGCATCGGGGTCTCTTCTGAGGACATGACCAACCCAGCTCCAGCGTCTGCCAGCTATGATGGTGTGCATGTCCTCTTGCTTGCTACGAGTAAGCAGATCTTGGTTAGTGATGGTATTTGGCCAAAAGATTCGGTGAATTTTTCTTAGGCATGTTGTGTGAAAAGAGGACAATTTCGACATTTCCTTCTCTGTAACTCTCCAGCATTCCGCACCATAGAGAAGCACAGAAAGCACACAGCTCTGATATAATCTTAATTTTGTGCTTGTGCTGTATTGGGAGGACTTCCAGATGTTGTTTAGGCTAAAGAAGGCTTTTCTTGCCTTATTCATTCTGATGTTGATGTCTTTGCCTGCCCCGCCGTCTGGTGTTACTATGCTTCCTAGGTATGTGAAGGTATCTGTCTGTACCAATTGCTGATTCCTTACTGATATGGGCTCAGGGTTGCTCACATTGAGCGTCATGACCTCAGACTTCTTTAAATTGATATTCAAGCCCACCTGCTGGCTAAACTTATTAAGTCTATCCATTTTTTCCTGGATGTGTTGATGTGAATGTGCTAGTAGTGCAATGTCATCTGCATATTCCAGATCTTCCAATGTAGAAAATGTTGTCCATCTTATTCCTCTTGGACTGCCCTCTGTTGTCTGGCGCATCACCCAGTCTATGACTGTTAAAAATAGAGTGGTTGATAAGGGGCATCCCTGTCGTACTCCTGTCTTCACCTCAAAGGTTAGGTTGCTCAGCCCAACACTACACGTAAAGTTGGCATAGAGGCTTTTTATGATTGACACTGTGCAGCTTGGAATTCCATAAGCCCTCAGTATTTTCCATAAACTATGTATGCTGTCGAAAGCCTTTTCAAAATCAACAAAATTAATGTAAAGCTGTCTTTGCCATTCTGAGCACTGCTCTATAATGTTCCTGAGAGTGAATATATGATCTACACATCTCCTGTTCTTTCTAAATCCTGCTTGTTCTTTCCTCAGTTTGTGGTCTACTGCCTTTGAAATTCTCTGTATAATTATCCTGCCTAGTATTTTGCTGGGAACTGAGAGAAGAGTGATTCCTCTCCAATTATTGCAGTCTGCAAGATCTCCCTTCTTGGGCAATTTGACAATTATTCCTTTGTTCCACTCTGATGGTGTTGTCCCCGTTTTCCAGACTTGTGCAAATAGTGGTTCTAATAGTTCTGCTGCTAGCTCAGGGTCTGTCTTAAATAGCTCTGCATTTAACTCTTGCAGGCCGGAATTTTTTCATCAGTTTTGCCAGAATTATTTTTGTACCTTAAAGCAGTACCTTTATAAATTCTAAAGTTACTGAGTTTTTACACAACAAAGACACACATATTATACATCACAGTAAAGATAAATGAATGTAGAATTAGAATATGAAAGATTTTTAGTTATATTCTACATATAGTATTCAGTTATGAGTCATAATATAGACCACTTTCAAGAAAAGACTCATTTTAGTGAATGAAAAATGTACTCACCAACCCATGCATAAACACTGAAATATTATCCAGAGAGCTCCAGCGGAAACAACAGCAAATGGATTGATTTGCTGTTGCCCTAAAGACGCCAATAGGCGTGATGGGAAACAATGGCAAAGAAAACCTATCTGCTGTTGCCCTAAGACGCCACTAGGCGTAATGGCCACTAACTGCTTTGACGGTCGGTGGCTAAGGACGGAAGAAGAAGAAGAATATATGAATATTATTTACAAGTGTCGGCTTCCTGTGATATTTTGTTAATGTTTTACAGACCATCCAGTGAACCATATAAACATTATAGACATTTGGAAAGAAAAAGGACATTAGAGGCCGCGTGAAGCTTATAAATTAAATCATACATTGTATTGTTATTATACAACAAAGACACACATATTATACATCACAATAAAGATAAATGAATGTAGAGTTAGAATATGAAGGACTTTTAGTGAAATTCCACATATAGTAATCAGTGATGAGTAATAATATAGACCACTTTAAAAAAAAAAAAAATTTTAGTCTATTAAAAATGTATTTACCAACCCATGCAATAGACTGAAATATTATCCAGAGTGCTCTAATGTCTTTTAAAATATCACTAATCCATATATGAATATTATTTACAAGTGTCAGCTTCCTGTGATATTTAGTTAATGTTTTACAGACCATCCAGCGAACCATATAAACATTATAGACATTTGGAAAGAAAAAGGACATTACAGGCCGCGTGAAGCTTTTAAATTAAATCATACATTGTATTGTCATTATACAACAAAGACACACATATTATACATCACAGTAAAGATAAATGAATGTAGAGTTAGTATATGAAGGACGTTTAGTGATATTCTACATATAGTAATCAGTTATGAGTAATAATATAGACCACTTTCAAGAAAACAATAATTTTAGTCTATCAAAAATGTACTCACCAACCCATGCATAAACACTGAAATATTATCCAGAGTGCTCTAGGGTCTTTTAAAATATCACTAATCCATACATGAATATTGCTTACAAGTGTCAGCTTTCTGTGATATTTTGTTAATGTTTTACAGACCATCCAGCGAACCATAAAAACATTATAGACATTTGGAAAGAACTAGGACATTATAGGCCGCGTGAAGCTTTTAAATTAAATCATATATTGTATTGTTTTTATACAACAAAGACACACATATTATACATCACAGTAAAGATAAATTAGTGTAGAATTAGAATATGAAGGATGTTAGTGATATTCTACATATTTTATAGACTACTTTTTAATAAAAACTCATTTTAGTGAATGAAAAATGTACTCACCAACCCATGCATAAAAACTGAAACATTATCCAGAGTGCTCCAGCATATTTTAGAATAACACTAATCCTTATATGAATATTATTTACAAGTGTCAGCTTCCTGTGATATTTTGTTAATGTTTTACAGACCATCCAGCAGACCGTACCATCATCATTAAAATAAAAAAGAAGATATTCAAGGCGCGTGAACTTTTAAATTAAATCATATATATGTTGATATTACCACAACAAAAGACACACAAATTATGTTTCACAGTAAAGATAAATATATTATAGAATTATAATATTGGGGCTTTTAAGTGCTATTCTTCATATTATATTCAATTATCAGTAATAATGTAAACAATTTTTTTTTTAAATTCATTTTAGTGAATGAAAAATGTACCCACCAACAGATGCATAAAGACTGAAATATTATCCAAAGTGCTCCATAGTTTTTTTTAAATAACACTAATCCATATATGAATATTAATTACAAGTTTCAGCTTTCTGTGATGTTTAGTTAATGTTTAAGAGACTCTCTAGCGGACCGTACTATCATTATTAAAATTTGGAAACAAAAAGGTCATATTCAAAGTAAATCATATATTGTATTGTACTTACATTATTATGCATAAACAATATGTACACAATTTTATCTGAAAGGATATTTACATTTTAGTCAATGGTGGCTTGCGTATGCCATATCTTCTGAAGCAAATACTCAATGAGTGCCCTGGTGGTGTAGAACCTGTCTGCAAATATATGATAACCAGTTCCAATTTGCTGTAATAGAGTTCCAAAGACTTTTATTGCCATCCCACTATTGGTGTCTGTGCTTGGATCATATGAGGTATTCGCTCCATAATACGTAAGCAGGGATAAAACATACCCAGTGGTACTGTCAACAAGACCAAAACTCTTTATATGATACTTACTAGGTTTAGTTGCATTAAATTGCTTGTATTTCCATCTCCCTTTAAATCCTACAATCATTTCATCAACCGAAACATTTCAAAGGGCGTAAAGGCATTATTGAAATTTTCAATCAAAGAGTTGATGAATGGCTCCAGTTTACTTTTTCCCTCAGCATCAGGCTGTCCCACATGCAACATTGTTTGATAGATAGACAAAAATCTATCTCTTTCAAAGTTTTTGTGATAAAATGGAGCATAAAGGCAATCAGTTTCTGATGAATAATAGTCTCTAATAGAAGGTCTGGGATCAATGCCCATAGCATTTATTGTAGCCATAAATTTTAACAACTCATAGTTTGATAGTGCTGTCCAGCTGCAAAATCTAGATCTTTTTAGGGATGGATTATTTTTAAGAACTTTAAGTTTTGCATACTCATTTACAGAATGTACTATTGAATTTGCAATGTCATCAGTAAACAATGTCCTATAGCAGTCAAAAGGAGTTGATGACTCACTAAGACCTAAGTCATCGTGTACTCCTGGTTTGCGACCATATTTGGGAAGAAATCTGAATGCATTTTGGGTCTCTGTAATACTGATGTTTGGTACTGAAATCCATTCATTACTAATTGCCCCTTGTTGCTCCTTGGTACTAATGCTTTTCCCCCTTTTTGTCGATGATTTGGTCAAAACTTTTTGTCGTTTTGTAGCACTAGGGCCTGGCTGTGACCACGCCCCCTCCTCATTAGAACTAGCTTCTTCGTTAAGTTCAAATTCGAAATCATCATTTTCAATTTCAAAATCATCATTCTCGTTAAACTCGTCAAAGATATACAGTTCCCTAGCTTTTTCTACAGATAAAAAAGACCTACGTTTTGATAAACATGATGTGGTTGGTTCGCTAGACATTGTCTGTATAAACAACAATAATCGCCGATCGAAAGCTGACAGATTTACCGTTTTTTCACAGTGAAATTAGCTAGAACAAGCGTGTTTCCGAATCACAACTCAAAGATAGCGCTCTTCTGAATAAAAAAATAGTAACTTCCGTTATGTTAAAATACCAAATTACTAAATTATGGAACACATTTCACGGAACACAAAAACGACGTTGGCATCGTCGTTTTGGCTTCTAGGGGTTTTGCGGATGTACGTTGGTAGCGACGTTTCGGCCTCTAAGAGTTAAGTTATCATGGCCCGGAGCTTTGCCGTTCTTTAACCCTTTGATTGCTGTGATGATTTCTTCTTTGCGTGGAATGTCTGTATTTACATCTAGATCGTTTTCAGCTTCAAGAACATTCAATTGTGTCTCTGGTGGTTCCTTGTTCAGAGTTTCTCTGAAGTGCTCTGCTCATCTTGTTTCCTGTCCCTCTGCTGTCGTGATGAAATTACCTTGCTTATCTCTTACTAATGTAATATTGTTTGCACCTCGTTTCCCGCTGATGAATTTAGTTATTTTGTATACTGTGCTTTGTTCATTTCTCAGTGCTGCCTCCTCTGCCTGTCTTGCAAGATCGTCTAGGAAATTCCTTTTGTTGGCTCGGGTTTGGCGTTTAACTTCCTTGTCCAGCTGACTGTACTGTTCGCTATATAGTTGCTTTAACCTGGGGGACTTCGCTTCTGTTTTCTTTCTTTTCATTTCCTTTCTCATCGTTATGGTGTTTAATGTTTCTGGTGTTATCCAGTCTTGCTTCTTCCTTTCCTGGAATCCCAAACATGATTTGCTGCTTTCTTTGTATATTGTTGAAATGGTGTTGAAATTCTGGTCTATATCATCAGTCAATGTCTTTTCCTGACTTTTGACAAATTGATATCGTTTCTTTATGTCGGCCGCAAAAGCTTTTCTGGTAAGGGAGTCCTTCAATTTGCTGATGTCAAACCTTTTCTGTGTAGTTACAGTTGGTGCAGCCCTTCTTAGTTTCACTTTCAGTTTTGCTACTACTAAATGGTGATCACTTCCCACATCTGCACCTCTTCTTACCTTCACATCTTGTAATGCATGTTTCCATCTACCGTTAACCATGATGTGGTCTATCTGGTTTCTGTCCCGACCATTTGGTGATTCCCATGTTAATTTGTGAATTTCTTTATGTGGGAAGAGTGTTCCTCCAATGACCAGGTTGTTAATGCTACAGAAACTTATTAGTTTATCCCCATTTTCGTTTGCTGTTCCGCTGCCGCATTTCCCCATTGTTCTTTCATTATATGTATTGTGTGTACCAACTTTCGCATTGAGGTCTCCCATTACTATAACAAGATCATATCTAGGTGTGTCTTCCATTTCTTTCTGCAGTTGTTGATAGAATTCATCCTTGACCTCCTCATTGCTATCATTCGTTGGTGCGTAGCATTGTATTATTGTAGTGTTGGTGAATCTCCCTCTCAATCTTAATCTTATCAGTCTGTTGTTGATGGGTTTCCATTCCAGTAATGTCCTTTCTATTCCTTTCTGTAGAATAATGGCTACACCTTCATTGTGCTGTCCATCCTCTCTTCCAGAGTAAAGTACTGTTTCTCCTGTTGCTGTTTTAACTTTTCCTGCCCCTGTCCATCTGCTCTCGCTTATCCCTAGAATGTGTAACCTATAGTTTCTCATTTCTGCCGTGACCTGTCTTAGTTTACCTGTCTCGTACATTATCCTGACATTCCAAAAACCTATTCTTGTATCCTGTTTTGCGGAAAGGACATCCGTTTTCATGTCAGTGGCTTCCTTTCGGCTTTCACCACTGACAGTCATACGAGCCACAGACTCCGAATGTCCATCCCGCAGCAAAAGTTTGTTCATTTATTGTTGTTTCCGTAACAAAATGCAATTCTGCAAAGTGCTAAAAGTGCATGTGTTGATTATAATACAAAACACTGTGCATCAAAAGAATAGTACCTCACGATCACTTAAGTTTTTTATATGTAAAGAACAGCATGAGACTATTAGCATGTTTTATATTACACTAATTCAAATGTTAATAGATTTATATATGTCATTTCTCGTTTTAAAACTGTATTGTGTATAATTTATTAATATATTTTTTGCGTAAGGAGTTTTGGGTGTTTGTAAGGATTTTTTGGGTCCGGCGTACAGGTTTTTGTCTCAGGAGGTTGACAGGTATGGATAGCTCATGAGACCACAGAGAGCACACAGTCACAGGTGGCACTTATGGTCACTGACAGCACACATGGTCACAGACAGCATGTATGATCACAGATATCACATATGATCCCAGGTTGCTCATATGATCACATATAGCCACAGGTAGCCAGTATTGTCACAGATAGAACAAGGTCACAGATAGCACATATAATCCCAGGTTGCTTGTATGATCACATATAGCCACAGGTAGCCAGTATGGTCACAGATAGCAAAAATGTCATTATCATCACTTTTTTTTGCGATCCACCACTGCAGATGGTCACAGATAGCACAGATGGTCACAGATAGCACAGATGGTCACAGACAACACACATGGTTACAGACAACACACATGGTCACAGACAGCATGTATGATCACGGATAGCACATAAGATCACAGGTAGCTTGTATGGTCACATATAGCCACAGGAAGCTAGTATGGTCACAGATAGCACATATGATCCCAGGTTGCTCGTATGATCACATATAGCCACAGGTAGCCAGTATGGTCACATAGAACATGGTCACAGATAGCACATATGATTCCAGGTTGCTTGTATGATCACATATAGCCACAGGTAGCCAGTATGGTCACAGATAGGTTGCCAGTTTCTTGCACACACTCATGTTAATCGCCTGAGGGAAATGTAGTCCTTTCTGTCCTTATTTTCTTAGGGAGGGCTGGAATTTGATGGGACCAGCAGAAATGTAGTCACAGATAACACACATACAGTCCCAGGTAACAAACACATGATCGTGAACATAAAAAACATGGGGTAACAAAAGGGAACACAAATACAGTGTTACGGAACATGGAACCACCACTGTAGCTGGTCCCACCAGAAACATGGAACCACCACTGTAGCTTGTCCCACCAGAAACATGGAACTACCACTGTAGCTGGTCCCACCAGAAACATGGAACCACCACTGTAGCTGGTCCCACCAGAAACATGGAACTACCACTGTAGCTGGTCCCACCAGAAACATAGAACCACCACTGTAGCTTGTCCCACCAGAAACATGGAACCACCACTGTAGCTGGTCCCACCAGAAACATGGAACTACCACTGTAGCTGGTCCCACCAGAAACATAGAACCACCACTGTAGCTTGTCCCACCAGAAGCATGGAACCACCACTGTAGCTGGTCCCACCAGAAACATGGAACCACCACTGTAGCTGGTCCCACCAGAAACATGGAACCACCACTGTAGCTAGTCCCACCAGAAACATGGAACCACCACTGTAGCTTGTCCCACCAGAAACATAGAACCACCACTGTAGCTGGTCCCACCAGAAACATGGAACCACCACTGTAGCTTGTCCCACCAGAAGCATGGAACCACCAGTGTAGCTGGTCCCACCAGAAACATGGAACCACCACTGTAGCTTGTCCCACCAGAAACATGGAACCACCACTGTAGCTTGTCCCACCAGAAGCATGGAACCACCACTGTAGCTGGTCCCACCAGAAACATGGAACCACCACTGTAGCTGGTCCCACCAGAAACATGGAACCACCACTGTAGCTGGTCCCACCAGAAGCATGGAACCACCACTGTAGCTGGTCCCACCAGAAACATAGAACCACCACTGTAGCTAGTCCCACCAGAAACATAGAACCACCACTGTAGCTGGTCCCACCAGAAGCATGGAACCACCACTGTAGCTGGTCCCACCAGAAACATAGAACCACCACTGTAGCTGGTCCCACCAGAAACATGGAACCACCACTGTAGCTGGTCCCACCAGAAACATAGAACCACCACTGTAGCTGGTCCCACCAGAAACATGGAACCACCACTGCAGCTGGTCCCACCAGAAACATGGAACCACCACTGTAGCTGGTCCCACCAGAAACATGGAACCACCACTGTAGCTGGTCCCACCAGAAACATGGAACCACCACTGTAGCTGGTCCCACCAGAAGCATGGAACCACCACTGTAGCTGGTCCCACCAGAAACATGGAACCACCACTGTAGCTGGTCCCACCAGAAGCATGGAACCACCAGTGTAGCTGGTCCCACCAGAAGCATGGAACCACCACTGTAGCTGGTCCCACCAGAAACATGGAACCACCACTGTAGCTGGTCCCACCAGAAACATAGAACCACCACTGTAGCTGGTCCCACCAGAAGCATGGAACCACCACTGTAGCTGGTCCCACCAGAAACATAGAACCAGCACTGTAGCTGGTCCCACCAGAAGCATGGAACCACCACTGTAGCTGGTCCCAACAGAAACATAGAACCACCACTGTAGCTGGTCCCACCAGAAACATGGAACCACCACTGTAGCTGGTCCCACCAGAAACATAGAACCACCACTGTAGCTGATCCCACCAGAAACATGGAACCACCACTGCAGCTGGTCCCACCAGAAACATGGAACCACCACTGTAGCTAGTCCCACCAGAAACATAGAACCTGCACTGTAGCTGGTCCCACCAGAAGCATGGAACCACCACTGTAGCTGGTCCCACCAGAAACATAGAACCACCACTGTAGCTAGTCCCACCAGAAACATAGAACCACCACTGTAGCTAGTCCCACCAGAAACATAGAACCACCACTGTAGCTGGTCCCACCATTAAAGCAGTTGTATGTTCTTGTGGCAGTGGTTTATGTGACAATTTCTTGTACATGATGAGGTTGTCAGCACCATGTACATCCTCATATTAGTCACCTTGTACATGATGAGGTTGTCAGCACCATGTACATGCCAGCACCATGTACATGTCAGCACCATGTACATGCCAGCACCATGTACATGTCAGCACCATGTACATGTCAGCACCATGTACATGTCAGCACCATGTACATCCTCATATTAGTCACCTTGTACAATGTGCTTGAGGGTGCAGTAGTCTTGTTCTGTCTTTGTGTCTTTAGAGACACCTGGGAACTACACATGTCCAATTACTGTAATGTCTCTAAATGTTGTACTGATGGTTACTTATTTTGTTCCTTTGTTTTGTCCACAGCAATGGGACAAATTTTATTGTGTATAACCCTAACGAGACCAGCAGCAACAGCCTCAACATTTCTGTACTTCAGCCTCTAGTTGATGAGAAGTGTCCAGCTCTAAGTGTCACTGCTAAGGTGGGGACATGGGGAGAGTTTTGGGGTAATGAGAAATGATAAGAAATTGAGAGACATGGAGTAAAATAATGACAGGAGATAGCTTCACTGTAATACTTAACGGTTGTCTTGTGACAGTAATGTATATCAGCCCTGTTGTGGCTTAGTTTGTTGCATCTTACACTATTTTTTCACTCAGTTGCTAATGAAAATTTATAATGTTGTTCATTTAGTAAACATGTAGGGATTGAGAAGTTTATGTCCCCATTCTTTGGGCAACTGTGACACTAGGGTGCATGTGTGTGCCCTTAGGCCTATATACAAGTTGTGCATGCCTACTTTTATTTTCACACACAGCCATATATAGTGTTTTTATAGTTACGAACTCACTTTAGTAGTGACTAAAACCCCAAATAGTATTAAAGTGTCATCTGGAGGATCGTACTGTGGTCCCTTGGATCCTGTTATCTGAGTGGGTCATTTTGAGACCCATTTGATACATTTGTGCTGGTTAAGTTCATATATTTTTATTGTAATGTCATTTTCCAGTCAGAAGTTTGTTTTTTTACCAGTTAGATGGTATTAAGCATTGTACTTTTTCATGTACAAAACTTGCTTTACCCTGCAATCAGAGTGTACAGCGTCAGTATCTAAGTCAGTGTACAGCATCAGTGTCTAAGTCAGTGTACAGCGTCAGTGTCTAAGTCAAATGTATTTCAATCTCAACATGCCTGAAGGTGCAGTAGTCCTATTTTTTCTTTGTTTGATCAGAGACCCCCCCCTGGAACTACCCAGGGCAAACATCTTGCTACTTGACAGGTTGTCTTGCTCAGTGGTTTTTAAAAATGTCCTTAAGCTAGTACAGGGAAGTCTCTAACACTTCACTACCTTATGACAGTATCTGCTGTGGGACTACCTGTACCTGTTTTAATGTGTCATATTTCTATTAACACACATGATATGTTCTTTTATTAATTTGTTCAGCTAGCTTTATGTGTCATATTTCTATTAACACACATGATATGTTCTTTTATTAATTTGTTCAGCTAGCTTAATGTGTCATATTTCTATTAACACACATGATATGTTCTTTTATTAACAGCTAGCTTTATGTGTCATATTTCTATTAACACACATGATATGTTCTTTTATTAATTTGTTCAGCTAGCTTAATGTGTCATATTTCTATTAACACACATGATATGTTCTTTTATTAATTTGTTCAGCTAGCTTAATGTGTCATATTTCTATTAACACACATGATATGTTCTTTTATTAATTTGTTCAGCTAGCTTAATGTGTCATATTTCTATTAACACACATGATATGTTCTTTTATTAATTTGTTCAGCTAGCTTAATGTGTCATATTTCTATTAACACACATGATATGTTCTTTTATTAATTTGTTCAGCTAGCTTAATGTGTCATATTTCTATTAACACACACATGATATGTTCTTTTATTAATTTGTTCAGCTAGCTTAATGTGTCATATTTCTATTAACACACATGATATGTTCTTTTATTAATTTGTTCAGCTAGCTTAATGTGTCATATTTCTATTAACACACACACATGATATGTTCTTTTATTAATTTGTTCAGCTAGCTTAATGTGTCATATTTCTATTAACACACATGATATGTTCTTTTATTAATTTGTTCAGCTAGCTTAATGTGTCATATTTCTATTAACACACACGATATGTTCTTTTTATTAATTTGTTCAGCTAGCTTAATGTGTCATATTTCTATTAACACACACGATATGTTCTTTTATTAATTTGTTCAGCTAGCTTAATGTGTCATATTTCTATTAACACACACGATATGTTCTTTTATTAATTTGTTCAGCTAGCTTAATGTGTCATATTTCTATTAACACACACGATATGTTCTTTTATTAATTTGTTCAGCTAGCTTAATGTGTCATATTTCTATTAACACACATGATATGTTCTTTTATTAATTTGTTCAGCTAGCTTAATGTGTCATATTTCTATTAACACACACGATATGTTCTTTTATTAATTTGTTCAGCTAGCTTAATGTGTCATATTTCTATTAACACACACGATATGTTCTTTTATTAATTTGTTCAGCTAGCTTAATGTGTCATATTTCTATTAACACACACGATATGTTCTTTTATTAATTTGTTCAGCTAGCTTAATGTGTCATATTTCTATTAACACACACGATATGTTCTTTTATTAATTTGTTCAGCTAGCTTAATGTGTCATATTTCTATTAACACACATGATATGTTCTTTTATTAATTTGTTCAGCTAGCTTAATGTGTCATATTTCTATTAACACACATGATATGTTCTTTTATTAATTTGTTCAGCTAGCTTAATGTGTCATATTTCTATTAACACACATGATATGTTCTTTTATTAATTTGTTCAGCTAGCTTAATGTGTCATATTTCTATTAACATACATGATATGTTCTTTTATTAATTTGTTCAGCTAGCTTAATGTGTCATATTTCTACTAACACACATGATATGTTCTTTTATTAATTTGTTCAGCTAGCATGTGTGGTATATTTATACAGTGTGATCCAATTTACTTGAATTTGAGTTAAGTAAATTTGAAATAGTGTGACATAAAATATATTAATCAAGCCTAACTTATGTGTGTACACACACACACACCTACCCCACACACCCACCCACTTTACACTTATTCCTTTAAGAAAACTGGTCTTGAATTGTGCAAGGTCATAGAAATGCATCCATTACATATAATGCAACTGCACCAGTATGTAGTATTTTCATTTAGAAATAAGATTTGTAATGGTTGCTGTCGTGCACTGTAATATTTTTTTTTGTTCCTCATTGTCATCTTATATTAGTTGGACTAATTATTTTGATGCCATCTTATCTCACCTAATATATCTTTCTTCCTTCGATGATTGATTTGAAATGTGTTGTATAAATCTCCAGCAATTAGAGTTTGACTGGAGTAAGGAGCTGGAAGGATTTATTTTGGGTGCCTTTTTCTGGGGCTATCTCGTATTTCAAATTCCTGGAGGTCGACTCAGTGAAAGGTAACTCCAACCCTGATTTGGTTTTTTAACTATTTGGTTGATGTTGGTTTCCATATATTTCCCAATGTAATGAAAGCTCATCTTGCATTTTGTAGATGTTTCATTTCGTGCATCTAATGGAAAGAGAAGAAAACAAATACAGGCGTTCCCCGCTTTTCGGCGGTCCACTTTTCGATGATCCGCTCTTTTGACCCTTGTCAATTATAACCAGAACCCATACATTCGACATGTGGTCCGCCCTTTCGACCTATTTCGTCATGTTTCCAAGCTTTTGTTCATTTTACTGTACAGTACTTTTGTATATTTAAAGGTAAGCTTTTGTTCATTTTACTGTACTTTTGTATACAAATAGTGTGTTATTTAGCTTTCGCACACATTCGCAAGTGATATATAGTGCGTTATTTACGTTTTTCGGTGGCAAACTGCATTTGCAAGCTAAAAAAAAGACTGGGTTCCGCTTTTCGACGATTTCCGCTTTTTGACAGTGCTCTGGTCCCTAACCTGTCGAATAAGCAGGGGACGCCTGTACAGAGGTTATAGAAAACCTAGGAATCAAAAGAGTATAATGAAGACCAAAGTTGACATCAAAATGATTTTGGTCATTCAAAAAACTGGATACCTTACTGAAGACCATAATGGAAGGTAGAGTTGAAGGCAAACGTACAAGAGGAAGACAGCGCTATAAGTGGGAAGATAACATCAAGAGATGGACAGGAAAGAGTCTATCAGAGTACACCATCAAGACACGAGACAGGAAAGAGTCTATTAGAGTACACCATCAAGACATGAGACAGGAAAGAGTCTTAGAGTACACCATCAAGACATGAGACAGAAAAGAGTATTAGAGTACACCATCAAGACATGAGACAGGAAAGAGTCTTAGAGTACACCATCAAGACACGAGACAGAAAAGAGTATTAGAGTACACCATCAAGACATGAGACAGAAAAGAGTATTAGAGTACACCATCAAGACATGAGACAGGAAAGAGTCTTAGAGTACACCATCAAGACACGAGACAGAAAAGAGTATTAGAGTACACCATCAAGACATGAGACAGAAAAGAGTATTAGAGTACACCATCAAGACATGAGACAGGAAAGAGTATTAGAGTACACCATCAAGACATGAGACAGAAAAGAGTATTAGAGTACACCATCAAGACATGAGACAGGAAAGAGTATTAGAGTACACCATCAAGACATGAGACAGAAAAGAGTCTATTAGAGTACACCATCAAGACATGAGACAGAAAAGAGTATTAGAGTACACCATCAAGACATGAGACAGAAAAGAGTATTAGAGTACACCATCAAGACACGAGACAGAAAAGAGTATTAGAGTACACCATCAAGACATGAGACAGGAAAGAGTCTTAGAGTACACCATCAAGACATGAGACAGAAAAGAGTATTAGAGTACACCATCAAGACACGAGACAGAAAAGAGTATTAGAGTACACCATCAAGACATGAGGCAGGAAAGAGTCTTAGAGTACACCATCAAGACATGAGACAGGAAAGAGTCTATTAGAGTACACCATCAAGACACGAGACAGAAAAGAGTATTAGAGTACACCATCAAGACATGAGACAGAAAAGAGTATTAGAGTACACCATCAAGACATGAGACAGAAAAGAGTATTAGAGTACACCATCAAGACATGAGACAGGAAAGAATCTTAGAGTACACCATCAAGACATGAGACAGGAAAGAGTCTATTAGAGTACACCATCAAGACACGAGACAGAAAAGAGTATTAGAGTACACCATCAAGACATGAGACAGGAAAGAGTCTTAGAGTACACCATCAAGACATGAGACAGAAAAGAGTATTAGAGTACACCATCAAGACATGAGACAGGAAAGAGTCTTAGAGTACACCATCAAGACATGAGACAGAAAAGAGTATTAGAGTACACCATCAAGACATGAGACAGAAAAGAGTATTAGAGTACACCATCAAGACATGAGACAGAAAAGAGTATTAGAGTACACCATCAAGACATGAGACATAAAAGAGTATTAGAGTACACCATCAAGACATGAGACAGGAAAGAGTCTTAGAGTACACCATCAAGACATGAGACAGAAAAGAGTATTAGAGTACACCATCAAGACATGAGACAGGAAAGAGTCTTAGAGTACACCATCAAGACATGAGACAGAAAAGAGTATTAGAGTACACCATCAAGACATGAGACAGGAAAGAGTCTATTAGAGTACACCATCAAGACATGAGACAGAAAAGAGTATTAGAGTACACCATCAAGACATGAGACAGAAAAGAGTATTAGAGTACACCATCAAGACATGAGACAGGAAAGAGTATTAGAGTACACCATCAAGACATGAGACAGAAAAGAGTCTATTAGAGTACACCATCAAGACATGAGACAGAAAAGAGTATTAGAGTACACCATCAAGACATGAGACAGAAAAGAGTATTAGAGTACACCATCAAGACATGAGACAGGAAAGAGTATTAGAGTACACCATCAAGACATGAGACAGAAAAGAGTATTAGAGTACACCATCAAGACATGAGACAGAAAAGAGTATTAGAGTACACCATCAAGACATGAGACAGAAAAGAGTATTAGAGTACACCATCAAGACATGAGACAGAAAAGAGTCTTAGAGTACACCATCAAGACATGAGACAGAAAAGAGTATTAGAGTACACCATCAAGACATGAGACAGAAAGAGTATTAGAGTACACCATCAAGACATGAGACAGAAAAGAGTGTGAGAGTACACCAACAAGACACGAGAGAGAGAAAAGAGTATTAGAGTACACCATCAAGACATGAGACAGAAAAGAGTATTAGAGTACACCATCAAGACATGAGACAGAAAAGAGTATTAGAGTACACCATCAAGACATGAGACAGAAAAGAGTATTAGAGTACACCATCAAGACATGAGACAGGAAAGAGTATTAGAGTACACCATCAAGACATGAGACAGGAAAGAGTCTTAGAGTACACCATCAAGACATGAGACAGGAAAGAGTATTAGAGTACACCATCAAGACATGAGACAGGAAAGAGTATTAGAGTACACCATCAAGACATGAGACAGAAAAGAGTATTAGAGTACACCATCAAGACATGAGACAGAAAAGAGTATTAGAGTACACCATCAAGACATGAGACAGAAAAGAGTATTAGAGTACACCATCAAGACATGAGACAGAAAAGAGTATTAGAGTACACCATCAAGACATGAGACAGGAAAGAGTATTAGAGTACACCATCAAGACATGAGACAGAAAGAGTATTAGAGTACACCATCAAGACATGAGACAGAAAAGAGTATTAGAGTACACCATCAAGACATGAGACAGAAAAGAGTATTAGAGTACACCATCAAGACATGAGACAGAAAAGAGTATTAGAGTACACCATCAAGACATGAGACAGAAAAGAGTATTAGAGTACACCATCAAGACATGAGACAGAAAAGAGTATTAGAGTACACCATCAAGACATGAGGCAGGAAAGAGTCTTAGAGTACACCATCAAGACATGAGACAGAAAAG
Source organism: Oreohelix idahoensis (assembly GCA_024509875.1). Taxonomy (NCBI): domain Eukaryota; kingdom Metazoa; phylum Mollusca; class Gastropoda; order Stylommatophora; family Oreohelicidae; genus Oreohelix; species Oreohelix idahoensis. The sequence goes on along the minus strand of JAMPIV010010462.1, from coordinate 125,386 downwards.
AGTATTAGAGTACACCATCAAGACAGACAGGAAAGAGTCTATTAGAGTACACCATCAAGACATGAGACAGGAAAGAGTCTTAGAGTACACCATCAAGACATGAGACAGGAAAGAGTCTTAGAGTACACCATCAAGACATGAGACAGAAAAGAGTATTAGAGTACACCATCAAGACATGAGACAGAAAACATTGTAGATCCATTGCAGCTGACCTTTATTGTGCAGTTGGCAGCTGATGATGATGAATCTTATCACTGTTTGTTTCTCTAACTTTGTCTATATTGCTGCTAAGATAAACGTATGATTCTATATCTTGTAGGGTTGTTTATTATTATCATTTGCTACATTTATTCTCATGATCTTTGTTTTTTCCTTGTGTATTTTCAGACATAATAGCTGTGACCTCTTATCAAGTGTTTTCATTTTGTCTTGCATCTGATTATGGTTGTGGGACAGAAAAGCCAGGTCATTGGCTGCTGGTGTGTGTGTGTGTTTTAAATGCTAGTGGAAGAGCTCTAGTCTGAAATTTCCCTAGTTTAAAAAAGTTCCTCCCCCCTTCCCCCCACAGTAGCCTTAAGATTACCAAATCATCCAGTGGGATCGACTTTGTGCAGGCCACTGATCTATACTGTAGATCAAAGCTTTTATGCCATTCTGAAACATGTTGAGTTGAAGTCATGAGCTCCAGTTTCTCTAGCTTAGCTTGCATTTAAAAAATCACATCTGGTCCCAAGCTAGGAGGAAGAAGTGTGAGGCACACTGCACATTCCCCAGCATCCAAGGGAGCTTTCCAAATATGCGGAGCTAAAATACTGTGCTTTGGTTCTACACAGAGCCACTATTCAGCTCCATCTGCCTATCTTGGGTCTGCAGTGAGATCCTTCTGCATGCAGCCAACCAGGTTTTAGTGTGCAATGCTGGATTCTCATCATGTTTCACCACAAAGGGAATCCCTGGATGTGTGTTGATGATTTCAAGAGTCAGTGATGGTGCAGTTAGACTCACAGACAGAGGTTCACTTCCATATTTGAATACTATAGCTTTGTGCATGGCTGGTGGTCATAAAAGGATGACTCCAGACATGCATCCATGCAGTATAAGGAGTGAAAAGGGGAAAAAAAAAAAAGAACTGTGGGAATCATACAGCCAGGATTCACTGAAAAATTGTGGTGGTCTTATTTGGCACAAACTCTTGATAGTTTTTCATGTGATCCACACTTTGCCCCATCATAACAGAATTGTCTTTGCGTCTGTTTTTTTAACATGGTCATAGCTTGTCATATTTTCTAAATATAGTTATAACTCTGCTGCATGTCTTTTGTGTGTGTGCGCACATGTATAACTATGTTTTTTCGATTGTGTCTGTGAATATATCTGTGCAGGTATGGAGCCAAGCGTGTGATTGCGATTGCTATGTTCCCAGTTTCCATTCTCAACATTGTATCTCCTTTTGCGGCCCGGATAAGTCCCTATCTCTTTCTTGTGGTCCGAGTATTTGTAGGCCTTGGGGAGGTGAGCACTTACCAACATTTTATTCTCATTTGTCAGACTATGATTAGATACTGTAAACATTTATTCTGTTATATTACCTTTATAATGTTAGATGCCTTTAAATTAATGCTTACAGTAACATGTGGGAATGAAAGGATACAGAATGCAAGATAAATAAGTGAGAGTGGAAGGGCAGAATGTTAGACGGACCTGCGCGCCCAATTCTTAAGCCTTTGAAACTAAAGTTTGTTTGTTCGTTTTTTGCTTTAACCTTGGTGTTACTTATCATGTCATTTGTTAGTGGTCATATTGCTTGTTTGTATTATGTTGATTGGGTCATATTGCTTGTTTGTATTATGTTGATTGGGTCATATTGCTTGTTTGTATTATGTTGATTGGGTCATATTGCTTGTTTGTATTATGTTGATTGCCCCATTGTGGTCCCCCGGGGTCTCTGAAGAGACAAAGAAAGAACAGGAAATGTTCTACAGGGTGCATCGGGCTGGCAGTCTCATCATACAAAACAAGTTACTACTGACACCGCTTCTGCTAGAGCATGAAGGTCAAGGTTCCTGGGGATCAGCTGTAGTGGTGGTGGCTTTCTGTTGTATAAGGAGCGAGCAAGGGAAGTGATGATGATGATGATGCTCATGATAGCTCAGTGAACCAGACAAGGATCTTATTAAGTCACATACATTTACAAATTTGGTGTTATTGTATAATAAATCATGTAAGCATGCAGTTGATGGAGTAGTCATGCATAATGTGAAGGTCATATGTAAGGATGTAGTTTTGTGAGTGTACATATGTGTTACCTTATACTTATTGAAGGCTATTGGGTAACGAGTATATTAATGTGCTGCACTGGTCTTGTAAGATATTTTGATATAATAGACAACAGTCTCAACAGTAACGTACGGAATGGCCAACTTGAATAATCTTGATCAACAGCTTGTTGTACATTTTATCCCATTTAATATGTCACAATACAACATAAGTGTACTTCACTTCTTTTGAGAGCATATGATGATATGACGTTACACCAGTAATACAAATGTGATCAGTAGCAGCCATAACAACCTTCATACCTTACAAATCCGTATTGATTCAAATCACTTACTGTCCTTCTCCTTAAGCCACATACAATCAGGCACACATCATAATGAATTGAGTCAATTATCCTGACTCTGAAATATTTTATAACAATAAACACTGGTCTGTCGCTCTCACATAAATATCCGTACACTTTGAAAACACAAGCCAAACTCAACTGTCCTAACGATAACCTTCGTTCCCCCCGCAGCAGACCCTGTCCACGTCATACACTAAATACCTGTGTCACACACATTCCACAACTCACACGCTTTTACACTCGAAGCTTTTACACTATGGAATGTAGTCAGCATCATGGAAAAATGAGAAAAATCAATGAAAATGTGAAGAAATATAATAGTGAAATTGTGAAGTTTTGGAAAATGAAATATCTGAATGCATTTAATTAAAAGATGAATGAAATGAAAGATCTAACTAATTAAATAGTATTAAGTAAGTATAATAATTACGTTAATGTAAATGTCCACATGATCGTGTGTGTGCTGTCTGTAGCATTGTGTAAAACTAATTAACTATAGTTACTGAGTGTCTTCAATGATAGGTTCTTCTTTCATTAGTGTGAAAGCTTACTATTTGCAATTTTAGCACTTTAGAGTCACATAACTGGTTTAAGTAATAACAAAAAAGAATGTTCAAATGGCGAAGTTCTCCATAGGCGTATCGAATCGATTGTTTCTTGTGTGAGATTTCTTTTCATATGTTGCCTCTTGAGTGTCACAGTCTCTGAGCCCCAACATTTTGAAGTTCGTTTGCTGGAATAGGACATATGATCTTTTTAAAGTTCTGCATCCCAGTCATTTTGTGAAGGATTGCCATTAAGATATGACAAAGAGCCTTATACTGTGTATCTGAGATACTGTTTGATTTGGTTCCTTTACTGCATACGTCATGACTGTCCGGAAATCAGATCTTATGTACTGTTCATGGAACTTGATGTAGTGTGAAACGGTTTGAATGTATCCACACAAAACGTCTCTTATCTTGTCTTCAAATGACTTGAGTTGTTTCTCTTGATAACGATGGTAATATGTATCTGGTTATGGATATTGTCAAGATAGTGTTTTTAAGTTAGCGAGGTATCTGTAGACTATCAGCAGTGTACCTTGATCAATGGGTCGCAGCAATGTCATATCCTTGAGAATCGGGCAGGTCTGTCTGTGTACATCTCGACAGAACATCTGCAAGCACATTGGACTTGCCCTCAATAGGTCGAATGATATAGTCATATATTTGCAAATTAATTGCATAACGTGCGACTCGTGCGTTTTTCATGTTGGACTTTTGAAGGAACGACAGGGCCTTCTGGTCTGTCTCGATGATGAAACGAGAACCAAGAAGGTAACGCTGAAGCTTTGTGACAGCCCATATGATCGCGAGAAGCTCACGCACAATAATTGGATATCTGGTTTCTGTCTTTGTGAGCTTCCTCGACACATACATCACAGGATGAAGCATTCCATCTACTTCTTGCATTAAGGAGCCACCAATACCGTACATCGAAGCGTCTGTCCTGAGAATAAATGGGAGATGAGGATCAGGGAGTTTTAAAATTGGTGCACATGAAAAGTAATGCTTTAAATGGACTAGAGCTATGTTGCAGGCCTCCGTCCAGACAATTCTATTAGGAGAGCCTTTCGTAGTTAACTCAGACAGGACTGACGTAACTGAAGATAAATGAGGCATAAATTTATTATAGAACTGTATAAGGCCGAGAAGACTCCGCACCTGCTTCTTAGTCTTAGGAATTGATAGGTTAAGAATCTTCGAGATAGTTTTATCCTCAGTTTTCAGAAATCCATGGCCCACTCTGTGACCTAGGAAAGAAATTTCTTTGAAACCTATTTGAACTTTCGAAGGATTCGCTGTCAGATTATTAGAGCGAAGAATTTCGAGAAGAGATTTCAATCCAGAAACATGTTCGTCCCAAGAGTTGTGGAACAAACAAATGTCATCTATATAGGAGATGATATCAGACCTATGAGAAAATAGTTTCCTCATCATCCGAACGAAAGTCGCTGGTGCGTTTACCAAGCCAAAGCACATGAAATTATACTGAAAGAGACCCTTAGGGGTAGCAAAAGCCGTGAAAGGTTTTGCTTTTTCCGTGAGAGGTATTTGCCAATACCCCTTGGCTAAGTCAAATTTGCTAAAGTAGGTTGCTTTAGAAAGTTTTGACAGTAATTCATCAAGAATTGGCATTGGCTCTGCGTCAGACTCCGTTATGGAATTGAGTTTACGAAAATCCATGCATAATCTGATATTATTATCCTTCTTCTTGATTATAACCATTGGGAAAGAATAAGCAGACTCTGATGGTGCAATAATGTTAAGCTGTAACATTTGACCTAATTCTTTTTCAACCTGATCCTGAAAGTGGATAGGGATAGGGTAAGGCTTTAATTTAATAGGTTTGTTATCTGTGAGTCTAATATCGTGAGTGATTATAGACGTTCGGCCTGGAATATTAGACAGAACTTGCTGATATGACTCTAGAATAGAAAGAATTTGAGATTGTTGTTCGCTGGATAGATCCGGACAAATAGATACATTTACCCATGATTCTGTCGGGTAAAGAGACATGACAGGAAGTTGCAAAGGTACATCATGAAAAGAAGTGGGTTCTTCTTGAATCACTGACAATGAAGAGTAAGATGAAGGATGATCAGTGATTACTTCATTAACAGCATCTAAGATAGGCTTGAGATATTCAGGTCTATCATGGAATTGTTTGAGCATGTTGATGTGAAAGGTTTTATTCTTGCCTTTCACGTCAAGAATGTAATCAACATCTGTCAATTTTGAAATAATTTCATATGGACCACTCCACGAAATGAGAAGGCTATTCTCTCTCGTTGGTAGCAGGACGTAAGCTTTGTCTCCCGGAAGTAATTTCCTTAACTTTTTCCAACGGTTTTGAAGAGATCTAGCTTTTTCTTTTGCCTTTTCAGATGAATCAGTCGCTATTTTCCAAGCGTCTATAAGTGTCTTTCGTAGATTCACCACATACTCATAGGATGACTGGCATTCCTGAGTCATCTCCGAACCTGTAAGTAATTGTTTTATTATCGACATGGGTCCTCGTGGTGGAGCACCATACATGAGCTCAAAAGGTGAGAACCCAGTGTGTTCGTTTGGGACTTCCCGATAAGCGAACAGCACTGCTGGGAGCACTCTATCCCAGTCTTGTGGATACGTCGTGGTCACTTTCCCCAGTAGTTGTTTCAGCGTTTTATTTAGACGTTCTATCATGCCATTGGACATAGGATGATAAACAGAGCTAAGAGATCTATCAATATTGCATAGTTTCATGACATGCGACATGACATCTGACACAAACTGTGTTCCTCTATCTGATAAAATATTGTCAGGGAACCCCACTCTCGTAAAAATGAGGAATAGTGCATCAGCCACATCGGTGGTAGCAATATGTTTAAGAGGTATTGCCTCCGGCCACCTGGTGCACATATCAATACAGGTGAGGACATATCTATGACCTCTGGCTGACGGAACTGACAGTGGACCTATTAAGTCTATGGCCATTTTTTCGAATGGTCGCACCGAAATATCCGCAGCCTGTATAGGTGCATTATGGTAAGCACCCTTTGTAGCCACTTGTTGGCATGTCTTGCACGAACGACAAAATAATTTGACATCCCTGACTACTCCAGGCCAATAAAAATGTTGTAAGACTCTATATTTCGTCCTAGCAAAGCCCATGTGGCCTGCACAGTTTGTATCATGCGCATGTCTGAGAATGTAAGGTCGAATATTGGTTGGTACCATAATTTGCTGCTGTACTGATGTAGCATCTCTAGCATTACGAATTAATATGTCATTTTTAATTGTATACCAAGGTTGTGACCTTTCTGAGCAATCAACATCATCTGATTTTACCAATTTGAAAAATCTTTTCAAAGAATTGTCATTCTTTTGCATATCAATAAATGATGTCTTCGTTAACATCGGCATAAGATGTTGATCTTCCTCCTTGTCATGATTGTTAGTCATTTCTTCTTCCTCTTGAGCCTGTGCCTGTGCTCTTGTAACGACCATATTAGCGTGTAGTATATGCTGACGTTCCCAGATTTCTATATCTTGGAGTGAACACGCTTTTATATCCACAATATTGCCCATGATTATGTCAGCAATTGGTTCCTGTAATAAACATGCTTTCACTTGACCTGAGAAAAATGGAGTATCAATGTGCACAATGGCCACAGGATATAATTCCACCGTGCCTCCAAATAGGACACATTTTACATTCTCCCCGGTGCAGCAAGATGGGTCTACCAACGATTTGCGTACTGCAACAGTTGTGCAACCTGTATCACGCAAGACTGAAACTAGTTGATTATTTTAAAAAACCCCTGTGAAACATTAGCGAGCCTTTTCCATCATGAGAGGCTAATGCAGGTAACAACGCGGGCACAGGATGCAGGAACCGCAAACAACGCTGGAACCACAGTCTGGAGACCACATCTGGCTGAAACAGAGTGCTGCATTCTGAACAATTTGATGGATTAAATAAATCAGCTGCACACGCATTTGCACTATTTGTGTTTTCCCCATTGGGATTAACTGCTCCTGTGTTACTACTCGTATTATGATTCCAGTTAGAGTTTTTTTGATCCATGCTCCGAGAGCGATTAAAGTTGTTATTACCCCGGTAATAATTCCGACTCTCTCTACCATTCTGAGGATTATTAGAATGCTGAGGACACGTACAACCTGGACAGTGTTGAGATGGAGAAGAGTTTTGGTTGTTCTTTGTATAATAGGATCTGTCTCCTCTGTTCATGTAGGTATTATCAGATCTACGCCATCCTCTGTTAGATTGAAAGTAACCCTGTGATGGTCTATTTCCATCAAAATATCGTTGGGAGTTTCTCTGATATTGATAAGGTTGATTGCCAAAATTGTACCGTCCTCGGAAAGATCCACTATTTCGGTCATTATTCCTGCCAAAATTTCGATCCATACTTTGCGATCGAGCTCTAGGGTTGTTTATCTGCACTGAATGAGCTGATGCAACAGGTAATGCCTCTTTAATAGTAGAGTTGTTCACACTCTTCCCTGGGTGTGCCGTCATAAACTGGCGCCCTAACAACTCAAGGGATTGTAACGATTCTGGCTTCCGTTCATGTAAATAGGCCAAAAAATCAGGGCTAATGGAAGAAAGTACTTTGTCTCTCAAAATAAGGTCCATCAAGTCCTCATATGTATGTTTGATTTTAGCCAACTCAATCCAACGATTGAAGCATAACTTTATAGTTGAAATGAACTCACTAAAGTCCTTGTTGCTTTCGGGTGTGAGTTTTTTAAATCTTAGCCTGTATCCATTCTCGTCTAATTGATACTTTCTTAAAAGTAATGTTTTAGCTGCCTCATAAGATTTTATGTTTTCCTCATCCATTGTTGACACAGCTGTCAACACTTCACCTGTCAGTAATGACATTAAATGTATCACCCATGATGATTTTTCCAGTTTGTATTCCTCACACACTGTCTGGAATCGGTTTAGGAAGCACGAAATGTCGTCTATATTTTGATTAAATTTAGGTAAGTGAAGTTTAAATGATGAAGCATGTTCTCTCTTGACCGAACCTGCACCTTCTTGATTACTCTGTTTATTACTAGCTTCCACTAGTTGAGACGGCATTTGAGGATTTTTCGTCTCTCCAACGTCGACTACCCAGCAATGGGTACCTCCAAATCGAGTAGCCACATTTGTTTCTTTAGACATAAATGATAACATGCCTCGAGTATTTAGAAATTGGGCTAGCTTCCACTTAGCCTCTAAATCTATCTCATCTTGTCTTTTCTTTTCTGCCATTTCATCTTGTCTTTTCTTTTCTTCAAATTCTTCTTCTCTTTTCTTTTCTGCCATTTCATCTTGTCTTTTCTTTTCTTCAAATTCTTCTTGTCTTTTCTTTTCTGCTATTTTTTCTAACTGAATTCGTTCATCTTTTTCGATCTCTCTCATTCTTGCTCTCTCATCCCTTTCCAGTTTCTTTTCTTCTGTTTTCAGTTGCTCCATGGCAAACTCTTTAAGCTCCTGGCCTTGCATTCCCATCTCTTTACCTAGCTGGATAAAATGCTCCAGACTAGACATTATGTAAGTTTAAGTATATATATATATATATAAGTTACTTAGTCTGAATATGAATATGGGTACTGATGAGCGATAAACAGCACCAATGCCAATTCGTTAAAATTCAGTACTCTGCAAATGTGACCTAGCAAGTAATCAATGCAAACAAAAAAATTAGTGTCGTACACTAGCAGACAGAACTCGTAGTACAATAGTGTAGCAACAGAAGAAAATACTAAGATGTAGACAAAAGGATAATGTTTGAAATGTATGCTTGCACTATAAGGTTAGACTAGACAAGACGAATTTACAACATAAAATCCATATATCAACATAATGATAGCTAGAGAAGACCAACAATAGACGTACAAAAATGCAGAAAAACTAAATAAAAAAACAGCCGACAAATACAAACAACAGTGGAAAAAAGAGGACAGCACGTCTATAACATAAAGTAAATATAGTATATTCACAAAGAGCGCTTTCCACACAGCATTTTGAGCCGGGCCTCTTTGAGAAAATATTACGTAAATTTCCCTACTGACACCCTTGATTGCAGACCCGTCCGAAGATGAGATGTACTTCTGCTTATCAAGGTCCCACAAACCCCAACAAACATAAAACAGATAAACAAAAAGGCTCTACTATAGAATTGTGCAAGACTAAGGCTACAACAAACTAGTCCACTTATCTTTTTATGATCCTTCCTCCGAAGTATAAATGCACGTGACAGTATTGTTGCCTCCAACATATGCAACAGGTAGAGCGAAATTTCATTGATGCAGATTGCTCCCACATGTAGAACTATCCATCTTGTTTTGCTGGTTGAATGAATGGGCTTCGTTTTGTATGCAGAAATGTTGTTTGACTACTTTACTTTTTCTTGACGAATCCAACCTGGAACTGCGTCGAGTGATGATAACTTTCGTCTCAAAAATGTTGATGAAGAAAATACGAACTTCTATTGGTAAAGTTCAGCAAATATTATGATTGAAGTGTGCTCTTTACTCTTTAAGTTTCTTCTTGCCGGCCCTAGTTTGAAGAAAACCGGTTGGCATAGGTTGCGCCGAAATTTCTATTGCTTTTTGATACTGTAAAATTCGTCGATGTGGCTAGGGACAGTAGTATCATTTGATAAAATCTTGTGGGTAGAACGAAATCCTGTGTATACTGGCCACCACTTTATACTGTTACCTTATACTTATTGAAGGCTATTGGGTAACGAGTATATTAATGTGCTGCACTGGTCTTGTAAGATATTTTGATATAATAGACAACAGTCTCAACAGTAACGTACGGAATGGCCAACTTGAATAATCTTGATCAACAGCTTGTTGTACGTTTTATCCCATTTAATATGTCACAATACAACATAAGTGTACTTCACTTCTTTTGAGAGCATATGATGATATGACGTTACACCAGTAATACAAATGTGATCAGTAGCAGCCATAAGCAATAATGTCGTTGTGCCGGTTTAAAGTCAGAATGTCTATGTATTGTCTACAACGCCTTCATACTTTACAAATCCGTATTGATTCAAATCACTTACTGTCCTTCTCCTTAAGCCACATACAATCAGGCACACATCATAATGAATTGAGTCAATTATCCTGACTCTGAAATATTTTATAACAATAAACACTGGTCTGTCGCTCTCACATAAATATCCATACACTTTGAAAACACAAGCCAAACTCAACTGTCCTAACGATAACCTTCGTTCCCCCCGCAGCAGACCCTGTCCACGTCATACACTAAATACCTGTGTCACACACATTCCACAACTCACACGCTTTTACACTCGAAGCGTATTCGCGTTCTGCTCCATTACGCACAGCAATGAATTACAAGCCTATGAGCAAAATGATAGGTAACAATATGTAAGGATGTAGTTGCATGAGTGGACATATGTAATGTAAAGGTATAGTTGTATGAGTGTACATACTTAAGGCAGTATTGTATGAGCACACATAAATAATGTATGAATGTGATTGTGAGAACTATTGGTCCATTGATCTAGTCTTTTCTGTGCTAGGGCGTGATGTATCCAGCAGGCCAGGCTTTGTGGGCCAAGTGGGCCCCACCTAATGAGAGAAGCCGACTGATTGGATTCTCGTATGCCGGTGAGTTTGATAAAAAATGTAAAAATCTGAGAGACATTTGGATAATGACAAACACGAACACATTTTAGAATGTGGATACTACAGTTAATTTGGAAAAGGGTAAAAAAATAGATTGAGATGATGCCGATAATGAAGAGAACTAGAGTTACTAAGAGAAAGATTAGTTGAAGCACTGTCAAAGTGGGGGATGCTAACAGTTTTCTTGATTTGCAGGAGGCCAGTTTGGTAATGCCATTATTTTCCCCATTGGAGGTTTCCTGTGTGCTTATGGTTTTGATGGTGGATGGCCAACTGTTTTCTACTTTGTTGGTAAGTGTAGCATTATGTTTTCATGACTCTGTTATGGTCAGCTGGAACAGATTTGGTTATTTATGGTCACAGAGAAGAGATATTTCCATTTATAATCAGGAAGACAATATGTGGATTTATAGTCAGCAGTAGGTCATTGTGTTATGGACGAAAAGATGTGGCCGTTTATGTTCTTGGAGAAAAGATGTGATTATTTATGGACATGATAAACAAAATTATCATGTGTGTTCATGAAGGGAAAGACTAGATGTTGTCTTTCATGGTCATGTATGTTGAGGTGAACATTTATAATCAGCACAAGACGAGGCCTGGGGGGGGGGGGGGGGGGGGGGGGGGGGGGGGGGGGGGGGGGGGGCACTAAAATCTAACAGTGTTTAAAAAAAACCCAAAAAGTAGCTTCAAGTCACAATCCCATTATGAAAATGCTGGAGCAGTAATTTGTTCTTACCATAATTATCATCACATAATACTCCTAATATTCACCGTCATCACTGGTCATCTGACCATGTCATCACTGGTAATCTTACCATGTCATCACTGGCCTTACAATGTCAACACTGGCCATCTTACCATGTCATCACTGGCCATCTTACCATGTCATCACTGGCCATCTTACCATGTCATCGCTGGCCATCTTACCATGTCATCACTGGCCATCTTATCATGTCATCACTGGCTATCTTATCGCATCATCACTGGCCATCGTACTGTGTCATCACAGGCCATCTTACCGTATCATCACTGGCCATCTTACCGTGTCATCACTGGCCTTCTTACCGTGACATCACTGGTCATCTTATCATGTCATCACTGGCCATCTTACCATGTCATCACTGGCCATCGTACCATGTCTGTCATCACTGGCCATCGTACCATGTCATCACAGACCATTGTACCATGTCATCACTGGCCATGTCATCACTGGCTATCTTATGTCATCACTGGCCATCTGACCATGTTATCACAGGCCATCTTACGATGTCATCACTGGCCATCTTACCATGTCATCACAGACCATCTGACCATGTTATCATTGGCTATCTTATCGTGTCATCACTGGCCATCTTATCGTGTCATCACTGGCCATCTGACCATGTCATCACTGGGCATCTTACCATGTCATCACTTGTCATCTTACCATGTCATCACAGAACTTTGCTGAGATCTTTATTTTCCTTCACAAACAATAAATAAATAATACACCTCCACATAACTCCAGATATAGACCTAGGAATGACACAAGCTCTGTATCTGGAGTTATGTGGAGGATTAGTGCTAATGACCCCTGTCCACGAAGCACTATTTTTGTGGTGCCTAGTTGGCAGGGTGGATAGTCAAGATTCTCTCCTGTTGTGAGGTGGTGTTGTCACTCCTGGGTTCGAGTCTCCAGTAAGCCTATCACTTCTGTTATTTTTCTGTTGTCTAGTTTTCAACTTCTGTATTTTCTCACAGGTGCCTGAAACATTACTGTATGAGTATTATTTATTTACTAGTGTAAAAGCCCGTCATAAGACGGGAATTAAATTCAAAAGCACCAATACCTAACGACAATTTTACTTATTCAAAAGTATTTTTTTAATAACCACTGTGCATCACCACAGTACAGGAACTATGTATCAGCAGCAAGGATCCCAGTGTGTGTATACGGAATCACACATTCTATAAATATATTTTTGTGCACACCGTCATTTGTGCATTCTTCTTTGGTAAGTGTTACTATTTTTGGGAGAGTACATATAAGGGAAACAAAACAATTAATGTCTAACTTTCAACCAAAGTTGCATCCCTTAGCGTTACGTACTGACAGAAAAAGCTGGGTTTCTATATATAGGATTGTTTACAGGACTTGGTTTCCCTCTTTATTTATTCATTAAAAACAACAAAGTTATCTAATGATATATTTTCTTTTTCTTGTCCGTGTTAGCTTGTTATGGAGCATAGAGCCACCACTGTTGCTGGTTGCCTTGTAGGAATCCTGCATCAGAGGATTCATGTGTTCTTACAGCACTGGTTTCTGTAGCAATTAGTTTGACGTGATGAGGTTGCCAACCTCATGCACAACCTCATCTTAGTTGCCTCTAACAAGAGCAGTAGACCTATCCTTTCTTTGTCTCGTCGAAGACCTCCCAGAAACTATTTTGGACAATCATAAATGTTGTTGCTTGCGTTCGCTCTCAGCCATATCTCTCTCTTACAATGCTGGCTGTCAGTTTTGTTATATAATTTTACTTTTCCGGGGACACACATCTGTTCGGCCGCAAGCGTGTTAAGACTTAGCTGCCTTTAGGGAAGTACCCAGGTTTTATTTTTATATTTGTTTAGATTCTTATGTGTCCTATCTAACCTTCACTTTTATTTCTTTCCCTGATGAAGGCCTTGTGGCCGCAACGTTGGCTATTTTCCTTGTCTTTTGTCCTTGTAAGACGAATCACCTTTTTTCGATTTTTTTTCATACCCATCCATTAAATAATTTTAACATAATTACAGGAATATTAATGCATTACATCATCATCATCATCAAAATCCACAATTCTCGCTGTTTGTACGTCTGTCACATCTAAGGCATGCAACTGTGGTTGAAAGTTAGACATTAATTGTATTGTTTCCCTTATATGTACTCTCCCAAAAATAGTAACACTCAATGAAGAAAAGTCGGTGTAGAACCCAGTTTCATTCCGGAAACGGATTTAACTCATCATTTTGTTAAAAATAACCTTATAATGTAAGTTTTTGATTGTTTCTTAAGACAAAATTTTAATTTAAAGTATTGCAGACTTATTATTATAGATCAAAATGATAAGATGGCTGCAAAACGAGCTGCAGATGCTAGGAGGAAGAGACGATCGTGTCAATCACAACGAGCAAGCGAGACTCTAGAAGAAGCAGCAATACGACGACAACATGAAGCGGCACAAAGACAAGCACAGTGTCAGTCACAACGAGCAAATCAGTCTGCAGAAGAGCATGAATCTCAACGCGCTGCAGAAGCTTTTCGCATTCGTCAGTTGAGAGCAACACAACGAGCAAAGGAGACTTCAGAAGAAGCAACCGAACGTAGAGCAGCAGCTGCACAACAAGTGAGATGATCAAGAGCTGCACGTAGTTGTTACACGGGGGTCGTCGTGTTTATAGTAGTGTTACAAATCCAGTGTTACCAAAGGGTTCTTCAGTGATTACCATTACTTTCATTTTTATCCCTTGTCTTTCTTAGTCAGTTATGGTATCGTGCTATTGATGGTAAATTACGCGAAGGTGGGATAGAATATTTGTCAACATCATTATATATTCAACTTCCAACATTCAGAGACTTGATAAGTCATTCCTTGAGTCCATATAAATTTAATATATCAATTCCATACACGAACAGTTCACACATGGTCATCATGAAGAATTATACATAATAATTGCAGTTCATACTTCATCTATGATTCCTTTACAAATCAGTCCTTGTCTCATACATCTGAATTACTGTAGGCAGAACGACATAACTATATGCACGCGTGGTTGGTAAATTTAACGACCGACAGTGAGATTATGCGTCTGGCACTAGTATCACTAAAAAAGGACTGTTAATTCATCTCGACAAGGTTTAGTCAATTACTAACCTGTAACTTCATCTTTCTTCATCATAACAGTGGACTGACCCATGTCCATGAGAAAATACAATATAACCATGTGGCTTTCTCTGCCCAACACTATAAGAATATAAAGACACGTCTTCTCCGTTTGACGGTCTTTTGAAAAAGGGTCCCGTTACTTGGTCACCGTGCGTGACTACCAACGCTGAAACGTCACAGCGTTCACTAGGCTAATAATACTTTTTACATTACATTAAACGTTGTAACCCCTAAAATCGCATGCTGCTAACCTCTAGCAGACAATGCCAATTAATCTACCGTAACAATTCCCTGTCCACCAGGGGGGGAAAAATCTATTAGATAGATCTTTTTTTCAAAAACCTATCTGAATGAATATCAAAAAATTTAACAATATCAAAAAAATTTAACAAAAATGCGGCATATGGCCTACAACGTTCTGTCTAGAACCAATGTCGTGGTCATGTCGACTAACTAACAGTCATCTAATATATTAATGATCATATTATACCTAAATGTTATACATAAATTTTATATAAACTAAAAGAGAATGGCTAATGTTGATATCTAATTAAATAATTAATTAACTTAAAATATGTCGCAATGAAATGTCATGTCAGACTAATCTAAAGAGTTAAAATTAAACTAATTAATTATATTGAGTGTGTAATAAGAATAAAGTTGTTGAAAATCTAATGTAAAAGAAATGAAAGGATATGTTAAAGAGAGAAATAAATAAATAAAGAATAAAGTAGAGAAAAAAGTAATGTTTAAATTTAACTTAGTTATGTGTGTTGGACATTAATTAAGTTTAGTATTAAGTTGTTAATACCTATCTAAATTAACCAATTTAAACAATAATGTAGTATGTGATGTACCCACATAATTATTAACTATAGCTCTCCACATGTAAGCCTACCTTGCCGTGGTTGGAGAGCTTGAGCGCCTCAATGATCCCGGGAGCTATGCCGGCGGGAGTTTTACTCCTGGCAGGGTCACCCAAGCCGGACAGGTCCTGGGTGAGGGGCCAGACTAAATGGGCTGAGGAGTGGGTGGAACCCTATAGGTGTAGATGCAGAACCCACCGGCGAGTGGTACATGCTCTGGTCTGCACCAATCCACCCCCACTTCATGGGTTAAATGCTTTCTTGCCTCATTCTTCACTGTTTGTCGTCTATCACGCCCATGGCGACCGTTGCCTCAATTGGCTGTGTGTGGTGTACCCGGAAACGGGGCCTCCCAGTACTGAGGCAAAGTTAAGTCCCCGATGTCACTTATCGGTGCAGAATTGAGAGAGATGGCTGAGCATCACAATCCCTCCTGTGTTGCAGCATGATGAGAACCCAGCATGCACACTGAGCTTGGGGGGATCACTTGGGCACCAGACTTAATACTGGCTCTTGACTGGATGGCCGCATGCAGGAGATTTCTACAATGGAGGGTTGGCAGGTGGTGGGTATCGGGAAGTGGCTCTGTGCAGGACGTGAGGATTCCTTGGGAGAGCCCAGAACCAGAGCACAGCATTGTGCAAGCTCTGCATAGTTGGAGAGCCCCCTGGATGACGGGGAATGCACAGTGTGCTACCCCACCTATCCCAACTGCTAACTTAGAACCAGAAGTGGGGTCCTCTGTATGCGTGCCAGGCCAGGATAAAATGCCTGGGAAAGAGACTGGAGCTCAGAACTCCCTAACTCAAAGTTGCAGGATGGCAGAAAAGCCACGGGAAAGACAGGGCTATTTTGAAGATAACGCAACCATATTTTCACCATACGAGCTCGGACGCCGCCTCGGTAAACAAGGTCCGCGCAGAGCAGTGACACCCCCAGGCTGCTTGCGAATAGTCTACTACTGGGAACATAAACAGATTAGGGATGAGCCCACTCTCCCGTTGAACAGGTGCTAAAGTCATAGATACTGGGCCAGAAGGCGCACCGGAAACCACAGTATCATGCAACTCGCTTTTTTTTTTCTATGGAGAGTACACCGTCAAATAAATCTCGTTCTGGTGCTCGCCCTCTGGAGCTCCACCAGGCAGGTGCAGTGCCGGGCTCTGAGCCTCGACAGAGCCCACCCTCAGCTACTGGAGGACCCTCTAGACCGTCTTGTGGAGTCAACAGACGGCGGAGGAGAACTACTGACCAAAACAAAACAGAAAAAGAGAAACCCAGAGTGCCACTTTTCATGATGCACTGGAATGCAGAGGGAGTGAACAGCAAGCAGGCTGGATACAGCAAAAAGACAGAGCTGGAAAACATCTTGTATGAGAAGCAAGTCAGTGTTTGCTGTATCCAAGAGACTCACTTGAAAGCAGATCAAACCTTTAAAATAAGGGGATATCAATGCTTCAGATCCGACAGACAAGATAGACGAAAAGGAGGAGTACTTACTCTTGTAAGGAATAACATTCCTGCACACGAAAGGAAAACCTTCATGGATGGAGCAGAATATCAGCTGCTGCAGATAAAGGTAGACAAGATGGAAATAGAACTCCTGAACTATTACTGTCCGAACAACAAACCCCTGAGTCTCAGCTCTATACAGGTACCAGCCACCAACTTTATAGCAGTTGGAGACTTTAATAGCCACTCCCAGAGCTGGGGCTATAACCATCTGGATCACAGAGGTGAAGAGGTTGAAACTTTGCAAGATGATCACTCCCTAATCCTAGTCAATAATGCCACAGATACTCCTACCTTCTACTCCAGAGGATGGCACACAACCTCAACACCAGATCTTGCCTTCTCCACACCAGATATAGCTGGATCTATTAGTAGAGAAGTAGGAGACCAACTAGGGGGAAGCGACCATCGCCCAATCTTTCTTACTGTCCAGAGTGCAACTCTCAGTACAGGCCCAGCCATTACAAGATGGAACTACAAAAAAAAGCCAACTGGGGTTTATTCAGGCATCAGGTGAACATGCTGCTGTCTCAACTCCCGGTACAGAACAGAGACATTAATGAAGTGTAAAAAGACTTCAACAGATGCATACTACAAGCTGCAAAAGAAACCATTCCCAAAGGATGCCGGCGTAACTACATACCATACTGGTCCAGCACACTCCAAGAACGTCAGGAAGCTATGGACAAGGCTAGAAAGGACGCAGAGTCTCAGCCTTCACTTGAAACTCACAACAAATGGAAAAAGGCTGTAGCAGAGTTTCAGAGAACAAAGCTAGAAGAAAAGCGGAAAAGCTGGAGAAATAAAACGGCATCGCTGAACCTTGAGAAAGACGGCAGGAAACTTTGGAGATTAGTCAAGTCTCTAAATGAAGAGCATTCCTCACCAAGGCAGACTATCACATTGGATGAAGGTGGCAAACTTTTCAGAGGAAAACAAGCTGCAGACTTGTTTGCTAGAAGATACAGTTCAGAAAGCAACTTACCCATTAACATAGACCATCAGAGTGAGATAAGAAAAGAAATACTGGCAACCATGGGACAGACAGATACTCCTGCCCCAATGAGGGAACCCATCACACTAGGAGAACTACAGGAGGCTATTTCCAAGCTTAAGTTTCAAAAGTCACCCGGCCCAGACAAAATCAGCAACGAAATGCTAGTAAATCTGAGCTCAGCAGCAAAGACAAAACTGCTTGAGATATTCAACCACTGCTGGTTGAAAGGAACGGTACCCCAAGTATGGAGAGAAGCCATCACAATACCCATACTAAAGAAAGGGAAATGTAAGACCGAGGCTGCAAGTTACCGGCCAATCAGTCTCACAAGCTGTGTTGGGAAGACTATGGAGCGAATAGTCAACCACAGATTGAAATGGTATTATTTAGAGTCTGAGTCCTTGCCGTGAACAAGCTGGATTTAGAGAATGCTACAGTATAGAAGACCAAGTTACTTACTTGTCTCAAGCAATAGAAGATGCCTTCCAGGAGAAGAAAAAGGTCCAAATGATCTGGGTCGACTTCAAGCAGGCCTTTGACAAGATGTGGAAAGATGGCCTCATTGCAAAACTTAGGAGAAGTGGAATCCAAGGCAACATGATGAAATGGATCCAGTCATACTTGCATAACAGGAGAACTAGAGTCACTCTTGACGGTCTGCAGAGCAGAAAGTGTTGCTCCATCAGGGGGTACCTCAAGGAGGAGTAATTTCCCCAACACTCTTCCTTGTTTACATCAATGACCTGGTGAAAGATCTCCCTGCAGGAGTTAAAGCTGCCTTATATGCAGATGACCTAGTACTCTGGTGCGCTGATGAAAATGTCACCACAGCAAATTATGGAATGCAGGGGGCAGCAGACATGCTAGTGTCATGGGCAGAGAAATGGCTTATCACAATAAACACAGACAAAAAGAACCTCCATTTTACTCCCTCGCCCCAAGGACAAATAGCTAAACATACACCTAGGGACAACCGTGATCAATGAAGAAAAAATAAAAAAAAAAAAAAAAAAAAAAAAAAAAAAAAAAAAAAAAAAAAAAAAAAAAACAAAAAAAAAAAAGCTACCCCACCTATCTTGGGGTGACATTTGACCAAAGGCTTACATGGAATAAGCATATTGAAAATGCAGAAGGAAAGGCCCGAAGACGACTAGGCATACTCAGAAAATTAGCAGGTACCAACTCGGGAGCAAATGAACGAAATCTAAAGAAGATTTATAATGGAGTAATAAGACCACACTTAGAGTTTAGCTCAGCAGCATGGTCATCAGCTGCTAACTCACATCTGCAGTCTTTGGACAAGGTGCAAAATCAAGCTCTCAGGCTCATTACAGGAGCCATGAAAACTACACCAATAACAGAGATGCAGAAGGTTGCTGGATTACAGACATTGTCCCATAGAAGAGACACAAAAACCATGATCCAGATGGAAAAGTACAACAGTATGCCAATGCACCCAATGAAGGCAAGACTAGATGATCTGGCATTGGGACGTCTAAAGCGTAGCAGCTTTGTGCATCGGGGGAAAAGACTTATAAGACAGCATCAAGAAGACCTATCCATGAAGACAACACCACTGAAGCCCACCCTATACCCTGTACCATGGGAGCAGGCCAGCAGTGCCCGCCAAATTAATACAACAGTCAGTGGTCTCACAAGTGGATGTGAGTATAATGATCTGCAAAAACGAACTGCTACATTGAGTATGATCCAAGAAAGCTATCCCGATCAATCATGGATACCATAATGGATTTAAATGCTGTTAGGAATGGAGGTGCCGGTATCTTTATCTCATAATCCTGACAACCACTATGAGAGACTAGGCACATGGTTTCTGTTCCAAAACTATACAGCTGAGGTTCAAGCTCTAGAGCAAGCTGCAAATATGATTTATAACACCAACTCTGACTGCCACCAGGTAGTCATCCTCACAGATGCACTGTCTGTCCTGCAAGCTCTCAAGGGTGGTAAACTCCCGCATCTGAGAAATGAACTAAACAAGGTAGCTGCCAAAAGAGAACCATACTTCAGTGGGTACCATCTCATTGTGGTGTACCCGGAAATGAAAAGGCAGATAAACTTGCAAAAAAGGGAGGAGAATGTGAACAAGAAGATAATGAAGTCACATACTTTGAGAAAAAGAGAGCTATCCAGACTATCAGAAGAGAACAGAACCAACCCAAAGACGACTATCACACTCTCGACCGGCAGGGACAGACAACTATTTTTCGACTCAGGACAGGGCATAACAAACTGAATAAACACATGCACAAGCTACGATTGTCTGCTTCACCACTGTGCACATGTGGATTAAACGAACAAACTGCTGAGCATGTTCTACAGGACTGTCCTCTGTATGACCAGTTAAGAAAGATATACTGGCCCAATGACTCAACACTAAACTCAAAGCTATATGGAGTTAAAGAGGAACTTCAAACAACAGTCGAATTCATCATGAGAACTCGTCTGACGGTGTAATCATCAAAGTTGCGATCGCAAGAAGAAGAAGAAGAATTAACTATATAATATAATAGTTACATACAATAACATTATATAAGAATCATGTGAGTTCTTATTTTTTTTCTTCATTTCATTTTTTTCAAATTTCATTTCATTTTTTTCATATTTATCTCACTTTCATTTTAATTTCCATTATTTAAACGACTTAATTAAAATTAATTAAAGTTGGATAAGATGATCCATACGTATGCTTGATCTTTGTGAATTCCAATTAACAAACAAATGTTTAAGTGTTTCAGTTCATAAGTATCGACGTTATTATCAATAGTTCATGTCGCATACTGAGTTACTTTGATAGTGTTTTCTATTATGTTCACTTGATGCACGGAAATGTGTCCAATAGTTTTATCAGTAAAGGATATCAAGCAAAGTTCTGGCGTAAATACGAAAAAATAGAGTCAGTTGATTTCATTTGTTTCGTATATAAAGTCGGTATTAAGCAAATACTGGTATTGTAGGCAATAGTTCATGTCTATATAGAACAGCCATTATAGTGCTATTTATTTTGAGTAAGTATCTACGACGTTAATATAGTTCAGGACTCGACGTCAGTAGGATTTCGAGATAGAGTATCTGCCAGGACGTTATCTGCTCCTGTGATGTACTCGATTGAGAAGTCAAAAGGTTGCAGGAGAATAGCGAATCTGGTGAGCTTTGGACTTTTATGATTCGCCCGTCGTAGTGATGCCACAGCCTTCTGGTCTGTCTGTACTATGAACGGGGCTCCCAGCAGGAACTTTTCCAACTTCGTTATAGCCCACACCACTGCTAAAAGTTCGCGGTCGACAGTTGAATATTTGACTTCTGGTGGTTTCAGTTTCCGTGAGACGTACAAGTTTGGATGGAGGATGTCGTCATGATATTGGAGCAAACATGCGCCAATGCCGTAGTTACTCGCATCTGTGCGGAGAATAAACTTTTTGGAAGCATCAGTTAGTCTCAAGATTGGTGGGTTTGAAAATATGTTAATAATATTAAGGAAAACATTATTACACTCACTAGTCCATGTCACCTTCACTGGCATGTCCTTCTTTAATAATGAGGACAAGACAGCCGTGATAGATGACAAGTTAGGTACGAATCTACTGTAATATTGGACTAGACCTAACAAGCTTCTAACCTGTTTCTTCGTTTGAGGAACGGAAATGTTTAAAATTTTAGAAACCGTACTGGGTAGTGTTCGGATATATCCTGCTCCAATAATGTGACCCAAAAAAGTTATGTCATGAAATGCTACTTGTAATTTTGTGGGTTTAGCAGTTAAATTGTTCCTTCTTAATGTGTCCAAAACGTTTTCAAGACCCAAAAAATGTTCCTCAAAAGATGAACTAAATAAGCATATGTCGTCTATGTATGTAATAATGTCTGGGCTACCTGAAAAAATGTGTCGCATCATGCGATCAAAGGTAGCTGGAGCGTTAACAAGACCAAAAGGCATCACATTCCAAAGGTAAAGACCTAGCGGAGGTGAAAACGCTATGTAGTATTTAGCTTTTTCGGTTAGTGGTATCTGCCAATAACCTTTAGTTAAGTCTATCTTAGTGAATATTTTATCGATAGACGTGGCAGTAAGTCGTCGAGAAGTGGATGTGGTTCGCTATCAACTATCGTTTGTGCATTTAATTTTCTATAGTCGACGCATAGTCTAATGTTATTGTCCTTCTTTCGGACAATAACTAATGGAGAAGAAAATGGGGAATTACTAGTTTCAATAATTCCTAAAGATAACATCTGTTCAAGTTCCTTAGTAGTTTTAGTAAGAAAGTGTAGAGGAACAGAATATGGATGTACCCGAATTGGAGTATCATCGTTAAGAGTGATGTCATGACTAATGACTGATGTGCGACCTGGAACGTCGGTCAACACATCTGGATAAGATTGTAGAAGTTCAGCAATCTGTTGATGCTGTTGCGGTGTAACCGACGAAGAGATGGTTACGTCCCGCCAAGATTCACTAGGCTGTACTACAGGTACAGGTAAAGCTAACTGTACCTCAGGAAAAGAAGATTCTTCTTCCTGGATAACAGACAAATTAGAATAGTGACATCTAGGTACGACAGTGTCATCTAGTTCATGAAAAATAGCTTGTAGATGTTCAGGTCGAGTATGAAATTGTTTGAGCATATTTATGTGGAATATTTTATGATGTCCCTTAATGTCCAGGACATAATCAACATCAGAAATCTTATTGATAACCTGGTATGGACCGTTCCACGAGATGAGTAGTTTATTATTGTTATGTGGCAATAACACATAAGCTTGATCTCCTGGAAATAATTGACGTAATCGTCTACTACTGTTTTGGAAAGTTCTAGCTTTTTCTTTAGCAGCCTCAGATGACGCTGTTGCCATTTTGCAGGCATCAATAATGTTATTCCGGAGATTAATTACGTATTCATAGGATGACTGGGTATCCTGAGTCATCAACGATATGAGAAAAAATGTGTTACCATAACCTGTTATCTGCGTGACGCAGCATTAGGTACTAATTGTAACCGTAGACAATGGTGGTTAAAGTAAGCACCATTATCACGCTCGATGACCATTCGAGCATCTCTATTGTTACGAAATGTAACTATAGCTTCACCATACCTGTCATTGGTAGGTGACAACAACCGTACAAACATAACGTCTGCCGTGTCATTAAAGAAATTACTAAGTGACTGCCATCTGGTACCTTGTGGCAGATTGCGCACTAACACGGTGCGAGAATATGCACCCTTCCCAATGTAAGTGGGATCAGTGTCACTAACATGATAAATAGTTCTTCTATTTAATCCTTTGGATCTGGTAGTCTTATGAGATGATGTCTCATAATGATTGACATATTTATTTGTCCTAATTTTATTAGATAAGTTCATAAGAACTCCACCATCATTACCCTTGTTTGGGACATCTTTTCTTTTCCCATTTTCAACAATTTTATCCAGATCACTGTTAATATGATCCTGTCGCCAGTATCTATCTTCCGACTTGGCGGCACTCTTTAGAGAAAAGGCATATCTGCCTCGAAATGATTCTATAATCTTCCCTGGATGTGCTGGTAGTTTAGTATCATTTTTTTTCTGTATGAGAGTCTCATCCTTCTCCTCATCGATTTCCAAAATGGTACTTAGACTGAAATTGGAGAAAATGAGCCACATGTATTTATTTTGTTGGCTCGTAATGTAGCTGTTGCAATGACAGCGTTAGCATTGCAATAAAATTGCACATTATTTAATTCCCATTCCTCAATTTCCTGTGGGGAACAATCCTTACTACCATGGATGCGTCCCAACATCAGATCTGCAATTGGGTTCTGAAGCATGCATACCTTAACTTGTCCTGAAAAGAAAGGTGTATTAACATGGACAATAGCTGTGGGGTAAAATTCAATAGTTCCCCCAAAAGTCATGCACCGGACATATTCCCCTGTTGCACAGCTAGGATGTACCAGAGACTGCCGCACTCCAATTGTTGTGGACCCCGAATCTCTCAATAGAGAAACCATTGAACCATTAACTATCCCTCTGTTGAAAATCAGAGAGCCTGTCCCATCATTGGATGCAAGACTGACTTCTGGTAGAATGTGTCCGCAGTTCAGAACTGTCTCTTTTGCCTTCTGAAATATAAGATTACATTTTTGGCAACTATTTGCCACGTTATAATTCATTGCAAAACAAGTAGACGAGGACTGTATTTTGTTTATTAGTAGGTGAACTCTGAACCCCAGGGGTTGTAGCAGTAGTAACGGCTGCCCCTGTATTATGATTATAATTTGTCGATCTAACGAGAATGAGAACGATGACGAGAATAATCAGTTGAATTATTCCGTTGTCCTCTATTGTAACTGTTATCTCGATGTCTCGAGTTATAATTATCGCTGTTGTTCCAATTGTTACCGTTATTATCATTATATGAACGATTATAACTTGAGTTACGTGGATTACTGTTGTATCTGGACTGAGGTGAATAATTTCTGTTTTGTGGTCTTCCTCTATTAAAGTTATTGTTAAAGCTATTGCGTCCCTTATGAAAATTAATGTCATAGTTTCCCTTGAACCTACCTCTGTCCACACTGTGTGTTCTAGGTTTGTTATTACTATGATATGCCATATTGGAGGCTACAGGAAGTGGTTCTCTTATTAACGAGCCAGAAATGTTAGCATTCGGATGAGCGGTGCAGTAATTTAAAGAAATTTTTTTCTAACTCATCAATAGTTTCTGGTTTCCGTTCTTGCAGATAAGCAAAGAACGGTGGGCTGACAGAAGATAACACTTTATCCCTCAATAACAAATCGACTAACTTGTCGTAAGATTTGTTGACACCTGCTAGTTCAACCCATCTGTTAAAAGTATTGCGTATGTTAGCAATAAACCCTGTAAAGTCTTTATTATTATCTGGCAACAAACTTTTGAAACGTAATCTACATGCCTCTTCGTTCAAATGGAACGGACGTAATAACAAAGTCTTAATGGCCTCATAGTCTGTGGCTAATGTTGGATCAATATTTTGTGCTGCACTTGCAGGTTCGCCATCCAGAAATTCCTTGAGTTTAAGTGCCCATGCTGTTTTGTCAAGGTTATTAACCTTACATATATCCTCAAAGCGCGCCAGCCATGATGATAGGTCGTCCATGTGTAATTTGAACGGTGGTAGCTTAAAGTAATAATTGCCCTTAAGTCGGTTGGAAGAAGATCCCGATTGAGAATTATCATTTTGGCTTGCTGCAGCACCCTGCGAATTAAGTTTTGCTGTTTCCAATTTAAGCCGTTGCAATTCCATTTCTTGCTGCAGTATGATTTCCTGTCGTTTCAATTTATTCTCTTCTTCAATCCGTAGGATTTCATCTCTTGCCACCTTTCTTTCTTCCTCTTCCTTAGCAATAGCTTTCTTTTCAGCCTCTTTTCTTTCAAGTTCTTCCATCTCTGCCTTAGCAATAGCTTTCCTTTCAGCCTCTTTTCTTTCAAGTTCTTCCATCTCTGCCTTAGCAATAGCTTTCCTTTCAGCCTCTTCTGCCTTATGTTTCGCAAGTTGTTGTTCCGCAAATTCCAGGAGTGCATCTCCCTTTTTGTTACAATCTTTTCCAATTTTAATGAAATGATCCAAGGTAAGCATTCGTGAAGTTGATTTATTTAAGTATTCAATTACTTATGTCTAGTAATCACCACTAGAATATATGTCGATAATTCTAATTACTCAACGAATGAATAATCAATATAAGAAATTGCAATATTCCTGTACTGTTATTTATAAGTTCCACAAATCTATAATATTGTGTAAAAATATTATATCTATCAACTAATATCTATCATAAATATTTATGATAGTTAGTTATGTAAGGTGCTGAAATTATATCATGCACTTAATATTAGTATTCAATAATTATGGGTATTAACCTAAACAGTTAGGTTATTTAATCTTAATAGTTATTAAGTTTACACTTTAGTAATGAGAAAATGTACTAATTAACATTTAATATGTCTTAACACATTAACTACCGCAAGCCGCTGTCAGCGGCTCACAAAATAATCACATTTGGACCGCAAGCCGCTCAGAGCGCCAATCTAACTTTAGTAATAAAACAAATGAAAAATGTACTGAAACACTCACTGATCTGGTTCGAGATTTTAAGTTGCCACCGAAAAACAAATTCCCAAAGCATGGTTGTTGTAGAACACTGGAAAATTGATATTATGTTCATATTTTTCAGCGTTTTGGGTTAGTTACCAAATCGTGTAAAACTGTTTACTGTGGCAACTAGTGATAGGGCTACAAAAAATGCGTGTACATCTCGTCTAACGGCTAAATAGGATAGAAACATGTTTCAACAATTGACTGATAGATCTAGTGACGAGGACAAGAGTGAAAACGGTGTGCACATTGATTGAAATTGTGATTTTGATAGAGATAGGGCGCAAGAAGTTATAATTGTGAAAATGTTGCCGTTAAATAGCAACAACCTCTATTAAAGTTACAACCGGTATTTATTGTAATTGTACATTTATTTATCTTTAAAATGACATGTAATTCATAAAAATCTGTAAACAATTATGAAAACTACAGCTTGCTTTGTGCAAACACCTACAGGATGAAAATGGGAAAAAAATTTAATTCGGCCACTGTGTGTTTTTCAATTCGGTAGTTAATGTGTTAATATGTTATAAAGTTATAATAATTAATCATGGTATATTATGCCATAATCATGAGCTATAAAGTGCATTGCCCATTTCTTGGACCACCACTGCAAATAGGTGCAAAGTCCCTAATTCCTCCTTAAAAGTCATAAAAATTTAATCATATTCATCTACACTATTATTAATGAAGAAATTATAGCATTAATATTAAATTTATAAAAGGATGAAATGAAGACAAACAATACAATGTGTTAACCAAGGATTACAGAACAGTATTACCATACGACAAGACATTTTCACAATAAAAAATGCATTTATAACTAAGTGGTATAAAACGGAAGTGAGAGATTAAGAATGAACTGAATAGAAAACTAACCTGCGTACACAAAAATTAGTGACGTATACATGGACTCATTGACGATTGTACAAAAAATATAAACTGAATGATAGTAAGGTCAGAAAAAAACACGATAGGTTACAAACATTGTTACAAAACTGAATAAAAATTAGAACTAAATACACTAGAATACCCCAATTATAACTAGACTGGACATCTAACATGCAAGGTCAATTAATTGCAATTACGAACGAACGAAAATCATCGGAAGGTCGTCGATGGGTTCTTCGTTAAAAGCAATTAACTAACGGCCTTAAGGAACATTCAGAATGAATATCGGCATCCTCAGAGCCATGTTATTCATTCCAAACCGCCGCCCATCCATACCCACAAATAAGGGACAACATCAACGAAAAAAACAGATATGACATAGATATATAATAAATAGCGAGGACATGCCTGCACAGCGAAATGGACTTAGTATTGTGTTTTATGACGGACAATCGTCCTAAGTCTAAACTTATCTTTAAAAGGCTCCGGCGATGTCAAGTTCATCAACGGACTAGATCAATGCCTAGTACTGTTTGCTCTTGATTGGTTGATAACCGTATTCAATCGTCTGGTCTTCTTGATAAGGTAAATCTTCATCAACTTGGAAGGCGTTGACGGTTGTACTTTCAGAGCGCGGCATCTACCCATGATGTAGTGACGTCAGATTGGCATTTCGTAGTCATGCGTTGAACGTCGTTTTTATTCATCATGTGACTTTCTTGTAATGGTAAACAGTCTGTAACAGTATGTAAACAAGAAAAAAAATTTTCCTTTTTTCTTTCGTTCAGCGATGGCCAACTAATTCTTTCTTTCGTTCCCCATCAATGGCCAACCAGTGTTACACGGGGGTCGTCGTGTTTATAGTAGTGTTACAAATCCAGTGTAACCAAAGGGTTCTTCAGTGATTACCATTACTTTCATTTTTATCCCTTGTCTTTCTTAGTCAGTTATGGTATCGTGCTATTGATGGTAAATTACGCGAAGGTGGGATAGAATATTTGTCAACATCATTATATATTCAACTTCCAACGTTCAGAGACTTGATAAGTCATTCCTTGAGTCCATATAAATTTAATATATCAATTCCATACACGAACAGTTCACACATGGTCATCATGAAGAATTATACATAATAATTGCAGTTCATACTTCATCTATGATTCCTTTACAAATCAGTCCTTGTCTCATACATCTGAATTACTGTAGGCAGAACGACATAACTATATGCACGCGTGGTTGGTAAATTTAACGACCGACATTGAGATTATGCGTCTGGCACTAGTATCACTAAAAAAGGACTGTTAATTCATCTCGACAAGGTTTAGTCAATTACTAACCTGTAACTTCATCTTTCTTCATCATAACAGTGGACTGACCCATGTCCATGAGAAAATACAATATAACCGTGTGGCTTTCTCTGCCCAACACTATAAGAATATAAAGACACGTCTTCTCCGTTTGACGGTCATTTGAAAAAGGGTCCCGTTACTTGGTCACCGTGCGTGACTACCAACGCTGAAACGTCACAGCGTTCACTAGGCTAATAATACTTTTTACATTACATTAAACGTTGTAACCCCTAAAATCGCATGCTGCTAACCTCTAGCAGACAATGCCAATTAATCTACCGTAACAGTAGTCCAACAATTCCAAATCATGATGCCTTTGATGAGAATACAGTTGCTGTACATAACTGCGGCCCAATGGATCAGGAATATCAGTTCTGTCACTCTCTCAATTTTCAAGTTGTAAGATCAACTGATGGTACACTCAAATATCGCTGCCATAAATGTACAGTGTTGTTGGAGCAAGAAGGAGAGCAGAGACGACCTTTTCCTCCATATCTCAAGGATCTTCTGAGCAACCCAGCGCATCTACAACATCGACATTTTAAGGAAAATATCTGTTCCTATAATTCAGTCTTGGGCTTTGCATCCATGGGTGCCCAAATCGATCGCTTCGTTGGACGTGGACCATATGTGTTCAGATTGCATGGACAGATCTATCATTTGATTTACTTCAGTCATCGCCCACGGCGACCGTTGCCTCAATTGGCTGTGTGTGGTGTAACCGGAAACGGGGCCTCCCAGTACTGAGGCACAGTTAAGTCCCCGATGTCACTTATCGGTGCAGAGTTGAGAGAGATGGCTGAGCATCACAATCCCCCCTGTGTTGCAGCATGATGAGAACCCAGCATTGCACACTGAGCTTGGGGGGATCACTTGGGCACCAGACTTAATACTGGCTCTTGACTGGATGGCCGCATGCAGGAGATTTCTACAATGGAGGGTTGGCAGGTGGTGGGTATCTGGAAGTGGCTCTGTGCAGGACGTGAGGATTCCTTGGGAGAGCCCAGAACCAGAGCACAGCATTGTGCAAGCTCTGCATAGTTGGAGAGCCCCCTGGATGACGGGGAATGCACAGTGTGCTACCCCACCTATCCCCAACTGCTAACTTAGAACCAGAAGTGGGGTCCTCTGTATGCGTGCCAGGCCAGGATAAAATGCCTGGGAAAGAGACTGGAGCTCAGAACTCCCTAACTCAAAGTTGCAGGATGGCAGAAAAGCCATGGGAAAGACAGGGCTATTTTGAAGATAACGCAACCATTTTTTCACCATACGAGCTCGGACGCCGCCTCGGTAAACAAGGTCCGCGCAGAGCAGTGACACACCCAGGCTGCTTGCGAATAGTCTACTACTGGGAACATAAACAGATTAGGGATGAGCCCACTCTCCCGTTGAACAGGTGCTAAAGTCATAGATACTGGGCCAGAAGGCGCACCGGAAACCACAGTATCACGCAACTCGCTTTTTTTTTTCTATGGAGAGTACACCGTCAAATAAATCTCGTACTGGTGCTCGCCCTGTGGAGCTCCACCAGGCAGGTGCAGTGCCTGGCTCTGAGCCTTGACAGAGCCCACCCTCAGCTACTGGAGGACCATCTAGACCGTCTTGTGGAGTCAGCAGACGGCGGAGGAGAACTACTGACCAAAACAAAACAGAAAAAGAGAAACCCAGAGTGCCACTTGTCATGATGCACTGGAATGCAGAGGGAGTGAACAGCAAGCAGGCTGGATACAGCAAAAAGACAGAGCTGGAAAACATCTTGTATGAGAAGCAAGTCAGTGTTTGCTGTATCCAAGAGACTCACTTGAAAGCAGATCAAACCTTTAAAATAAGGGGATATCAATGCTTCAGATCCGACAGAAAAGATAGACGAAAAGGAGGAGTACTTACTCTTGTAAGAAATAACATTCCTGCACACGAAAGGAAAACCTTCATGGATGGAGCAGAATATCAGCTGTTGCAGATAAAGGTAGACAAGATGGAAATAGAACTCCTGAACTATTACTGTCCGAACAACAAACCCCTGAGTCTCAGCTCTATACAGGTACCAGCCACCAACTTTATAGCAGTTGGAGACTTTAATAGCCACTCCCAGAGCTGGGGCTATAACCATCTGGATCACAGAGGTGAAGAGGTTGAAACTTGGCAAGATGATCACTCCCTAATCCTAGTCAATAATGCCACAGATACTCCTACCTTCTACTCCAGAGGATGGCACACAACTTCAACACCAGATCTTGCCTTCTCCACACCAGATATAGCTGGATCTATTAGTAGAGAAGTAGGAGACCAACTAGGGGGAAGCGACCATCGCCCAATCTTTCTTACTGTCCAGAGTGCAACTCTCAGTACAGGCCCAGCCATTACAAGATGGAACTACAAAAAAGCCAACTGGGGTTTATTCAGGCATCAGGTGAACACGCTGCTGTCTACCCTCAAGGTACAGAACAGAGACATTAACGAAGTGGTAAACGACTTCAACAGATGCATACAACAAGCTGCAAAAGAAACCATTCCCAAAGGATGCCGGCGTAACTACATACCATACTGGTCCAGCACACTCCAAGAATGTCAGAAAGCTATGGACAGGGCTAGAAAGGACGCAGAGTCTCAGCCTTCACTTGAAACTCACAACGAATGGAAAAAGGTTGTAGCAGAGTTTCAGAGAACAAAGCTAGAAGAAAAACGGAAAAGCTGGAGAACTAAAACGGCATCGCTGAACCTTGAGAAAGATGGCAGGAAACTTTGGAGATTAGTCAAGTCTCTAAATGAAGAGCGTTCCTCACCTAGGCAGACTATCACATTGGATGAAGGTGGCAAACTTTTCAGAGGAAAACAAGCTGCAGACTTGTTTGCTAGAAGATACAGTTCAGAAAGCAACTTACCCATTAACATAGATCATCAGAGAGAGATAAGAAAAGAAATACTGGCAACCATGGGACAGACAGATACACCTGCCCCAATGAGGGAACCCATCACACTAGGAGAACTACAGAAGGCTATTTCCAAGCTTAAGTTTCAAAAGTCACCCGGCCCAGACAAAATCAGCACCGAAATGCTAGTAAATCTGAGCTCAGCAGCAAAGACAAAACTGCTTGAGATATTCAACCACAGCTGGTTGAAAGGAACGGTACCCCAAGTATGGAGAGAAGCCATCACAATACCCATACTAAAGAAAGGGAAATGTAAGACCGAGGCTGCAAGTTACCGGCCAATCAGTCTCACAAGCTGTGTTGGGAAGACTATGGAGCGAATAGTCAACCACAGATTGAAATGGTATTTAGAGTCTGAGCAGATCCTGGTGCCAGAACAAGCTGGATTTAGAGAATGCTACAGTATAGAAGACCAAGTTACTTACTTGTCTCAAGCAATAGAAGATGCCTTCCAGGAGAAGAAAAAGGTCCTAACGATCTGGGTCGACTTCAAGCAGGCCTTTGACAAGGTGTGGAAAGATGGCCTAATTGCAAAACTTAGAAGTGGAATCCAAGGCAACATGATGAAATGGATCCAGTCATACTTGCATAACAGGAGAACTAGAGTCACTCTTGACGGTCTGCAGAGCAGAAAAGTGTTGCTCCATCAGGGGGTACCTCAAGGAGGAGTAATTTCCCCAACACTCTTCCTTGTTTACATCAATGACCTGGTTAAAGATCTCCCTGCAGGAGTTAAAGCTGCCTTATATGCAGATGACCTAGTACTCTGGTGCGCTGATGAAAATGTCACCACAGCAAATTATAGAATGCAGCGGGCAGCAGACATGCTAGTGTCATGGGCAGAGAAATGGCTTATCACAATAAACACAGACAAAACCTCCACAACACTGTTCTCCCTCGCCCCCAAGGACAAATCATCTAACATACACCTAGGGACAACCGTGATCAAGGAAGAAAGCTACCCCACCTATCTTGGGGTGACATTTGACCAAAGGCTTACATGGAATAAGCATATTGAAAATGCAGAAGGAAAGGCCTGAAGACGACTAGGCATACTCAGAAAATTAGCAGGTACCAACTGGGGAGCAAATGAACGAAATCTAAAGAAGATTTATAATGGAGTAATAAGACCACACTTAGAGTTTAGCTCAGCAGCATGGTCATCAGCTGCTAACTCACATCTGCAGTCTTTGGACAAGGTGCAAAATCAAGCTCTCAGGCTCATTACAGGAGCCATGAAAACTACACCAATAACAGAGATGCAGAAGGTTGCTGGATTACAGACATTGTCCCATAGAAGAGACACAAAAACCGTGATCCAGATGGAAAAGTACAACAGTATGCCAATGCACCCAATGAAGGCAAGACTAGATGATCTGGCATTGGGACGTCTAAAGCGTAGCAGCTTTGTGCATCGGGGGAAAAGACTTATAAGACAGCATCAAGAACACCTATCCATGAAGACAACACCACTGAAGCCCACCCTATACCCTGTACCATGGGAGCAGGCCAGCAGTGCCCTCCAAATTAATACATCAGTCAGTGGTCTCACAAGTGGATGTGAGTATAATGATCTGCAAAAACAAACTGCTACATTGAGTATGATCCAAGAAAGCTATCCCGATCAATCATGGATACATGCCTATACAGATGGATCAGCAACTAATGCTGTTAGGAATGGAGGTGCCGGTATCTTTATCTCATATCCTGACAACCACTATGAGACTAGGCACATTCCCACTGGTAAATTCTGTTCCAACTATACAGCTGAGGTTCAAGCTCTAGAGCAAGCTGCAAATATGATTTATAACACCAACTCTGACTGCCACCAGGTAGTCATCCTCACAGATGCACTGTCTGTCCTGCAAGCTCTCAAAGGTGGTAAACTCCCGCATCTGAGAAATGAACTAAACAAGGTAGCTGCCAAAAAGAGAACCATACTTCAGTGGGTACCATCTCATTGTGGTGTACCCGGAAATGAAAAGGCAGATAAACTTGCAAAAAAGGGAGGAGAATGTGAACAAGAAGATAATGAAGTCACATACTTTGAGAAAAAGAGAGCTATCCAGACTATCAGAAGAGAACAGAACCAACCCAAAGACGACTATCACACTCTCGACCGGCAGGGACAGATAACTATTTTTCGACTCAGGACAGGGCATAACAAACTGAATAAACACATGCACAAGCTACGATTGTCTGCTTCACCACTGTGCACATGTGGATTAAACGAACAAACTGCTGAGCATGTTCTACAGGACTGTCCTCTGTATGACCAGTTAAGAAAGATATACTGGCCCAATGACTCAACACTAAACTCAAAGCTATATGGAGTTAAAGAGGAACTTCAAACAACAGTCGAATTCATCATGAGAACTCGTCTGACGGTGTAATCATCAAAGATGCGATCGCAAGAAGAAGAAGAAGAACTTCAGTCATTATTGATGGGTTATTGCTAGTTATTATATAATTGCAGTGCTGTTACATAAATTTAATATAAGATTTGGACACAATTGTACTGTTTTATAATTATAACTTAACTATATTGTTATATAATTATTCCACAAAGACATTGTTATATAAACTAGTGAAGCAAGTAAACAGCTTAAGTCATGAATATGGATTGGACATTAAAATTGAGAAAACAAAATCTATGATAACACTGGACAACAGCCAAAATGTATCAGAGACAAAAGTCGCTATTTTAAACTAATTTGGAAATGCTGATCACAAATATGAACTTAAAAATCGCGAATTAGCTCTAGTTTTCAAGATCCGGGAAGATTGGGGGGGGGGGGGGGGGGGGTGTCAGCTGGTGGCTTCACCTTCCCAATGTGAATGACGCAGTCCTTCTCTTTTCTATAGCCCTGGCGCTTGATTCCCAACGAGACGGATAGCATTGAGCGCCAATTGGATGACGCAATCTGTAGCAGTCATTGCAACCACATTTCCTCCTTGTCATCATTTGTGTTATGGATTCTGTGAGTGCAGACGTGTCGTTCAAGATGCCTCGTGAATGTGTGAACAGTGCGGATTATTTTTTGCTATATTTGCGGAC
The DNA here is from genome assembly GCA_024509875.1 of Oreohelix idahoensis. NCBI lineage: Eukaryota > Metazoa > Mollusca > Gastropoda > Stylommatophora > Oreohelicidae > Oreohelix > Oreohelix idahoensis. The sequence continues at coordinate 90,902 of JAMPIV010010462.1, read as the reverse complement.
AAATAACTTTGCTATCACAAAGGCGACATCCGTCACCTGTGAAAGCATCTACATCAAGAGATCCTGATTTCGTGCCTATTGAAGAGTCTGCACAGCCACATAAAATTACCCAGAGTGAATTGAATGATCTAGTGAGAGATCTGGAATTGCCAAAAAAATAAAGCAGAGCTGTTGGGGTCCAGACTGCAGCAATGGAATCTTCTAGAAGAGAATGTGCATGTGTCTGTGTTTCGTGCTCGACAAAAAGATCTGCTTCCATATTTCAAAATGACAGATAACCTCATTGCTTGCGTTGATATAGTGGGTCTGATGGCAGCACTACACATCAACTACAAAGACGACGATTGGAGGCTGTTCATTGATTTGTCCAAGTTGAGCTTAAAAGCTGTGCCGCTCCATAATGGTAACGTTTTACCATCTGTTCCACTCGGGTATGCAGTCCACATGAAAGAAACGTACAACAACATGAAACAACTGTTACACACCATCAACTATGACAAGTATAAGTGGCAGATTTGTGGTGACCTGAAGGTCATTGCCATCTTGATGGGGCTACATCAGGGTTACACAAAGTTTTGCTGTTTCCTCTGTCTGTGGGACAGCCGTACTAGGACCTTTACAAGAAAAAGGATTGGCCCCAACGATAATCACTTGAACCGGGGAAAAGAATGTACTTAACGAACCACTTGTAGAATCCCACAAGATCTTGCTCCCTCCTCTCCACATCAAACTTGGACTAATGAAGAATTTTGTAAAGGCCATGGATTGAAATAGGGCAGGATTTTTATTTCTTCGTGATACATTTCCAAGACTTCTTCTTCTTCTTCGATCCTTAACCACCGACCGTCAAAGCAGTCAGTGGCCATCACGCCTAGTGGCGTCTTGTAGGGCAACAACAAATTGATTCCACTTTGCACGGTTGGTGGCCATCCTTCGTACAGTGCCCCAACTCTGGTTCATTCTTTGCATCTCAGCCTCCACAGTCCTCCGCCAAGTTGTTTTTGGTCGGCCTCTCTTTCGCTTTCCTTCAGGGGTCCAAAGCATAGCAAGACTTAGGGAGACTAAAATCAAGGAAGGTGTATTTGTCGGTCCACAGATACGTCAGCTCTTCTGAGATCAGCGTTTTGATTATATCCTCACAGGTGATGAAAAGATAGCTTGGAGTGCTTTCCAGCAAGTGGCCACAAACTTTCTAGGAAACAATAAGGCTGACAATTACTAGGAGCTTGTAGAAATCCTCTTGCAGCGCTACGAGAGACTAAGGTGCAACATGTCTTTGGAATTGCACTTTTTACACTCTCATCTGGATTTCTTCCCTGCTAACTGCGGTGCTGTCAGTGACGAGCATGGGGAATGATTTCATCAGGACATTACTATCCTCGAAAAAAGGTACCAAGGGAAATGAAATGCAGCAATGCTAGCAGACTATTGTTGGACCCTTGAGAGAGATGGTCCAGAAACTCATTACAAGTGACAGGCAAAAAAGCGTCGCTGTGAATCATTTCCGCAATGAGCATTATTATCATATGGTATGTATATGCACATGTGTAAAACTTGTTTTATAGATATTTAAAAAACTAGAGCTAATCTGGTGTTTTAACGGCCATTTTCGTATTCAGCAGCCCAAACAACATAAAGGTAACTTGGTTTAATCTCAGATACACACAAAAAGTCAAAAATTTTTGTCCAGTGTAATCAGCAGAACAGATGATAGCGAACATTAACAATAAGAATAAATGGGAACTTCTTGGAACTTCTTCTTCTTTCGTTCACTTGAAATATATTGTCTATATCTGCAATGTTGTTTCTTGTATAAACTTCACTGTCTTTTCTAGTTCATACAGAGTTCCATATAGTTTTGCTTCCAGTGTTGTTTCTCTGGGCCAGTGGGTTTGCCTCAATATATCATATTCGGGGCAATCTTGAAGTACGTGCTCCGCAGTCTGGGGTGCCTGCCCACATGTACACATGGCTGAATTGCCAATCTTGAATTTTGTATACATGTGGCTGCGGAGTCGGTTGTGTCCTGTTCTGAGGCGCAGAATGACAATTTGTTCTGATCTGTTCATAGCTTGGTAGTCATCCTGCGTTGGTGTTGGTGGCTTTCTGATTGATTTGATCATCTTTTTCTTCTGATGGTATGTAACTGGTACATCCGGTTGCTCGTCTGCAGCATCTTCTTTAGCCAGTCGGTCCGCTCTCTCGTTTCCTGGTATTCCACAATGAGACGGTATCCATTGCATGGCGACCCTGCGCTGGTTGCACAGTTCAGAAAGTAGGGCTTGTATACCTGGCTATTTTCTGGACTGAAGTGCTTGGAGTGCTGATCTTGCATCTGTCAGGAATACCACAGGCTGTGGACCGAGATTGGTGTTCAACAGTTTATCAGTTGCCACCTTGATTGCCTGGATTTCTGCATCATAGTTGTTACAGAATTTCCCCGTTGGTACTCTGACCGTATCCCTAGTGTTGTTTGGGTATTCTATGTACACTCCTGCTCCTTCATTCTTGACTGCATTCTGTGCTGACCCATCCATGTATACTCGGACCCAGAGGTCCTGTGGGTATTCATCATCCAGGAAACTGAGAGTGACTGTCCGAAGTGCTTGTATCCTCCCCATTTTCTCCATCTCCACTATAGGCGTTGATTTCATTGCCCCCGTGATGACCCTAAGCGCCTGGTTTTGCACCTTATCTAGCTCTTGTAATGTGGTGTTTGATGCTGGACACCACGCAGCTGACCCATATTCCAGGTGTGGTCGTATGCAATGCTGGTAAACTTTACTAAGTATTTTCCCGCTGGCTCCCCATGTGGTTCCACTTAGTTTTCTCAGGATGGCTAACTTCCTCCTGGCCTTTGTTGCTGCCTTGTTGATGTGCTGCTTCCATGTCAGCCTATCATCGAATGTAACTCCGAGATAGGTAGGTTGTTTATCTTCTCTCAGGAGCTCTTCATTTATCTTGATACTTCTTGGAACAAGTCAAGAGTATCTCATATCTTGGTCATATAATAACAGAAATCAAGAAGAGAACAGGAATGGCCAAAGCTAAATTCAACGTGAGACAAATACTCACATCTAAACGGTTAACTCACAAATTAAAACTGAGAATCATAAAGTGTTATATATATATATATATATATATATATTCTTCATTACTGTATGGTGTAGAAACATGGACTGTGAGCAAGCAGTTGGAAGAAAGAATTGAGGGTCGAGATGTGGAAATATAGAAGAATGGGGTGCATTTCACGGAAAGAGAAGAAAAACAAAAAAAATGTACTAGAAAACCTAGGAATGAAAAGAGAATTATGGAAGGAGATCACAATTTGACAGCTAAAATATTTTGGTCATGTAAAAAGACATAACACCGTACACTGAAGACCATAATAGAACCCCGAGTTGAAGACAAACTTGCAAGGGGAAGACAGCGCTATAAGTGGGAAGGTAACATCAAGAGATGGACAGGAAAGAGTCTATCAGAGTGCACCAAGACAAGAGACAGAAGACGTTGGAGATCTGTTACAGCCGACCTTCATTGTGGAGATGGCAGCTGATGATGATGATGTACAATAATTATTTTATAATTAAATGATACCCAAGCATTTGACACATAAATTGTCACATTTATTCTGATGTGGACAAATCTTGAATGGCGTGAGTTTGTTGAGGACCTCTTCTCTGCAGGAGGCAGGAAGGTATTAATTGATTGTTTCTCTGACCATGTGCTTGGGTCTTGTTGTTTCATGTTATCCTGTCTGTGGTATTTTTCCTGTGTGCAAGGGTCCATCCCGTCTCACCACCTCTTCCCCCTGATAAAATTGTTGAATGTTGGTTATTTCCCAGGTGTAACTGGATTTATCTGGTGTGTGTTCTGGGTGATCTTAGCTCATGATACTCCCGATGATGATAAGACCATTGGAGAACTGGAGAAAAAATATATCAAGTATTCCCTTGGAAACCGGACTAAAACTAGAACTGTGAGTCATTCGATGAACTAGACTTCCATCATTACTATGATCACCATTGGTAATTAAGCTGGTAATATTGTGTTACCCCACCTCTACACATCACGATAGAAGGGGAACGACTAAGTAAGTAAGTAATATTGTGTTACCAGTCCTGCTTACTTCCCTGGAGTCTCTGATGACACAAGGACTACTAAACCCTCAGGCATGTCGTACAAGGTGGCTAATATGAGGTTGTGTGCCTGAAAAGGGGATCAAAGAATAGTAAAAGAATAGTAACACTGTCCTAGTATGTCATAAAGGTGATGAAGGAGGGTTGGGCATTAGGCTGGCTAACTCCATCTAATAGAAATTTAAAGCCAAACAATAAAAAACTTCAGCAGGTGTTGACAAGAGAGGTGCTAGTGGAGCAGGAGATACAAAGGCACTGGGTTCAAATCCAGGCAGCTTCATTGCTCCAGTCTACTCAGCTATAACAAAGGGTGTCGTGACTCTGCTCTTGAGTTAGGGAAAGCAAAGGCAGTGAGGAAGACACTGGTCAACCGAACCTCGTAAAGCTGAGACCTACTATAGCCGAAGTCTGTAACACTTCACTCCCCATCTGTGGGACTTTCTTTACCTTTTACTTAGCCATGAGATCAGCAGAGTTGTCTTCAGGTCATTTCTAACAAGTCTCAAGTCGAGTCTGAAGTGTCTTAGTACAAATCTCCAGTCGAGTCCCTTCTCATTTTTTTATTTAAAACTGTTTATAGTCAAAATCGATTCAAACAATTATATCATAATAATAATAATATAATATCAATCACTTAATATTATGAATAATAATTAAAAAATAATAACTGTAGCATTTTATTTATGTACTGCTTTAATTTTATCGATTTAAACAAAACAAGTTTCATTTTTTCCATATGAGTACTTTATAAATATGGATGGTGAAGATGGTTCACCAGAATTGGCAGGTCCACTAAGTTGACTTGCTAACAGATAACACTCTTTGAGTCGTTGTGGTGACTTAAGTTCCATTGACTCAAGTTGTTGTGGTGACTTAAGTTCCATTGACTCAAGTTGTTGTGGTGACTTAAGTTCCATTGACTCAAGTTGTTGTGGTGACTTAAGTTCCATTGACTCGAGTTGATGTGGTGACTTAAGTTCTATTGACTCGAGTCATTGTGGTGACCTAAGTTCCATTGACTCAAGTTGTTGTGGTGACTTAAGTTCCATTGACTCGAGTTGATGTGATGACTTAAGTTCTATTGACTGGAGTCATTGTGGTGACCTAAGTTCCATTGACTCAAGTTGTTGTGGTGACTTCAAGTTCATTGACTCGATTCATCACCACTAGAAATTAGTGTTAGCCTGTTTTCTGCTATAATCATCACCATCACCCTAATTTAAGATTCTTTTCTATCATCTTGTGTCAAAAGATCAAGAGCATTCCATGGAAGGCTATTCTGACATCTGCTCCAGTTTGGGCTATTATTGTGGCTCACATGTGTGGCAATTATGGGGCTTACATGCTGCTGACAAAACTTCCTACCTACATGAAGGAGGTTCTCAAGTTTGACATCAAGTCTGTAAGTATGAATCATCAAAAATACTCATCCATTACCTTGAAAATCTGGTCTTCCTGGCCATCCATGTGAGAAATTTCCATCTCATCAACTGCTGATGATAAAATAGATGAAGGAATCACGAAAGTTTGTATATTGTATGAGCATAGAGAGCAGTTGTTCATACTGTTTATAAGTATGAAGTGTATGATCTAGTTCTATGTGTATGATTTGTTAGTTATCTACTTCTTTGTTTGTATGATCTGTTTTTTTAAATCTAGTTCTGTGTGTTGTCTAGTTCTCTTTCTCTGTACATGTGTGCATGCATGTGTATGTCTGTGTATATATACATACATAATACTGTATTGCATGCAATACTATGTGTATGAACTGTGTTATCTACTTCTGTGTGTGTGTGTGTGTGAGAAAGAGCTGTTTGTATTCTGGTTTTACATTTGTGTTTACCTAGTTCTGAGTGATTGAACCATTTGATTACTGTAAATTGCATAAACTGATAACACATTTATATTTTGTATTGTAGACTCGTATGTTAACTGAGTCTAAAATGTTTTGCAATGCTTTCTTTTCTTGCAACCAATTCTTCCATCTATCCATCCATCCATCCACCCACCATCCATACATCCACCATCTTATCTTCAGAATGGTGTGTTCTCCATGCTGCCTTACTTGACCTTCTGGTTTGTCATCACCATAAGTGGAATGTTAGCAGACCTGCTCATCTCTAGAGAAATCCTGTCTGTTGGATGGACCAGGAAGCTCATGTCTATCATTGGTAAATGTCTTGCTTATACGTTTTTTGTTTTGTGGGTTTGATAGTTACATATTTTGCAAGATTTCTGGTTGTCATGGCTACATTGTAAATAATAGATGCAAGAACAGTGTATCGTCATCTTGATTTACCCTTTCCCTCCTTATGGAGCATGGAGCCACCACTGTAGCTGATCCCCTTGCAGGCTGCCTACACTAATCCCCTTGCAGGCTGCCTGCACTAATCCCCTTGCAGGCAGCTTGCACTAATCCCCTTGCAGGCAGCCTGCACTAATCCCCTTGCAGGCAGCCTGCACTAATCCCCTTGCAGGCAGCTTGCACTAATCCCCTTGCAGGCAGCCTGCACTAATCCCCTTGCAGGCAGCCTGCACTAATCCCCTTGCAGGCTGCCTACACTAATCCCCTTGCAGGCTGCCTACACTAATCCCCTTGCAGGCTGCCTACACTAATCCCCTTGCAGGCTGCCTGCACTAATCCCCTTGCAGGCAGCTTGCACTAATCCCCTTGCAGGCAGCCTGCACTAATCCCCTTGCAGGCAGCCTGCACTAATCCCCTTGCAGGCAGCCTGCACTAATCCCCTTGCAGGCAGCCTGCACTAATCCCCTTGCAGGCAGCCTGCACTAATCCCCTTGCAGGCAGCCTGCACTAATCCCCTTGCAGGCTGCCTGCACTAATCCCCTTGCAGGCTGCCTGCACTAATCCCCTTGCAGGCTGCCTACACTAATCCCCTTGCAGGCTGCCTACACTAATCCCCTTGCAGGCTGCCTACACTAATCCCCTTGCAGGCTGCCTGCACTAAGCATTCACATGCTCTTGCAGCGGTGGTTTTTGTAGCTATTTATTGTACGTGATGAGGCTGCTACAAGACTGTCAAATGTAACATTGTAGAACTAAACAAATTGGATCATGGTGCATATGGAGGGTCTGATACATGAAGACATATCTGGAGTCATCTTTAAATGACCACCAGCTATGCACAATGCTATAATATACATATGTGGAAGTGAACCTCTGTCTGTGAGGCTAATTACACCCCCATTGACTCTTGAAATCATCCACACACTTCCAGGGATACCTCCTGTGGTGAAACATGTTGAGAACCCAGCATTACACACTGACATTGACCAGCTCAATCTACGCAGCAGCTCAATCTACGCCATCTCCGTCGATCTAACCTCACGTCTTCTGAATGGCGGGCATTGTCACGCCTTAAAAACCGTGATGATATTGTTATCAAGCCGGCAGACAAAGGTGGTGCTGTGGTTGTTTGGCGTAAGGACTTATACATTCACGAAGGAGTTACACAGCTAGGTAACACCACCTTTTACTCACCTTGTTCTGGTGATGCTACAGTCCGGAATAATCTTACTGTTTATGAGACTATCCGGGGCCTTGTCCATGATGATCTTCTCCCTTCTGGTGCTTTATCTCTCCATATTTTTGATAGTAGTCTTGGTAAGCCTTCCTTCTACATGCTTCCTAAGGTGCATAAAATTGCTAACCCTGGTAGGCCTATTGTTTCAGCCTGCTCTTGTCCCACTGAACGTATTTCTGAATTCCTTGATAGTATTTTCCAGCCTTTGGTCGCCAATCTGCCTTCTTATTTGAAAGACACTACTCATGCTATTACTACCTTTGATTCTATCAGATTCACGCCTGATCGTACTTACCGTCTTTTCCTTCTAGATGTTTGTTCCCTTTATACTTCTATTCCACATGCTGATGGTCTCAAGGCACTCCAATTTTTTCTCGACCAGCGTATTGATCTTACTATAAGTACAGGTCCGCTTCTTCGCCTTGCTGAGTTGGTTCTTAATCTCAACTCTTTTGAGTTTAATGGCCAATTCTTCAACCAAATCAGTGGCGTTGCTATGGGTACTAAGATGGGCCCTAGTTACACTTGTCTTTTTATGGGCCACTTTGAATATTTGGTCTTTCAAAATTATGATGGGCCAATACCTGAGTTTTACTGCCGCTACATTGATGATGGTATTGGCATTACTGACATGTCTGAGGTAGACCTCCGTCGATTTATTGACTATGTTGGTAATTTAAATCCTGCCATCAAATTCACTTCTGAAATTTCTACGACCTCAGTGAACTTCCTTTACATCACTGTGACTATTAGCCCTATTGGTCTTAATACGTCTGTCTATTATAAGGCTACTGACGCTCATGGTTTCCTTCTTTATACTTCATCGCATCCTCTTAGCTGTAAAAATTCCATTCCCTTTTCTCAACTTCTTCGCTTGCGTCGGTTATGTCATGATGACGATGATTTTCATCAGCGAGCTCAAGAGATGCTTGAGTTCTTTCGCCGACGTCTTTATCCAGAACATGTGTTATCTGATGCCCTTAATCGTATCACACGCGTCACTCGTCAGACGGCACTCACTACTAAACCTTCTGTCCAATCTGACAGCCTCAAACTGGTTCTAACTTTCCATCCTCACTGCCTGGCGGTAAAGAGAATTCTGTTTCGACATCTGCCTATTCTCAACTCTGATCCTGATACCAAAGAGTTGTTTCGTGATACACCTTTGGTAGCTTATCGTAGGGATAGGAATTTTAGGGATATTCTTGTACACAGTCGCTTGCGACATTCTAGCCCATCTTACTTTGGTACTAAACCGTGCCAACGCCGGATATGCAAGACCTGTCCGTTTGTACTCCAAACTCAGACAGTCACTTTTCCGAAAGGAAAATTTATCATTAGAGAGTCTTTTACGTGCGAATCCAGAAACCTGATTTATGCTATCATCTGCAAGAGATGTGGCATGACCTATATTGGTGAAACTGGTAGGCGTTTGGCAGACAGGTTTTGTGAGCACTTGAATGACATCTATCAGGACAAACATTTACCAGTGGCCCTTCATTTCAATAGGCCTGACCATTCAGGTAATTCCGATATACATGTCACTGCCCTCCGTTCATGTGCCGGTAATGACAAGACTCGCTTTTCGTTGGAGAATCGCCTTATTTTTAAAATGGGCATTCTAGCTCCCGGTGGTTTAAATATACAACATCATTTTGCATAAATTCTGGTAGCTTTTCTCTTTTTCATTCTTTATTCGTTGTTCTTTATGATCTATCTTCTTGTGTTTTTGCTTTGGTTCGTTTCGTATCTTTTTATATCTCTTGTTTTGTCGCTATCGTACGTCACTTCCTTGTGAATTCTGTGACAAGAGACTACCGCTTTCTTCCACGGATTCTTTGCATCGAGCTAAGCTAACTTTAACTAGTTCCACAGTTTTGTTTATTCTTCTTTTTTTCATTTCGTTGGATTATTTACTTTCGTTTCAGTATTTCTTTTAGATTTTACGGTTTTCTTGTATTGCTATTGTTCTTTTTTTCTCTCATCACTGTTGTTGTTTACTTTTTCCATCTGCTTGTATCACCCATTTGTTGTATATTTCTCATCATCGTATAGTTTTGTAGTACCTATATGTAATTTTTGTCTTTGTCACCTGTTTGTGGCTGACGAAGGGTAAAACCCGAAACGTTCCTTGTCTCATGTGAACTGTTATTTGTAAAACTGATTCAATACCGTTTTATTAGTTTATAAACTTATATTACACACTGAGCTTGGAGAAGTCACTTGAGCCCCAGACGTGATTTTTGTTGGCTATGACCTGGTTGACTGCATGCAGGAGGATTTCACTGTGGACCCACTGATAGGCAGGGGGAGCTGAGGAGTGGTTCTGTGCAGGACGTGACAATTCCTTGGGAGAGCCAGAACCAGAGTACAGTATTGAAGCTCTGCATAGTTGGAGAGCCCCCATGGATGGCGGGGAATTCACAGTATGCCATGTGCTTCTTCCTCTTAGCTTGGGACCAGATGTGATGATCCTTTAAATGCCAGCCAAGCTGGAGAAACTGGAGCTCATGACCTAAACTCAGCATGCTTCGGATTGGCAGAAAAGCCACAGGAAAGGCCTAGATCTACAGTGTAGATAATACCAGTGACTCGTCAAATTGGCTGCAAAAGAGCGAGAAGCTCAGCTTCTTCTTCTTCTTTGATCCATAACCGCCAACCGCAAGAAGCTCAGCAGTCCTAGTTAAACAACAACAAAATGGAGGGTTTGTGTATAGTTGAGGAATTTTGAGCAGACGGTGAGAGAATAGAACTACTGCACTCCATCTGGCATTGTGTAAGAAGTGACAACTGTGGGGCTGGTAGCCTCATCATATTCAGCACATAGCTACAGAAACCAGCACTACAGGAGTGCAGAAAGTACTTTGGTATAGGCTTTCTGGGATAGGGTCAACTAATAGGCTTGCTGGGATAGGGTCAACTACAGCAGTTGCTTCATGCTGTCAGTAGCTTCTTCTTCCTCAAGTACCATTTCTGGTGGCATAGGAGATCATATCTCTCCACAACTTCCTGTCTCCAGTACTGTTATCAATTCTCTTGTTGACTTCTGTCCATGCCATGATGTCAAACTGTCCACTGTCTTCTTTTGTCATCCTCTATCTCTTTGTTCCATCAATCTTTCCTGTTGTCACGATATATTCCAGCTTTCTTCCCATAACATCTCCAAAGAAAGTGGATAGCTTCCTTCTAACATCAGGAATAAGCTTCCTTCTAACATCAGGAATAAGCTTCCTTCTAACATCAGGAATAAGCTTCCTTCTAACATCAGGAATAAGCTTCCTTCTAACATCAGGAATAAGCTTCCTTCTAACATCAGGAACAAGCTTCCTTCTAACATCAAAAACAAGCTTCCTTCTAACATCAGGAACAAGCTTCCTTCTAACATCAGGAATAAGCTTCCTTCTAACATCAGGAATAAGCTTCCTTCTAACATCAGGAATAAGCTTCCTTCTAACATCAGGAACAAGCTTCCTTCTAACATCAGGAACAAGCTTCCTTCTAACATCAGGAACAAGCTTCCTTCTAACATCAGGAATAAGCTTCCTTCTAACATCAGGAATAAGCTTCCTTCTAACATCAGGAATAAGCTTCCTTCTAACATCAAGAATAAGCTTCCTTCTAACATCAGGAATAAGCTTCCTTCTAACATCAGGAACAAGCTTCCTTCTAACATCAGGAATAAGCTTCCTTCTAACATCAGGAATAAGCTTCCTTCTAACATCAGGAATAAGCTTCCTTCTAACATCAGGAATAAGCTTCCTTTGAGCATTGACCTCTTTCAGGACATTCTCATTACTGCATTAGCTCCTTTAGCAGCACGATCAAGGAGAAAGAGGAAAAGTGTAGAGGCAGGTCATTTCATAACAAGACATATTCAGGGTGTCAAACATAAATTAGAGAGGGGGGAGGAGAGAACATTGTGTGTTAGCCAGTTCCAGATCAGCAGAACAAGAATAATTTCACTGTTCTCTTTAACAGGTACGTTGGGGCCGGCTGCCTTCTTAGTGGGTACAAGCTTCATGGACTGTGACCAGCAGGTGGAGGCAGTCGTCATGTTGACTATTTCTGTGGGGCTGTGTGGCTTTCATTTCTCAGGCTACTTCATCAACCATGGAGACATTGCGCCACAATTTGCTGGAACTTTATTTGGCATATCCAACATGATGGCTACTCTTCCAGGCATCTTCTCCCCCTACATCGTCTCAGCCATGACCAAGAATGTATGTAACAGGATCATATGAATGAAAGATGTGGACCTATTTATCTGTTTATAGAAATGGTGTGGTTAGTTAGTCGTGGACATTTTGATCCTTGCAGTTCTTGGGGGGGGGGGGGTCTATAAGGAGATGAAGAGTGAATAGGATTACTGCTTCTGTAGGCATGCCAAAAGTGGTGACTGTGATGAGGTTGTGACTGTGATGAGGTTGTGACTGTGATGATGTTGTGACGGGCTAGCAGCATCTGCCACAGAAAACACCACTGCAAGAGCACATGAATGTTTGATTGCAGGCTCCCAGCAAGGTGACCAGTTGTGGTGGTGGCTGCATGCTCCATAAGGAGGGCAAAGGGAAAAGATGATGGACCATCTGCGGGGGGGGGGGGGGGGGGGGGGTGGGGGTGTAGACCTTCATCAGTTCTGGATGTTTCATGCCATTATCATCATTCATTACCCTTCTGCTCTGTGTGGAGCACAGGATTTCAACAAGTTCATGTTGAGCCATCTTATCTTGTGGCATCTGCTCAAGGATATTTCATATAACATAGACAAGAAACATATAAAGACTAGAACATCCACATTCCTAGATAGCAAAAAAAATATATTAAAGCACATAATGCAGAAACATATAAAACATTAGAATACCAACACTCCTAGCAACACAAAGAAAGACATCAGAACATCCTCACTTCAAGATTAGAAAAAAACAGGGACAAACTTCACAAAATTGTGCATAACAAAACTAGAACATCCACACACTCCAAGATGACAGTAACCAAGAACAGACTGCACACAAAAATGGACAAGAAAACACCAGAACATCCATCATCTAAGATGGTTGGAACCAAGCACACAAAAATGGACAAGAAAACACCAGAACATCCATCATCTAAGATGGTTGGAACCAAGCACACAAAAATGGACAAGAAAACACCAGAACATCCATCATCTAAGATGGTTGGAACCAAGCACACAAAAATGGACAAGAAAACACCAGAACATCCATCATCTAAGATGGTTGGAACCAAGCACACAAAAATGGACAAGAAAACACCAGAACATCCATCATCTAAGATGGTTGGAACCAAGCACACAAAAATGGACAAGAAAACACCAGAACATCCATCATCTAAGATGGTTGGAACCAAGCACACAAAAATGGACAAGAAAACACCAGAACATCCATCATCTAAGATGGTTGGAACCAAGCACACAATGAAGAACAATTTGCATGGAGATTTTACTATGTGAGCTCTTTTTTAAAAAAAATATATTAATGAAGAAAAATATCCCGTTCAACCTCTGATGGGTTATAATTAGGATATATATTGTTTTCAATTCCAAATGATATGAACAACTGCCGATATGAGAAAGTGGCATCACATTTGTCAAATCAATGTAAATAGGGAAAATCACAATTACCAATTATGCTTATATGTCAACAACAAAAAAATCGAAGAAGAAACTGAACAAGAATAATATTAAAGTGGAGGGATGTAAAGGCCTGGTGCTTCCAAACTGACTTTAATAGATATGTAATTGACTTTCATGTGTTAAAAGTCATATGTATTGTAAGAACAGCATCAGACCTTCACATTCCCAACCATGAGCTCACATATTTATTGCTTAGTCATCACAGTAAAAGCCACCAAAAAATAATAATAATAATGAATACAGCAGATTGCTCTCAACAATGCACACACACACAAAAAATGACAAGAACTAAGACATTTAACACATTTTAAATACAGGAACTAAAGACATTTTCAATACAAGAACTAAAGACATTTTCAATACAGGAACTAAAGACATTTTAAATACAGGAACTAAAGACAGTTGAAACACAAAAATATTTTACAGAATAAATGTAAAGTCTTTAAAAAAATGATGTGTCAACATCATTGACTTGGTATTTAAACTGTTGTTGACTGGCATTATAAAGTCTAAACTGGGACCTTTTATCACTAGAGGAACAAAAATACAAACATCCCCTTCAGTTTTGTCTTTTGCTGTCACCTCCAGGGTACCAGACAGGAATGGCAGTCAACATTCTATGTGGCTGCAGCCATATACTGCGCTGGAGCTCTCTGGTAAGTTCCTATTTTGCAGAAATCAGCAGTGTATCATCCAGAAGCCGGAGTTGTCTATATGTAATTCAACACAAGCATACACCAGCCATAGTTGTCTATATGTAATTCAACACAAGCATACACCAGCCATAGTTGTCTATATGTAATTCAACACAAGCGTACACCAGACAAGCCCCTTATAGTTCCTGAGGTCTCTGAAGACAAGGAAGAATAGAACTATTGTACCCTTCTGGGACGTCATACAAGGTGACTAATATGTGGTTGTGTATGTGCCTGGCAACCTGATCATGTCATACAAGGTGACTAATATGAGGTTGTGTATGTGCCTGGCAGCCTCATCATGTCAAACAAGGTGACTAATATGGAGGTGAATATGGGGTTGGCAACCTGATCATATCATACAATGTGACTAATATGAGGTTGTGTATGGGGCTGACAACCTCATCATGTCATACAAATTGTTACAGAGGCCAGAACTGCTAGGACATGTGATTGTTTGGTGTAGGCTTTCAGCAAGTGCCCAGATTGAATGTTTGGTGCAGGCTTTCAGCAAGGGGCCCAGCTACAATGATGGTTCCATGCTTTGCAAGGTGCACAAAGGAGTAACAAGGCACTCACAGCACAATAACATGCATTTTATTTAACTAGGCCTGCTGAGCTTGTCTCCCTTTGCAACCATGCCAGGTTGATTTCCTTGGCATTTTCTACATTGTAAATCTAGCGATTTTTAATGGCTTTTCTGCTATTCCACAACTTGTTGAGTTGGGTTCATGAGTTCCAGCTTCTTTCTCAGGTATTCCTTCTTAGTTTGGCAAGTGTTTCAAGAATCCTCACTTTTGGTTTTATGCAAGCAGGGGAAAGAGCTAGGGGCAGCATAACTGTACATTCTCTTCCATCCAGGAGGGGCTCACCAAAAATACAGGACTAAAATATTGTGCTCTGGTTCTGGGCTATCCCAAGAAATCATTTTGCCCTACCTTTAGCCACTTCCTAGCTCCCCTCACCTGTCCCTTGTGGAATCTACCTGCATGCAGTCGACCAGGTAAAAGTCAGATTTTATACTGGGGCTCGAGTGATTTCTCCCCCCCCCCAAGCTCAGTGTGCAATGTGCTGGGTTCTTAACATGTGTTGGAGAGGGAGTTGTGTCAGGCCACTCTGGTGTGAACTTGTTAGTAACAGGGTTACTGTTCATTGTTCCCCATTTGGGCTATGATAACCAGTGGGTAATTTGAATCTTTGAAAGCTTTAATATTCTAGTCAACACACTTGTCAACCGCAACAGAATTCATCATCATCATTCTTCTGTCATGTTCCATCAAGAACATGGAACCACCAATGCAGTTGTCCCCCCTTAGAAAGCCTGGTCCAAAGAACTTAATGCACTCTTGAGGTGGTAGTGTCTGTAACAATATGTTTAACATAGTGCAGCTGTCAGCCCCAATCACAGTATTTTTGAATAGTTGTCTTCAAATCCTTTCTTAAATGTTTTGGGGTCTGTTTTTTGTTTCTTCTCCATATACCTATCTCACATTACTACATTACTACATTACTTCACTTCGTGATCTTACTTTACTACCTTGCTTTACTTCATTTTTTTACTATCAGACTTTACTAATTCAGTTTATTAGTTTTGTTTAGTATGAATTCCTTACTTTAGTATTTTAAGTTCTTATCTCAGTTTACGTAACAAGAAGAGACATGGTCCGCAACCAGACGATCCGTCAAGGCCTAAAATCCCATCCGCTGCAGACCCAAATAGAACAGTCCCAACTAAGATGGTTTGGCCATGTCTGCAGAATGGGAGAAGATCTGCTACCACGACAAGCATGGGAAACAAAGAGCCAGGGATCCAGACCTCCAGGACGACCCAGAGTCCGCTGGGAGGACAACATTGGACAATCTTTGAAGGACCGAGGACTAGAATGGAACCAGGCCAGGAAGAAGACAGCTGATAGAATGGTCTGGCGCTCTCTCTTCCAAACCTCTACACCTCACGGTAGAAGGGGAACGACTAAGTAAGTAAGTAATCTCAGTTTACTATCATGGCTTAGAATTTCATTTTTTCTATCTTATTTTGCTACCTGACTTTACTATCTTATTTTACTATCCTGGTTTATTAAATCAATTTACTATCTCACTTTATGATCTTATTTTACTATCCTGATTTATTAAATCAATTTACTATCTCACTTTATGATCTTATTTTGTATAACCCTCCACTCCCAAAGGAGCATAGGCCTTCAACAAACACATGCCAAGTCCTCCTGTCACGTGCCATCATCTCAAGTTCTTTTCACGTTCTCCTTAACATTTTCATCTCTGTTTCCAGCTCTCTTCTCCATGTACTTCTTGGTCTACCTCTACCTCTCTTGCCCTGGGGGTTCCAGAACAAGGACTGCCTTGTAATGCTGTCAACAGGTTTCCTCAGTGTGTGTCCTATCCATCGCCATCGTCTTCTTCTCATCTCTTGTTCCACTGGCACTTGTCTAGTTCTTGTCATCAGTTCCACGTTGGTAACCTTGTCATACCATTTTAATCCCTCTATTCTACGCAAGCACCCATTTATGAAAGTCTGTAGCTTGTTGGTTGTTGTCTTTGTTGTTCTCTATGTCTCAGGGCCATACAATAGGACTGACTTCACATTTGAGTTGAAGATTCTTATTTTCGTGTTGGATCCGATTTCTCTTGATCTCCATATATTTCCCAATGCAATGAAAGCTCCTCTTGCTTTTTGTATTCTTATTTTGATATCACTGTCTGTCCCTCCAACTTTGTCTATATTGCTGCCAAGATATGTGTACGATTCTACATCTTGTATTGGTGCATCTTCAAGTTTAACCCTGTTATCATTACCTGCATTTATTCTCATTATTTTTGTCTTTTCCCTGTGTATTTTTAGACCCAGTTGCTGTGAACTCTCATCGAGTGTTTTCAATTTGTCCTGATTACGTTTATGGTATAGAAGAGCCAAGTCATCAGCAAAATTCAGATCTTCCAACTGCTTAGTCAGAGTCCACTGGATTCCATTTCTGTTGTGTTTTGTCGATGTTTTCATAACCCAGTCTATTGCTAGTAAGAAAAGAAATGGAGACAAGAGACATCCCTGTCTCACTCCCATTCTTATCCCAAACGGTTCTGTAAGCTGTCCTTCATGAAGAACTCTGTATGTCATGTCTTCATGTTTTCTTTATTAAATTAATGATCTTCAGGGGAACTCCATAATGCCTCATCAATTTCCAAAGTGATTCTCTGTCTACACTGTCAAATGCCTTTTCGTAGTCCACAAATCCGATGTATAGTGGTGAATTCCATTCCAGACATTCTTCTTTTTTCTTCTTCCATCCTTAGCCACCGACCGTCAAAGCAGTCAGTGGCCATTACGCCTAGTGGCGTCTTAGGGCAACAGCAGATAGGTTTTCTTTGCCATTGTTTCCCATCACGCCTAATGGCGTCTTTAGGGCAACGGCAAATCAATCCATCTGCCGTTGTTTCCGTAATCGAAGTGACTGGCAAACGGGTGATCAGCCCGTTGGTATTCCAGACATTGTTCAACTATTATTCTCAAAGTGGCTATCTGGTCTGTACAGGATCTGTTTTGTCGAAAATCTGCTTGTTCATCTCTCAGTTTCTTGTCTATGGACTCTTTTAATCTCTCAAGGATAATCCTATTTAATACTTTTCCTGGCACTGATAGTAACATTATTCGTCTATAATTTGTGCACTCTTGTAAATTTCCCTTCTTAGGCAACTTAACCAGATATCCTTCCTTCCATTTTGATGGTATCTCCTCCTTTTCCCAGACTTTACCAAGTAACTTAAATAACATCTCTGTAGCCGTGTCGATATCTGCTTTGATGGCCTCTGCTGGAATGCCATCAGGTCCAGACGCTTTTCCATCTCTTAGAAGCTTTATGGCTTTCTTTATCTCTTCCTTCGTTGGTCTTTCACCGTTAATTTGTAGCTCTTCTTCTGCTGGCTGGATGTCCAGGGGGTTTTTTGGAGCTGGTCTATTGAGAAGGTCCTCAAAATATTCTGTCCACCTCTTCATTTGCTCTTGTATATTGCTGAGCAGTTTTCCATTCTTGTCTTTTATGAGGCAACTTGTTTGCTTGTATTTCCCTGTCAGCTTCTTTGTGCTGTTATACAGTTCTCTCATATTTCCTTTGGCTGCAGCATCTTCTGCCTCTCTTGCCAACTCCTCAATATACTTCCTCTTGTCTCTTTTGATACTTCTTTTTACTTCTTTGTTTGCTTCTGTGTACACTTCTTGAGCCTTGGCTTTGGAACTTCTGGTTTTGCTTGTGTTTAAATCTGCTTTCTTGTTTTTTCTGTCTTTTATTTTATTGATGGTTTCTGTTGTTATCCATGCTTTTTGTTGTCGTTCCCTTTTCCCGAGTATTTCTTCACGTCTCATTCCATACCGTTTTGATTTGCTGCCAATAGTCTTCTGTATTCTCTACATCTTCCAGCTGTTGGAGCACTTGGAATTTGTTGGATATTGTGACCACACATTTGTTTCTTGATTTCTTAGATGTCCTACATTAAATTTGTGTCTATAATTTTGCATTGTTGCATATCTCATGAGTTTCATTTTTACTTTGGCTGTCAGAAGGTGGTGATCTGATGCCACATCTGCTCCTCTATATACCTTTAAATCCTGCAATGATGATCTAAACTTCTTGTTTATGCATATATGATCAATCTGATTTTCTGTTCTATGGTCTGGTGATATCCATGTTGCCTTGTGTATTCTCTTATGTGGAAACATGCTTCCTCCTATAGCCAGTTGATTTGAAGCACAGAAGTTTGAGAATAGTCCCCCATTTTCATTCATTATTCCTAGCCCATGTTTTCCCATGACTTCTTCAAATCCGGTGTTGACTATACCTATTTTTGCATTCATGTCACCCATCAAAATTGTGATGTCTCTTCTTTTTACTTTTTCCATAATTTCCTGTAGTCTAGTATAAAATGCTTCTTCCACAGACTCTTTTTTTGTCATTAGTTGGTGCATAACATTGGATGACATTTACATTTATTTTCTTTTTAGCTGTTTTAAAAGTAGCTGTTGTTATTCTGGGTCAAACGGCTTCCCATTCAATGAGTGCTTTCTGTGCTTCTTTAGATAACATAAGAGCTACCCCTTCACTGTGGTGTGAACTTACGTCTTCATGTCCTGAAGATAGCACCAATTCACCTGTGATGAGTTTCTTCTTGTCTACCCCCTTCCACTTTGTTTCACACATTCCCAGAACCTCGATTTTATATTCCCTCATTTCTGCTGCTACTTGTGCCACTTTCCCTTGTTCGTTTAATGTCCGAACATTCCAGGTGCCAAATCTGGAAGTTCTCCTAGAAGAAAGAAGGTTAGTCAGTAACACAGACTCCTTTCGGCTTTCTCTGTGTTGCATCACATGCCTCCCTGTGAGAGGACCTTCCCCTGTCTTGGATGGCTGTGTTTTATTTTCCTTAATTGACTTGTCCATATTTGGTGAAGTTTTTTGTGGTTTAAATTTTTTTTACAGGATGGGGTAACCAGCCCCATGCCCAACCCTCCTTAGTCTTTTTCTACGACATGCTTGGCAGGGAACAGTGTTACTATTCTTTGCTCCCCTTTCGGGCCCCGGTAACACATGGGTGATGATCTTATTTTACTATCCTTTTTTTTTCTTTCACTATTTTTACTATCTCAGTTTACATAATCAATTTACTATCTCACTTCACTGTCCTTCTTTGGTGTTCACTATTTCACTATCACAGTTTACTGTATCACTTTACTGTTATTTTTTTTTTTAAACTATCCTTCTCTTTTCGTTATTTTACTATTCCAGTTTACTGAATGAATTCACTGTCCCACATTGCTGTCTTGTTTTATAGTTCGGAGCTTACTGTCTCACATTACCATCACATTACTATTTCACTATACTATCATAATTTACTGTCCCATTTTACTGTTTCACTATACGGTCATAATTTACTCTCCCAGTTTACTGTTTCACTACTCTCATAATTTACTGTCCTATTTTACTACTTCACTATACTGTCCCATTGTACTGTTTCTCTATACTGTCATAATTTACTGTCCCATTTTACTGTTTTACTATACTGTCATAATTTACTGTCCCATTTTACCATTTTATTACTCTCATAATTTACTGTCCCATTTTACTGTTTCACTACTTGTAATTTACTGTCCCATTTTACTGTTTCAAATATTGTCATAATTTACTGCCCCATTTACTGTTTCATTTACTATCCCAGTTTATGAAATCAGTTCATTGTCTGACTTCGCTACCTTGTTTTCCATTTTATTGCCTTACATTACTATGTTAGCTTACCAATAAGTTTATTTTTTACATTTACTATCTCAATAAACTATGTCATTTCCAGGTACATCCTGTTGGGTCAGGGGGAGATTCAGAAATGGGCGAAGGGTGATGAAGAAGAGGATGCAGCGGGAGAGGAGAAAGTTGGCTTTGGGCTGCATGAAATCCAAGAGGCCAAAGAGGAAGAAGGTGAAGATGGTGATGAAGAGAAAGAGAAACAATTCTTGCCTGATGTCAAGGTCAAGCCTGGCACGGATGACAAAACTTTGAATCAAGTTTGAACACTTGTGTAGGAACTCAAACATAACAAAATCTCAACCTGGCAAGTTGGCATGTCAGAATTAGCGGGCTTTTTTGAAATGTCAGTTTATATACTGGAAGTGTACACTTGGCTAGAAAATGTTAGGGTTGCCTGGCATTTAATATTGAATGAGATTTTCCTTACCTTAAGAGTGAAAAGAATTCCTTGTGTGAACAATAAAGGATATATCAAATTTCACACCTTAAGAACTACACAATATAGTGGAACATTTGTTTAACGAGATACAGAATTGATATATAACGGTTAGTGGAGGTAAGGTTGGAATGTAAATGTCAGGTGAGGTTCTAGTAATACATATTACTGATGTCAAATAAATTATTTATACAAACATCCCAAGCTTTACCACACACACACACACACACACACACACACACACACACACACACACACAACACACACACACACACACACACACAACACACACACACAACACACACACACACACACACACACACACACACACACACACTCACACACACACACACACACACACACACACACACACACACACACACACACACACACACACACACACACACACACACACACACACACACACACACACACACACACACACACACACACACACACACACACACACACACACACACACACACACACACACACACACACACACACACACACACACACACACACACACACACACACACACACACACACACACACACACACACACCCACACACACACACACACACACACACACACACACACACACACTCACACACACACACACACACACACACACACACACACACACACACACACACACACACACACACACACACACACACACACACACACACACACACACACACACACACACACACACACACACACACACACACACACACACACACACACACCTTTTTTTTTTTACACCACAACAAATATTAAGACTACCATTTTAAGGCAAAGAAAAAACCAACATACATATACACACACACCCACAATTTGGAGATCTTCGTTGACTTTATTTACAATAATTGGAGGGATACTGCCAGAAGCAAATATTAACAATGAAGCATACAGTCTGAAATTACAAACACCATATATCCTAATTGTGTCACGTCCGAGTTTGAATGGAATATTTTGTTCATAACTTTAAAAAAAAAAAGATGTGTACGTTTGAGTTTAAAATAATGCATTTGGGTTGCTGAATACATTCTCCAACAGACTTCAATACTTTTAGTGACTTCAGAATGACAAATTGTTGGCTGGTTTATGGCAGATAGTAATACTGCTTTGTGGGTTACACCCTACCACACACTGGTTGAAACTGGCTTTTCCTGAGCTCAGACATGGAGTTTGGTTGCTGGTAGCAAGCTTTAATTTGGATCCATTGTTCGAGAGTTATTTTTGTTAATGTCTGGTTCTTACACATTGGGATTTCTTGTCCTTGGAAGAAGACATTGAATGTATGTGCTTGGCAAAGAAGTTGATAAAGCAGTGTCCTTGGCTCATGTTTGTTGTAAATGCCTGTAAGGAAGATTTTTAATGTGTTTCATTTCCTAATGCAATAATAAATTAGTTATGTGTATCTTTATCAGCATTTAAAACACTTTATGTAATATGTGATGGATGTTGTAGAGTTTTATTTCAGTTGCCTCATTTTATTTTGGAAACAACACATCTGAGATCCATATTAATATTTGGTATAGTCAGAGTTGTCATGAATTTATTTTTTTTAAATATGAAAAATTGTGTAAACCTTTTGTAACATGGTAAACTGTTTTTTGTTGTTGTTTTTTTTTTTATGTAAAAGATTACAAACATTATTCAATTATACTGCAGTGTTTGGCATTACAAGAAAAGTATTATTTAAAAATTACATAATTTAGATGATGCTGGAATGATGTATTAGTTGTAATAACTCTTTGCTTCATGTAACTTAGACAATTAACTGTGAACCTTTTTATTGATTGTGAGTGTCACTTAGGTTTCCAAGGTGTTTTCCATATTTAAAACAGAAAATAATGGCAAGGCTTAGTACATAGAAAATGTACTTGAATAAAGGCAAAAAACAATGTTAGCTCTTAAATGTAGCAAAAAAATGTCTGTTGTTAGAGAAGATTTTGTAGTAGCTGCAAGTTAGCTCAGAAATAGTGCAAACATCATCATTGTCAAGAGTGGTTTATGTAGTGTTATATAATCATAGCTGTCAAACAAGTGTCCTCCACTGGGAGCAGGGCTGGTATCATATTTGTAACTTCTAGGGGAGTCAGATGGGATGTTATACATTATTCCATTGGCTGGTTTGATTGTTGTAGGTATTTTGCGAGTGTGTATTCATCTTTTCTTGAGAAGTGTTAACAAATACGTGGAAAAAAAATGTGTGATTTAGGTGGGTGAAAATGTGTTGAGTTTTGAGAGTTCAGTTAGTTGCTAACTTCTAACATGAAAGGTCATGTGGTAGATTTGAGAAGTAGTGATTGGTTCAAAAAGACAGGACATGTGGTAGATTTGAGAAGTAGTGATTGGTTCAAAAAAGACAGGACATGTGGTAGATTTGAGAAGTAGTGATTGGTTGAAAAAGAAAGGACATTAATTTTCAGAGCTGGAATATTGTTGAGTCTAACTATCATCATGTTCCATTGTGCTCTTTATGAAGCCACCACCTAGCCCCCCCCCCCCCCCCCCCCGTAGGACGTCTGCACTGTCCTTGACCTATTTCTTGTAGGTTGTGATGTCATTGACCTGTTTCTTGTAGGTGGTGATGTCTATGATGTCCTTGACCTGTTTCTTGTAGGTGGTGATGTCTATGATGTCCTTGACCTGTTTCTTGAAGGTGGTGATGTCTATGATGTCCTTGACCTGTTTCTTGTAGGTGGTGATGTTTGTAACACTTTGTTTGTACATAATGAGGTTACCAGCCCCACCACATATAACCTCATATTAGTTGCCTTGTACGACACGTGTCAGGATGTAGTAATTCTATTCTTTCTTTGTCTCACCAGAGGCCCCCAGTAACCACATACAGCACTAACTAGCATAGTAGGCCCCCAGTAACCACATACAGCACTAACTAGCATAGTAGGCCCCCAGTAACCACATACAGCACTAACTAGCATAGTAGGCCCCCAGTAACCACTTACAGCACTAACTAGCATAGTAGGCCCCCAGTAACTACACACAGCACTAACTAGCATAGTAGGCCCCCAGTAACCACATACAGCACTAACTAGCATAGTAGGCCCCCAGTAACCACTTACAGCACTAACTAGCATAGTAGGCCCCCAGTAACTACACACAGCACTAACTAGCATAGTAGGCCCCCAGTAACTACACACAGCACTAACTAGCATATTAGGCCCCCAGTAACCACATACAGCACTAACTAGCATAGTAGGCCCCCAGTAACCACATACAGCACTAACTAGCATAGTAGGCCCCCAGTAACCACATACAGCACTAACTAGCATAGTAGGCCCCCAGTAACCACTTACAGCACTAACTAGCATAGTAGGCCCCCAGTAACTACACACAGCACTAACTAGCATAGTAGGTTCCCAATAACCACATACAGCACTAACTAGCATAGTAGGCCCACAGTAACTACACACAGCACTAATTAGCATAGTAGGCTCCCAGTAACCACATACAGCACTAACTAGCATAGTAGGCCCCCAGCAACCACATACAGCACTAACTAGCATAGTAGGCCCCCAGTAACTACACACAGCACTAACTAGCATAGTAGGCCCCCAGTAACTACACACAGCACTAACTAGCATAGTAGGCCCACAGTAACTACACACAGCACTAACTAGCATAGTAGGCCCCCAGTAACTACACACAGCACTAACTAGCATAGTAGGCCCCCAGTAACCACTTACAGCACTAACTAGCATAGTAGGCCCCCAGTAACTACACACAGCACTAACTAGCATAGTAGGCCCCCAGTAACTACACACAGCACTAACTAGCATAGTAGGCCCACAGTAACTACACACAGCACTAACTAGCATAGTAGGCCCCCAGTAACTACACACAGCACTAACTAGCATAGTAGGCCCCCAGTAACCACTTACAGCACTAACTAGCATAGTAGGCCCCCAGTAACTACACACAGCACTAACTAGCATAGTAGGTTCCCAATAACCACATACAGCACTAACTAGCATAGTAGGCCCACAGTAACTACACACATCACTAATTAGCATAGTAGGCTCCCAGTAACCACATACAGCACTAACTAGCATAGTAGGCCCCCAGCAACCACATACAGCACTAACTAGCATAGTAGGCCCCCAGTTACCACATACAGCACTAACTAGCATAGTAGGCCCCCAGTAACCACATACAGCACTAACTAGCATAGTAGGCCCCCAGTAATCACATACAGCACTAACTAGCATAGTAGCCCCCCCCCCCCCCCTTCCCCCCCCCTATTAACCACATACAGCACTAACTAGCATAGTTGTTAGAAACTGCTCTACCATGGATGTAAGAATGTCCTGACCTCACAGAAGTGTCACAGTTTTAAGTTATCTGGAGACCTAATATTTCCTTTTTCAAATAATTTATGCAGATAGAGACTGAATGTGTGGCTATTATTTCACTTCTCACACACTTAGACCTGAACAAGACAAAGTTTAGACTGTGTGTGGTCATACATTGGGACAACCATCATTTTTATTTGTTCCTGTGGAGCATAGAGTCACCACTACAGCTACTCCTGTGGAGCATAGAGTCACCACTAAAGCTACTCCTCCCTGTGGAGCATAGAGTCACCACTAAAGCTACTCCTGTGGAGCATAGAGTCACCACTAAAGCTACTCCTGTGGAGCATAGTCACCACTAAAGCTACTCCCCTCTGTGGAGCATAGAGTCACCACTAAAGCTACTCCCCTCTGTGGAGCATAGAGTCACCACTAAAGCTACACCCCCCTGTGGAGCATAGAGTCACCACTAAAGCTACACCCCCCTGTGGAGCATAGAGTCACCACTAAAGCTACTCCTCTGTGGAGCATAGAGTCACCACTAAAGCTACTCCTCCCTATGGAGCATAGTCACCACTAAAGCTACTCCTCTGTGGAGCATAGAGTCACCACTAAAGCTACTCCTCTCTGTGGAGCATAGTCACCACTAAAGCTACTCCTCTCTGTGGAGCATAGAGACCACTAAAGCTACTCCTCCCTGTGGAGCATAGAGTCACCACTAAAGCTACTCCTCTGTGGAGCATAGAGTCACCACTAAAGCTACACCCCCTGTGGATCATAGAGTCACCACTAAAGCTACTCCTCTCTGTGGAGCATAGTCACCATTAAAGCTACTCCTCTCTGTGGAGCATAGAGTCACCACTAAAGCTACTCCTCTCTGTGGAGCATAGAGTCACCACTAAAGCTACTCCTCTCTGTGGAGCATAGTCACCACTAAAGCTACTCCTCTCTGTGGAGCATAGTCACCACTAAAGCTACTCCTCTCTGTGGAGCATAGAGTCACCACTAAAGCTACTCCCCCCCTGTGGAGCATAGAGTCACCACTAAAGCTAATCATCTCTGTGGAGCATAGAGTCACCACTAAAGCTACTCCTCTCTGTGGAGCATAGAGTCACCACTAAAGCTACTCCCCCCCCCCCCGTGGAGCATAGAGTCACCACTAAAGCTAATCATCTCTGTGGAGCATAGAGTCACCACTAAAGCTACTCCTCTGTGGAGCATAGAGTCACCACTAAAGCTACTCCCCCTGTGGAGCATAGAGTCACCACTAAAGCTACTCCTCTGTGGAGCATAGAGTCACCACTAAAGCTACTCCTGTGGAGCATAGTCACCACTAAAGCTACTCCTCTGTGGAGCATAGAGTCACCACTAAAGCTACTCCTCTCTGGAGCATAGAGTCACCACTAAAGCTACTCCTCTGTGGAGCATAGAGTCACCACTAAAGCTACTCCTCTGGAGCATAGAGTCACCACTAAAGCTACTCCTCTGTGGAGCATAGAGTCACCACTAAAGCTACTCCTCTCTGTGGAGCATAGAGTCACCACTAAAGCTACTCCTTTGTGGAGCATAGAGTCACCACTAAAGCTACTCCTCTCTGGAGCATAGAGTCACCACTAAAGCTACTCCTCTGAGGGGCATAGAGTCACCACTAATGCTACTCTCCCCTCTTGAGCATAGAGTCACCACTAAAGCTACTCCTCTCTGTGGAGCATAGAGTTACCACTAAAGCTACTCCCCCTGTGGAGCATAGAGTCACCACTAAAGCTACTCATCTCTGGAGTATAGAGTCACCACTAAAACTACTCCTCTCTGTGGAGCATAGAGTCACCACTAAAGCTACTCTCCCCTCTTGAGCATAGAGTCACCACTAAAGCTACTCCTCCATGTGGAGCATAGAGTCACCACTAAAGCTACTCCTCTCTGTGGAGCATAGAGTCACCACTAAAGCTACACCCCCTGTGGAGCATAGAGTCACCACTAAAGCTACACCCCCTGTGGAGCATAGTCACCACTAAAGCTACACCCCCTGTGGAGCATAGAGTCACCACTAAAGCTACCCCTCTCTGTGGAGCATAGAGTCACCACTAAAGCTACTCCTCTGTGGAGCATAGAGTCACCACTAAAGCTACTCCTCCCTGTGGAGCATAGTCACCACTAAAGCTACTCCTCTGTGGAGCGTAGAGTCACCACTAAAGCTACTCCTCTCTGTGGAGCATAGTCACCACTAAAGCTACTCCTCTGTGGAGCATAGAGACCACTAAAGCTACTCCTCTGCGGAGCATAGAGTCACCACTAAAGCTACTCCTCGGTGTGGAGCATAGAGTCACCACTAAAGCTACTCCTCTCTGTGGAGCATAGAGTCACCACTAAAGCTACTCCTCTGTGGAGCATAGAGTCACCACTAAAGCTACTCCTCTCTGTGGAGCATAGAGTCACCACTAAAGCTACTCCTCTCTGTGGAGCATAGAGTCACCACTAAAGCTACTCCTCTCTGTGGAGCATAGAGTCACCACTAAAGCTACTCCTCTCTGTGGAGCATAGAGTCACCACTAAAGCTACTCCTCCCTGTGGAGCATAGAGTCACCACTAAAGCTACTCTGTGGAGCATAGAGTCACCACTAAAGCTACTCCTCCCTGTGGAGCATAGTCACCACTAAAGCTACTCCTCTCTGTGGAGCATAGAGACCACTAAAGCTACTCCTCTGTGGAGCATAGAGTCACCACTAAAGCTACTCCTCCGTGTGGAGCATAGAGTCACCACTAAAGCTACTCCTCTGTGGAGCATAGAGTCACCACTAAAGCTACTCTCTGTGGAGCATAGAGTCACCACTAAAGCTACTCCTCCCTGTGGAGCATAGTCACCACTAAAGCTACTCCTCTGTGGAGCATAGAGTCACCACTAAAGCTACTCCTCTCTGTGGAGCATAGAGACCACTAAAGCTACTCCTCCCTGTGGAGCATAGAGTCACCACTAAAGCTACTCCTCTGTGGAGCATAGAGTCACCACTAAAGCTACTCTCTGTGGAGCATAGAGTCACCACTAAAGCTACTCCTCTCTGTGGAGCATAGAGACCACTAAAGCTACTCCTCCATGTGGAGCATAGAGTCACTACTAAAGCTACTCCTCTGTGGAGCATAGAGTCACCACTAAAGCTACTCTCTGTGGAGCATAGAGTCACCACTAAAGCTACTCCTCTCTGTGGTGCATAGAGACCACTAAAGCTACTCCTCCCTGTGGAGCATAGAGTCACCACTAAAGCTACTCCTCTGTGGAGCATAGAGTCACCACTAAAGCTACTCTCTGTGGAGCATAGAGTCACCACTAAAGCTACTCCTCTCTGTGGAGCATAGAGACCACTAAAGCTACTCCTCCCTGTGGAGCATAGAGTCACCACTAAAGCTACTCCTCTGTGGAGCATAGAGTCACCACTAAAGCTATTCCTCTCTGTGGAGCATAGAGACCACTAAAGCTACTCCTCCCTGTGGAGCATAGAGTCACCACTAAAGCTACTCCTCTGTGGAGCATAGAGTCACCACTAAAGCTACTCTCTGTGGAGCATAGAGTCACCACTAAAGCTACTCCTCTCTGTGGAGCATAGAGACCACTAAAGCTACTCCTCCCTGTGGAGCATAGTCACCACTAAAGCTACTCCTCTGTGGAGCATAGAGTCACCACTAAAGCTACTCCTCTGTGGAGCATAGAGTCACCACTAAAGCTACTCCTCCATGTGGAGCATAGAGTCACCACTAAAGCTACTCCTCTGTGGAGCATAGAGTCACCACTAAAGCTACTCCTCTGTGGAGCATAAAGTCACCACTAAAGCTACTCCTCCCTGTGGAGCATAGAGTCACCACTAAAGCTACTCCTCTGTGGAGCATAGAGTCACCACTAAAGCTACTCCTCCCTGTGGAGCATAGAGTCACCACTAAAGCTACTCCTCTGTGGAGCATAGAGTCACCACTAAAGCTACTCCTCCATGTGGAGCATAGAGTCACCACTAAAGCTACTCCTCTCTGTGGAGCATAGAGTCACCACTAAAGCTACTCCCCCCTGTGGAGCATAGAGTCACCACTAAAGCTACTCCTCTGTGGAGCATAGAGTCACCACTAAAGCTACTCCTCCATGTGGAGCATAGAGTCACCACCAAAGCTACTCCTCTCTGTGGAGCATAGAGTCACCACTAAAGCTACTCCTCCATGTGGAGCATAGAGTCACCACTAAAGCTACTCCTCTCTGTGGAGCATAGAGACCACTAAAGCTACTCCTCTCTGTGGAGCATAGAGTCACCACTAAAGCTACTCCTCTCTGTGGAGCATAGAGACCACTAAAGCTACTCCTCTCTGGAGCATATAGTCACCACTAAAGCTACTCCTCTCTGTGGAGCATAGAGTCACCACTAAAGCTACTCCTCTCTGTGGAGCATAGAGTCACCACTAAAGCTACTCCTCTCTGTGGAGCATAGAGTCACCACTAAAGCTACTCCTCTCTGTGGAGCATAGAGTCACCACTAAAGCTACTCCTCCATGTGGAGCATATAGTCACCACTAAAGCTACTCCTCTCTGTGGAGCATAGAGTCACCACTAAAGCTACTCCCCCCTGTGGAGCATAGAGTCACCACTTAAGCTACTCCTCTCTGTGGAGCATAGAGACCACTAAAGCTAATCATATCTGTGGAGCATATAGTCACCACTAAAGCTACTCCTCTCTGTGGAACATAGAGTCAACACTAAAGCTAGTCCCCCCTGTGGAGCATAGAGTCACCACTAAAGCTCTGTACCTATTTATTTTACATGATGACTATGCCACGTAAGATGGTTTGACCATGTCTGCAGAATAAGAGAAGATCGGCTGCTGCGGCAGGTAAGAGAGGCTAAGAGCCAGGGATCCATACCTCCAAGACGCTGGGAGGACAACATTAGAAAAACTCTGAAGGACCAAGGACTAGAATGGAACCAGACCAGGAGGAAGACAGCCGATAAGGTAGTATGGCACTCTCTTTTCCAAACCTCTACACCTCACAGTAGAAGAGAACGACTAAGTGAGAGTATGCCATCTCCCATGCACAACCTCACTAAGTGAGAGTATGCCATCTCCTATGCACAACCTCACTAAGTGATGAGAGTATGCCATCTCCTATGCACAACCTCACTAAGTGAGAGTATGCCATCTCTTATGCACAACCTCACTAAGTGATGAGAGTATGCCATCTCCTATGCACAACCTCACTAAGTGATGAGAGTATGCCATCTCCTATGCACAACCTCACTAAGTGATGAGAGTATGCCGTCTCCCATGCACCTCACTAAGTGATGAGAGTATGCCATCTCCTATGCACAACCTCACTAAGGGATGAGAGTATGCCATCTTCTATGCACAACCTCACTAAGTGAGAGTATGCCATCTCCTATGCACAACCTCACTAAGTGATGAGAGTATGCCATCTCCTATGCACAACCTCACTAAGTGATGAGAGTATGCCATCTCCTATGCACAACCTCACTAAGTGAGAGTATGCCATCTCCTATGCACAACCTCACTAAGTGATGAGAGTATGCCATCTCCTATGCACAACCTCACTAAGTGATGAGAGTATGCCATCTTCTATGCACAACCTCACTAAGTGATGAGAGTATGCCATCTCCTATGCACAACCTCACTAAGTGAGAGTATGCCATCTCCTATGCACAACCTCACTAAGTGATGAGAGTATGCCATCTCCTATGCGCAACCTCACTAAGTGATGAGAGTATGCCATCTCCTATGCACAACCTAACTAAGTGAGAGTATGCCATCTCCTATGCACAACCTCACTAAGTGATGAGAGTATGCCATCTCCTATGCGCAACCTCACTAAGTGATGAGAGTATGCCATCTCCTATGCACAACCTAACTAAGTGAGAGTATGCCATCTCCTATGTACAACCTCACTAAGTGAGAGTATACCATCTCCTATACACAACCTCACTAAGTGAGAGTATGCCATCTCCCATGCACAACCTCACTAAGTGATGAGAGTATGCCATCTCCTATGCACAACCTCACTAAGTTAGAGTATGCCATCTCCCGTGCACAACCTCATATTACTCATTTTTAATGATATGCCTGCAGCAGCAGCAGTAGTAGTTCTGTTCTGTCTTCATCTCCTTAGAGACTCTGAGAGAACTACATGAGACAGAAATAGTTTTATGTTGGACATGATTCTGTGTCCGAGATGAATGTTGGCTCAGAAATCGTTGAAGTTTTGTAATGCAGGTCTGACATTTTGTAGTAAAGTTAAATGTTAGCTAAGAAGTATTTAATTGTATTATAATACAGGACAGAAATTCTGTAATGGAAATGATGAATGTTGGCTCATAAATTGTTGTATTATTGTAGTGCTATGTAGAAATTGTGAAGCAGAGTTTAGAGTTGGCTCAGAAATTTATGTATTAATGTAGTGCTGCGCAGAAATTGTGTAGCTGTAAGATGTGGCCATTGAGCAAAAGCTAATATTTATGTGTACAGCAGTATTTAGAGGCTCAAAATGGGTGCCTTTTACTTTTTATGTGTATTTTAGAGGTGGGGTTGAGTTTACCGGATGGATAAATTCAAATGTTCATTCTGACATTTCTGCAGTTGATAGGTGCAGATGAGACTTGTAATCTTTTACGTGTTGAGAATTTGGATTGTACTAGGCTTTTTTCTTCTGAAAACAATGGAATAATTACTTCTTAGATAAAGTGATGTCAAACAGCTATAAAAAAAGAAAAATTTAAAAAAGCAAGCAATTCTTAGACCAGAAAAAAGATAAAGTCAAAAGAGAGAACACATTTAAAGAAAGTTTACTAGTACCAAACACAAAACAAGGCATTGCCTAGAGCAGTATTTCTCAAACTTATTTTGTCTCTGGACCCCTTTACACAAATTTTTTGTTTATGTGGGTTATGTCTACCTCAGAGGGAAGACTTCTTGAAAGGGTGTCAGAGTGCCTGGACCACACTTTGAGAACTGCACAGTAAATATTTGTGATAAAAAGTCTTATTAAAACATGCACAAAATAAGACAGAAAATACTTAATTAGGGTTGAAGAAATTCATTTCCAGGACAGGGAGAAGTAACAGAGCAAAGTGACAATGGGAGATTGAGTGGATCTTCAGAGGGTAAGAAGAGAGTTTAGCTGACATGGGGGGGGGGGGGGGAAGAGTGCATTACATCAAATGTGGGTAGATGATTTGGTAATGGGGCAATAAATTCAGACAGGTGACACGTGCACAAAAAAGACGAATCATAGAGGGCATATTGGTACCACATGTCTGTTGGTATGAGAGCTAGTAGCTAATTATGTGTATTAATTCTGGCATAAAGATAGTGAGGGTGGAGTATAGAAAAGATACTGGGTTATTTGATGTGGTAGGGAAGAAGTGAAAAACCTGGAGGGTTGAGAAGGGGTCAGTAGGTTATATTGTAGGACATCTGGAAAGAAAGAAACCATTGTATAAAGTGGGTCAGAGAGGTCTATTGGAATTTGTTGAATATCCTCACATCATAAATATAGAGTACCCCAGTTAAAGAGAAATTTAGTGTTTTATACTGAATCAAATGTATTGAAAACGCTTGGCAGTATCTGCCATATTGGTGATGTTAATCTTCCTACTTTTATCATTGTTGCCCTCTTGTTTCCTTTCAACATTTCCATCATCCTTAGTTTTCAAGTGTCATTTCTTTTATTTTATGTGCTTTATGGTGACTTTGTTTCAAGATGTCTCATTTTCGTTATTAACTTTATTTTGTTTGCTCGTTTCCATAAAGCACACTCCATTCTTCTGTATACCATAATTTAACGGGCCCCAGATGTTTCTTCAGAAATTTGTAACCTTTTATTGCAACACCCAAAATATTCTGACAATAGAAACTTTCTTTGGGCTTCTTTTTTATCAAAATGTGGGTGATTGTTAAAATTATTTTGAGCAACTTTTGCCTGTTAATTACCTTTATTTATTTATTGACCACTCACAGGGTTCAGGTCACTCAACCCTAAGATAGACAAGTTATGTAATGTATCATGTGACCTTGATCATATTGCTTAATCCCCACATGACTATGGCAATCACTTCATCATTGGCTTTGTTTTTGTCTGGTTCTTGTGTGTACATCAGTGTGGAAGTAGGGTTGTGAGAGTAGAAGTAATACTGGAATTGTAGATTGATTAAAATGTTTTCTGTTCTTACAACCTGGAAATAAGTAAATAAGGGGGCTGTTGATGAAATGCGAGTCCCAAAATGTCCCATGTTTTTAGTGTATTGTCTGTTTGTAAAACTGACCATATAATTTTCTTTTTGGTCTTTTTTATTAGTATATTACATCCACGAAGCAAACGTTCGTAATGGTTGTTCGTCTAGGAACATTTTTTAAATATAATTAAAACGATGAAGTGGTTGACATTAACTTTGAGTTGCTTGCTAGCTGTGCTACATTATATCTTAAATGTGTTATACAGGGTGTTCCACGAATAAGCGGCCCCATTCACAAAGTGAAAGTAGCCAGATTTTTTTGCAATTTTCAATGTTAACAAATGTGTCGGTTATAAAAGGTTCTAAGTAGTACTAGATTGACCTAAATCATTTTCCGTGATTGGACAGTGAGTATTTGAAAACCATCGTGTGTGTTTAAATAAACTGCCTACCACAATGCCGTTTTCACTGCAAGAAAGGATAGCTATTGTTGAGAATTATATCTGTATGGGATCATTCAAGAAAACATCTGAAATTTTTGCATCAACGTTTTCTGGTTCTAAAATTCCTGCAAAGAGTAGCATACAGAAGTTGATCTCAAAATGGCGTACAACAGGGTCGGTCGTTAATGCCAAAAAATGTAGAGTGCCAACTGTTAGGACTCCAGAGGCCATTGCTGTTATTGAAGAGAAGATTTTAACTAGTCCTACAAAATCTGTGAGAAAATTAGCTCAACAAAGTGGAATGAAACGCACTTCTTGTTTTAGAATTCTCCATTTACTAAATTTAAAACCATATCGCGTAACGTGTGTACAATAACTTAAAGAACCTGACAAGGAGAAACGTGTGAATTATTTTCACTGGCTTCTCAACAAGATCGTAGATGGCGAGTTGGATCCATTTCAGTACTTCATGAGTGATGAAGCGTGGTTTCATTTGTCTGGTCATATTAATTCCCATAACACCAGGCATTGGTGCACAGAAAACCCCCATAAGCTGTATGAGAAACCATTACACGACCCAAAAATCGGGGTATGGTGCGCTGCGTCTGGGAATGGGATTGTCGGTCCCATATTTTTTTACACGAATGTGAACAATGAAGTGTATTTACGAATATTTGATGAGTTCTACGCACAATTAAGAAGTTATCAGCGGGAATATTCCTTCTTCCAACAGGATGGAGCAACTTGTCACACATCTCATGTATCACTGGCCCATATTCATAATGTTTTCACAGAGGAAAAGACTGTCAGCAAAGGATTATGGCCTCCTCGATCCCCTGATTTATCTACATGCAATTTTTTTCTATGGGGGTATTTGAAGGGAGTTGTGTATAAAACAAACCCCCATACATTAAAAGAACTGAAGGACAATATACAGACTGCTATCCAAACAATTGACGTGACCGTGTTGCGAAATGTGTACCTCAACATGATTACTCGGGCACAAACATGTATAGACATGCAATGCGACCACTTCCAGCATCTATTGTGAGACCTACAAGTAGACTGCCAGTACTTATCCCCTCCATACACCCTTTTCAGGATCGCCATATCCATCACATGTTGAACAAGAGTTTCAACATACCATCGTCTTGTATACTGTGTGTAACGTCACATTTCTTCAACACTAGGACTACTTGGCAATTCACACTACTTCTGACACAATACGTCAGCATTCCATGACGTCACGGGCCGCTTATTCGTGGAACACCCTGTATTATACTGTGAGGTGTTATATTATACTATGAGGTGTTATACAGCTGCATAACGTTTTATACAGTTTTTTAAATATGGTATATTAATTGCTTTACAATTGTAAATAGATTATACTATATGTGATTGATTTGCTATGGGTTTAAAATGAATTTTTGATGAAAAGCTGTATGCTGTCGGGGACGTGTCTGAAATGTCATGTCATCATCATCATCATCATCATCATTTTCTTTTGAACTGCATACAGAGCATGGAACAACCACCACTGTAGTTGATCCTCATACAGGAAGTCTGCACCAAATGGTCACATGATCTTACAGCGGTGATTTCTGTGGCAAATTGTTTGACATTCATTAGCTACTGACAGGATAGTCTGGCGCTCTCTCTTCCAAACCTCTACACCTCACGGTAGAAGGGGAACGACTAATTAAGTAAGTAAGCTACTAACAGTAAATGAACAAACTTGCTTGTCTTGTCTGTGGCAGTGGTAGGCAACCAGGAGCTGTGGGGATCCACTTGAGAGATAACCAGCTCTTTGAAGATCTGCCATGATAAAGTCTTGTCTGTTGTCAGAGTGTTGGGAATAAGCACAGTCTAAATATAACTGTTATCTGTGCCAGACGGACATTCTGACATCAACAGAGTATTGGGAATAAGCACAGTCTATATATATAACTGTTATCTGTGCCAGACGGACATTCTGACATCAACTCAGTGTTGGGAATAAGCAGAGTCTAAATATAACTGTTATCTGTGCCAGACAGACATTCTGACATCAACAGAGTATTAGGAATAAGCACAGTCTATATATAACTTATCTGTGCCAGGCGGACATTCTGACATCAACAGAGTGTTGGGAATAAGCACAGTCTATATATAACTGTTATCTGTGCCAGACGGACATTCTGACATCAACAGAGTGTTGGGAATAAGCACAGCCTATATATAACTGTTATCTGTGCCAGACGGACATTCTACTTCTGACATCAACAGAGTATTGGGAATAAACACAGTCTATGTATAACTTTTATCTGTGCCGGATGGACATTCTACTTCTGGCATCAACAGAGTTTTGGGAATAAGCACAGTCTATATATAACCATAATCTGTGCCAGACAGACATTCTACTTCTGACATCAACAGAGTGTTGGGAATAAACACAGTCTATATATAACTGTTGTCTGTGCCAGACGGACATTCTACTTCTGACATCAACAGAGTGTTGGGAATAAGCACAGCCTCTATATAACTGTTACCTGTGCTGGATGGACATTCTACTTCTGATATCAACAGAGTGTTGGGAATAAGCACAGTCTATATATAACTGTTATCTGTGCCAGACGAACATTCTACTTCTGACATCTGCAGAGTGGTGGGAAATTTAAACTAAATGGTATTTTACAGGATGTTAACTTCACGTCAAGGAACGATTGCATTATTACTTTTTTTCAGTTGAAGTTATTTTACAGGATGTTAACTTCTCGTCAAGGAAAAGATTGCGTTATTACCTTATTTTTTCTTCAGCTGACGGTATTTTACAGGATGTTAACTTCACGTCAAGGAAAAAATTGCGTTATTACCTTTTTTCAGTTGATGATATTTTACAGGATGTTAACTTCACGTCAATGAAAAGATTGCATTATTACCTTTTTTCAGTTGATGGTATTTTACAGGCTGTTAACTTCATGTCAAGGAAAAGATTTTGTTAATACCTTTTTATCAATTGATGGTATTTTACCGGATGTTAACTTCACGTCAAGGAAAAGATTTCATTATTACCTTTTTTCAGTTGATGGTATTTTACAGGATGTTAACTTCACGTCAAGGAAAAGATTTATTATTACCTTTTGTCAATTGACGGTATTTTACAGGATGTTAACTTCACATCAATGTAACAATTACGTTATTAACTTTTTTCAGTTGCTGGTATTTTACAGGATGTTAACTTCACGTCAAGGAAAAGATTTATTATTACCTTTTGTCAGTTGACGGTATTTTACAGGATGTTAACTTCACGTCTATGTAACAATTACGTTATTAACTTTTTAAATTGACGGTATTTTACAGGATGGTGACTTCACATTAAGGAAAAGATTGCGTTATTACCTTTTTTCAGTTGATGGTATTTTACAGGATGTTAACTTCATGTCAAGGTGAAGATTGCGTTATTACCTTTTTTCAGTTGACGGAAAGATAACATGTGGATTTTCACTGGGAATACCTGTAAAGTACCTGTAAACCTGGGTAAACCACACGTCTAAAATGTTGGCAGTAGAAAGTTAGTCATCAATTTCCCAAGCTTATACATTTTTTTTCTTTTTGCCCCTTCTCTATCATATACAGATCTACTAAATCATTCATATGGTTCTAGTGGTAGATCACAATCATCTAAGTCTACGGAATGTTTATTTTAAAGTGGGACAATGTCAAATAAATATTTTGATCCAGTGTAGACGGATTTTACATGTATATTAATTGAGGAGACATTAAGAGTACACCATCTTGAATGAATCATGTGGTGGCTTTTGACTAATCATATCACACGATGCCAAGAGCTAGTTTGCAGCTCTGAATGATACAATTTTTGTTTACATCGAAAGAACACCAGTAGTTTAATTATTTTTGTTTCCTCCTACATTTTGTGGTCAGACCAGGAAGAGAGTTAACTATTGACTAAGTTGAAGAAACATGGTCGACCAGGAAGAGAGTTAACGATTGACTAAGTTGAAGAAACATGAACAGACTAGAAAGAGAGAACTATTGACTAAGTTGAAGAAACATGGTCAGACGAGAGAGAGTTAGCTATTTACTAAGTTGAAGAAACATGCTCAGACTAGAAAGAGAGTTAACTATTGACTAAGTTGAAGAAACATGGTCAGACTAGAGAGAGAGTTAGCTATTGACTAAGTTGAAGAAACATGGCCCGACTCGCCAAATGGGTTTTAAATTAGTATCAGGGTCGACACTCTACAGCGTGACCAGCTTAATATTTTATAATATTTATACTGTGATATACATACATACATACATACGTACATACATACATACATACACATACAAACATACACACAACATAACAACACACACATAACACACACAAAACAACACACACACATATATATATATTATAATTTATATTATTACATAATTTTTATTATTATATAATAATAATATAATTTATTATATAATTTTATTATAATGTTATTATAATTAATAAAAATATAAAATTTTATTATATTATGTAATTTTATATATTACAAATATATAATTATAAAATTATTTAATTTATATTATATAATTTAAAATTATTTAAAAAATATATATAATATATAAATTTATTATATATATATATATATATATATATATATATATATATATATATATATATAGATGAGGTGTTAAGAATAGACAGACCTAGGGAACTGCAAAATATAGTCAAACAATATTTAACACATTAACTACCGCAAGCCGCTGTCAGCGGCTCACAAAATAATCACATTTGGACCGCAAGCCGCTCAGAGCGCCAATCTAATTTTAGTAATAAAACGAATGAAAAATGTACTGAAACACTCTCTTATCTGGTACGAGTATTTAAGTTGCCACCGGAAAACAAATCCCCAAAGCATGGTTGTTGTAGAACACTGGAAAATTGATATTAATGTTCATATTTTTCAGCGTTTTGGGTTAGTTACCAAATCGTGTAAAACTGTTTACCGTGGCAACTAGTGATAGGACTACTAAAAATGCGTGTACATCTCGTCTAACGGCTGAATAGGATAGAAACTTGTTTCAACAATTGACTGATAGATCTAGCGACGAGGACAAGAGTGAA
Source organism: Oreohelix idahoensis (assembly GCA_024509875.1). Lineage (NCBI taxonomy): Eukaryota > Metazoa > Mollusca > Gastropoda > Stylommatophora > Oreohelicidae > Oreohelix > Oreohelix idahoensis. Next base: position 52,047 of record JAMPIV010010462.1, on the reverse strand, counting down.
AACGGTGTGCACATTGATTGAAATTGTGATTTTGATAGAGATGGGGCGCAAGCAGTTATAATTGTGAAAATATTGCAAGTCCTCGGCCATCGGAGGGCCGTTAAATAGCAACAACCTCTATTAGAGTTACAACCGGTGTTTATTGTAATAGTACATTCATTTATCTTTAAAATGACGTGTAACTCATAAAAATCTGTAAACAATTACGAAAACTACAGCTTACTTTGTGCAAACACCTACAGGATGAAAATGGGAAAAAATTTAATTCGGCCACAGTGTGTTTTTCAATTCGGTAGTTAATGTGTTAACACTAACAAATGTTAATATTAGTGGCTGGGAATGTGAAGGTCTGATGCTGTTCTTACAATGCATATGACTTTTAACAGATGAAAGTCAATTAAATATCTGTTAAAGTCAGTTATATAACTGGAACCACCAGGCCTTTACACCCCTCCACTTTAATATTATTCTTGTTCAGAGTTTCTTCTTGATTTAAAAAAAAAAATTTTTATATTTATTTAACGTATAAGCACAATTGTGATTGTCCCTATTTACAATGATTTGACAAATGTGATGCTACTTTCTCATATCGGCAGTTGTTCATATTATTTGGAATTGAAAACAATATATATCCTAATTATAACCCATCAGAGGTTGAACGGGATATTTTTCTTCATTAATTAAAAAAAAAAAATCTTACTCGATGCTTATTCTCGTTACAAGTCCTGGTATTGTCCAGCCGAAAATGGCATCTACGTCGTTCAGCCTCGTTTTCGATTCTGTCATAGTTGGTGTAACTCTCTATAGATCTAGGGGCATTAGTTTTTTGGTTTTTTTTTTAATGGAAACCAATAGCAATGTACCATTAAATGTTTTGTTGTGCCAAATTAGTTTTTTTTTTTTTTTTTTTTTTAATTTAAAGCCAGGCCTGTGCATTGTATTTGAAATCCTGCAATTGTTTATGATAATGGCTTTTACTGTTGCTCCTACCCTTAACAAAATGAAGGTTTTTCACTTTTTTCTTTCAATTAGATATGCTAATATAATCAAATTCTGGATGTTGCATCACATGTTGATGTGTTGTTTAATGTGCTGAGAAGTTAGTCTAGAATATACAGCCACACTTGTTGACAATGTTATGGCTTAATTCCTGCAGAAAAAATGTGTGTTTTTACATTGTTTCTGTACATTTATATAAATGGCTACTGTCATTGTGCTAGCTGGTATGTTTGCCGAGGCTCAACTTTATAAATGACATGAAGTCAGATACAAATTATTTGAGACTCCCAGATTTTCAAGTAAGCCTTGTTCTGAGTATCATTGAATTAGCCAGAACGTTTAATTTTATCAAATGAGACAGCCATGAGATAACCATGAGACAGCCATGAGATAACCATGAGACAGCCATGAGATAACCATGAGACCAGGCCACTAACCACCCCAGGAACTATACAGGCCACTGACCCGACCCCCCCTCCCCCCCAGAACTATACAGGCCACTTACCCCCCTCCCCCTCCAGAAACTATACAGGCCACTTCCCCCCCACAGAACTATACAGGCCCACTGACCACCCTCCCCCTCCAGGAACTATACAGGCCCCCACTGACCCCCTTGTAGGAAGTCTTGACCAAAGCATTCATGTGCTTTTGTAGTAGTGGTTTTTATTTTCTGTAGCAACGAATTTAAGATGATGAGCTTGTCAGCACCAGGCCACTGACTTTTATTAGTCACCTGTTACGATGTGCCTGAGGGATTCAAGTTTGAAGTAGAGACCGTTACATATTTGATACACAAACTGTGGACAAGTGGTACAACAAGGCCACCAGTGTCAAATTGATGTCAGGAACCAGAGATGAGAAGACGACACTGGTGATTGATGGGACAGACATTAAGGAAACCGTTGATATTATTACAAGGTCATCCCCATGGTAACACACATAGAGGGAGAAGAGAACTGGAGACAGAAATGAAAATGATGAAGAAATGGAGAGGCCTTGATCTGAGAGTAGGACGGCACAGGTTTGTTGACAGCCTATGCTCCTGTGGGAACGTGAAATGGTTAATGCACAAAGTGAGCTGTTACCAGACCAAGTGCTGTCTCCACATCAGAGGTTAGCTGTTACAGTTCTCTGATAATTACTATCATGTGCCGTGATGAAGATTCAAGCAGATTATTTACCGTCCATTTTCTTGGTGGCTGTCATCTTCTTGCTTTTCCGTCCACTCTTGAAGAATGTGTCCCTCCATTATGATTGTGTCCCTCCATTATGATTGTGTCCCTCCATTATGATTGTGTCCCTCCATTATGATTGTTACGGTATTGTCATTTAATGTATTATAAATATTTTAATTGATTGATTTTCATAGACAGGGTGATTATAAAGTCCTTGTACAACTTTTAATTTTAATAGCGTAGTAAATAAACATGCTAGAAGCAGATTGTAAACGGCATATGAAAGCATAATTTATTAAGTTTTAACACAATACAGTTCAAATTGTTAGGCATTTTCCTTGATACATCCTTCAATCAGATGTTCCAACTTGTTGAAAACATTCTCAAGTTGCTGCTTAGAAAATTGAATTTATAATTCTGACCTTAAGTTTATCTGAAGAATGTTGTTGTAATGAGTAGACAACAGTTTTAACTTTATAAATTATGCTATTACGAGCATGTAATCCACTAAATAATGACTGGACATAATTATACTATGCTCTCTCTGCTACATGTCCTAACGATGACACTCTTTCTCCTGTGGTCACTTTGTGGCCACTGGGGTCTCAGATTGGTAGTCTGTGCTACCCCGTGATCTTACAGCTGGTTCAATTCTGAACTCCTTTTCTCTCTACTGACAGAACGACTGCACACGACGAACAGTAAGAACATATGCTGACACTAATGGCCTTTCAATAATTTATTGGTGGGTGCTTCCCAAAACTGTTGAACATATGTACAGATTTATTGAGTCGTAGCGTGACAATGTGCAGGCATTAACTTGGCAATAAAGAAGCAATACAGTTCTTTCTTTCTTTCTCACTTTTGATATGCTGCTCTCATAATGCTAAATATTTCAGATTTCATTCTTCACTGTCTTTGAATAGACTAATTTCCCGCTACTCACTGTCTATCTCTTCCTACTTTGTTTCTGAAATGCTAGTAGTCTGGGTTGTGCTTGAAAGTATCATCTTTACATGGCTGAACCACTCCGGTGATCTTAGTTTAATTTCAAGACTAACTTCAACCTGACTTGTCTTACTGGACCTAATGTTCATAACTTGGAGAGACACGTACATGACACATGAGTGAATCTCCTTATCCACTGAAGAATAACATACACTAGTGGTTCACTGAAGAACTGCGCACTCAATCAATCATCACTTGAGTTCTAACGCCTGGCGCTAGTTTTGTATTTCTGTTTCTACAGAGTGCTCAAAACACAAGAACAGTCAAAGCCTTCCATGTTATAAGGAAATCTCCACCTGAGATTCCTATGGTCTTACACCATGAAGGCCAAGATCGAACTACTTCAACGCATTCTAAATTGCTATGTCTCTCTGTCTCCCATTTGATTCGTGATCACTTCTACTGAATCAAACTCACCTACGTTACCCGAGTTGTTTTGTACTCATGCCCTTTCTAACAAAGAGAAGGGGGACTACTTTTCTACCTTCTCTAAATCTAGTCGTTTTTATTACCCTTTTTGCTCCCCTTTATAAAACCTGGTTACAGTTCCATTCCTTTCAGTTCCATTTCATTTTTCACTGGATCTTTGTCGTCAAACTTATTTTTTAAAACAATAACACACACACACAAACAGAAGCAACAAAATTTGAAATAAGTCTTATTATCTGTCTCAAATAATTTTTGCGTACCGACTTGGACAACTAAATCGGCGGACGTATCATTTACTTGGTTAAAATAGGACATATGTCAACTCAAATTCTGTTCAACCTCCTAAAATAAATAACTGTGTTCATTTCTTATGTACAGCAATGTCTGCTGTGCTGCACTGATCCATTTGATTACACAGTTTAATGAACTGTTCATTCTCTACTGCAGTGTATAAATCTAAGATAGAGGTACATATTCATGCGTACTGGATGATTTGGCATGGAAATATGTGTAATACGAAGTGGGGGGAAATCCATAAATTTTCACACAAAGCTGGAGTGTGTCCATTCTTTTAATGGGTGTTCAATTTAGCTTTCACTGCACACTGTTTCAATATTTTCATGAAAAGATATATGCTCGTTCTTTTAATTCATGTTCAATTTATCTTTCACGGTGTACCTTTTCTGTATTTTTCTGAAAAATTTTGGTAATGGTTCATTTTTAATTACAGATGTTTCACTTGGACAATTTTATATGGAAGGGTTATGCCCTTTACAGTGGGCGAAGTTATTAAAGTTACACAAGGACTTTTATAATCACTCTGTATTTAATTGTTTCTAGCTTCATTCTTTTTTATAATTATATTCCTCAACGATCTGATAACATGTGTATGTGTTCATTTGGCCAAAATTTGATATAGAAAAGTTATATACGAGGTGATCAAGTGTACTAACGTCTGGGTTGTTTCTGTGACTTATATCCTATAGCTGCATATATCATAGTGAGAATGACCATTTCCAGTGAAGCACTTTTTTTCGGATGCGTGGTTGGCTGCGTGTCCTGTCATGATTCACTCTCACAGCGAGGTGATGGTGCTGTTAGGATGGCCCCTGGTTCAATTCCCCAGACAGCCAGTCACTTCTGTGTTGTTTTCTGTCCTCATTGTGTCTTATGATGAGTACCAACTATTTACTTATGTTCGTTTATATTTACTAGTTTTTTCACAAACTCTCGTTTTTATGTTTATGAAAATACAAGCAATTTTTTGGTGAGTTCTGCTTGGCAGAACCTCTTATTTTTGGGATCTGGTGATGCTGAAATTTTGGATGCAATGGTCATGTGTAAAACTAGCAGTCTTGACTGTTAATTGGCAAAGTGGCTGCTAGGTGATGGACATGGGTGTGCGCAATCTTTGCTGACACCTGCACGGGGGTCATACTGTGGTTCTGTTTTGGTGACTTTTTAGTCTATATATAAATACATACCTTGTATATAATTTGAAAGTACCAGGCAATCTGCATTATCAGACTACCCATTCCCCCGTTAGTCCATTCATAAGAGGTTTTACACTGTATTAGTTTGATACTTGCTTATTATTTCACTCCTTGTTTGTGTAGGAACTTTTTATGTCAGTGAAATACGTTATTCTTTGGTGAAAATATATAAACATGCATTATATATATTAGTACGAGATATGTACACTTTTGACTTTCTGATTTTGTCTTAACCTTGGTATATCCATGAAATAAACATGCCATTATTAGGTAAAAAAAAACTTGTTGACAATATGTATAAATTACATTTGGTATTTTGTACTCAAAGAGTGGCAGAATGGCTGGAGCACTTGCGTTTCTAAGCATAGCTACCAGGTTTGAAACCTGGCAGCATCATTTCTTCAGTCTTCTTCACCTTTCAACTCCAGTTGGATGCCAAGTCTTCCTGTCCTGTGCCATCAGCTGAAGATCTTTCCATGTCCTGCTAGAGGACCCTCTCCTGTCTTAGATGGCTGACTTTTATTTTCCTTGGTAAACCTGTCCATTGTTTGTTGAAGTTTTTGTGGTTGAAACATTTTTTACAGCATAACTCTAACAGCACACAAACACAATTCTCTCACAATCATACAACATACAATGACTTGCAAACAGAAGGTCAATTAAAAAAAAACACAAAACCGACTTCTGTACATAAAAACTTTTTATTATAAAATATGAGAAGTCAACAATTTCTTCTCAATTAAACTTGAAAGTCATTATATTGATCTAAAATTTGCATAAGATGTCTTATTTACACGTAGTTTGTTTACATTTTACACAGTTTAAAAAATTTTCTTTAAAAAAAAACAAGAAAGAGCTAAACATAAAAATAAAAAAAACAGATATATATATTATGGTTTGTAAAGGTTTTTGTTCTAAGCTAAATGAGCTCTGTGGCTGTCAGTGGGCTCAGTTGATAAATAAAAGTACAGTACAGACATTTTCTGTAATGACATCGTTTAAGCCAATCATGTGTGTACACATAGCTCCAAGGTTGATTAACAATGACAGATTAGAATTTAGTTCCAGGAAATTGTGAATAGCATATACGGATGTCATGCCATCCCATAGTCAAGTTCCAGCATAGACTTCTTCACAACTATTTTATTACTGGTTATCAATTCTGTTGTATAATTTGTTCCACACCTTCATGTTCAAATACGCAGAATCTTTTTCTTTTCTGCCACCCACTATCTCTTCTTCCATCAATTTTTTTTTTCCTACTGTGACCATAACATGTCCAACAAAGTACTGATTGCCTGTTTCTGATGTTTGTAATGAGTTTCCTGTGCACACTTTCAGAACATGTTCATTAGTCTTTGCCTTCTGTGGTATTCTTCAACACCTTGTGTGCGCACATACTGTCCATGATTTATTTCAATATAACATGATGGGCTCTACATAACAATGAACCCTTATCTGCTCTGATACTGTTTTTATTTGGGAGAATTCGTTTTGGCTCAGGTTTTTCAATTTGCTTTCTTTCAGGATTATATTTATCATATTCTGTATCTTCTTTTTTTTTCCTCTTGTAATAAAGGTGGTGTCACACTGCAGTTTACCCAGCTGTAAATGGGTACCTCACTGTGCTCATGGGTTAGGGAAGGCAGAAGCAGCAAGGAAGTGAAATGGTCATCTCACATAATTTAAAAGAAAAAGCTGGATCTAGTCTCTAACACTTCACTGCCCTACTGCAGTTTCTCCTACAGGACTACCAGATATACTGCCTGACTTAACGACTGCCTGACTTAATGACTGCCTGACTTAACGACTGCCCGACTTAACGACTGCCCGACTTAATGACTGCCTGACTTAATGACTGCCTGACTTAATGACTGCCTGACTTAATGACTGCCTGACTAAATGACTTCTTGTTAAGACTGAGAAAGTGAACACGGCCATGGCTGAAGCTATCAATATATAACAAGGTGGCATGACGACAAAACATAATTAACAAAGTTTTTACATTATTTACTTTGATGCCTAGTAAAGTTTTGGCTAAGGCCTTTCAATATGCTTTCAGTCACAATTATCCTACAGCTTTTTTTTTCCTCTTGTAATTCAGTTATGCTGTGGTGACTAAATGACATCTTATCAAGACTGAGAAAGTGAACACAGCCATGGCTATCAATATATAACTAGAGGGCATGACGACAAAACATAATTAGCAGGGTTTGTAAACAGTGTCGAGGCTTAAGCTCAGACAAAATCAACCTCCTACACCAGGTCACAGAGTTAAGTCTCAAGTAATTTCCAACATTCCAACCTACATTAGCTCCACCTTCTGTAAACGTGATGTCCTCGAGGCTAAATAAATAAGGGAGCCTGAGTGGCAAGACTGTGTTTGGACACATTAAATTAAAAAAATGAACATGAGGACAAAATATTCATGGAATCAAATACCAAGGAAGAGAATGCATGTTTCTAGTTAGGAAAACTTGCTGCTTAATATAGTCAATGAAAATAATGGGATTGCCTGATGTAATTTTTTTTTTTTAAATGTGCAGGTAGGGGATGTAAGAGAGAGAGAGAGAAAAGGGGACAAAACCTGAGGTTAGAGGAAGAAAAGTGACATGTACATAGATTATCAATATTTACGTCATGTTGGGGGAAACAATTTGATAACAGTAACACCATGCCCAGTGTTACGCATCAACTGTTACATACTAGTATAAAATCTCTTATTAATAATATATCAGTAGCTAAGTAGACACATATTGGCATCCGATCCATTGTGCACCATTGTGGCAACTGGGCATCCTGGTATCTACGCTATTATGCTGGTGTGTATATTATGTGCAAGGGCTAGGCTAAATGTGTATCATTATCCAAACAGGCAGGGGGGTGGGGTGGTGTGTCTCAGTATAAACAACAGTACACAATATGTGGTAAACATTCATCTGAAAACATGGCCATCAACATTAATAATTGTGCACAATCTCTTAAAATGTTCGCTCAAAAACACAGACCCCAGCATTAAAAACAGTACGCAGTGTGTTGTAGCATTCACCCAACATCCAGGCCTCAGCATCAACCAACGGGCCTCAGTATCAACAACAGTGAATAATGTGAACAATGTAGTAACATTCGTCCAGAAACAAAGGCCTCAGTATCACCAACACTATACAATGTAATATTAGTGGTAACTTTCACACAGAACCACAGGCCTCAGTATGACCAACACTATACAATGTAATATTAGTGGTAACTTTCACACAGAACCACAGGCCTCAGTATCACCAACACTATACAATGTAATATTAGTGGTAACTTTCACACAGAACCACAGGCCTCAACACCAACAGTACACAATCTGTGATAACTTTCACCTGAAAACAGTTGACAATCTGTGATAACATTATCTATTAATGTGTGATAGAGATGACTTCAAAACTCTGAGAGACAGTTACAAGACTTCACACAATCATCATAAATAATAACAATCTGAGATAACTTTGATGTCGTTAACAAACGGGGGGAAGGGTAGGAAGAAAAATAAAGGCAGTTATAATTACCAAAATAAATTTTCTGAAGAACAGACTTGTGCATGAAATGACAAAGTTGGTGTATACCGTGTGCAAAATCACAAAAGTGGAGTTTAGTGTCAATATTAATTTGGGTCAAACTCTGATCAACTGTTTAGCCAGCACAAATATATAATTATAGCAAGTTCGTCTAAGAGTTTTGCCCACACTGAATTATGGCAATAATAGAAAATATGGTGACTTGGGTACCAGTGCATTGCTGCTTCTCGTAGATATGGTCACAAGTTTGATCTATAAAATATTTACCAAAGTGGAGACTATCTTGATTGCCCCTACTACTACTACTTACTACTACTACTTACTACCTACTACCTACTACTACTACTACTACTACTACTACATTCACTCTCAAATATCACATCAATCTCCCTTAAAAGCTGGCAGTCTATCTTAGGCTTCTCTCATCATCATACAGTTTCTCTGTCAACAGGGTTGAAGGTCATGCTGCCACACTGCTTCTCTCATGGAGCCGGCAATCTTGGGAGGACATGTTCTACTGTTTGCTTGTTTAACCTCCCCACATATATGATAAGTACACACACACAAACAGGTGTATAGGTCTTGTGTCTGCTTAACGCCTCAGGTGTGTAATTGGGTATACAAAGACCAGGCAGTGACAAAAGGTAATCCTAATCTTGTAAGCAACACTAGAATAATCACAATATATCTTCACATCTGGACACAACCATTAAGTCAACAAAATAAGTGAAAGGCAGGTCCACACACAACCATCTAATGAAGGTTACAAATGGAAGGCACTAAATGAATTGACACTTCAATAAACTGAACATTTCTACATGGTATACAACTGTGAGAGTAGTAAGGCGATTATGATGGACAGGACAAGGAACACAGAATAAAGCAAACATCACAGGAAACAACACACACAGTGGCGAAAACACCACAACAAACAACAGTATACACAAACACTAAACATTATCACCTGTCAGCTGCCCAAGGAGCATTCGCCTACAACAAACTTATGCCAAGTCTTCCTGTCCTGTGCCATCAGCTCAAGGTCTTGACATTTATTCTTCATCTCTTTCAAGTCTGTCTCTAGTTCTCTTCTCCATGTTTTCCTTGGTCTCCCTCTTCCCCTGTCAATTCAAGGGACTGCCTGGTAATAGTCATCAGGTCTCCTCAATGTGTGTCCTATCTACATCCAGCATCTTCTTCTCATTTCTTGTTCCACTACCACTTGTCTGGTTCTTGTTCCACTACCACGTGTCTGGTTCTTGTTCCACTACCACTTGTCTGGTTCTTGTTCCACTACCACTTGTCTGGTTCTTGTTCCACTACCACTTGTCTGGTTCTTGTTCCACTACCACTTGTCTGGTTCTTGTTCCACTACCACTTGTCTGGTTCTTGTTCCACTACCACTTGTCTGGTTCTTGTTCCACTACCACTTGTCTGGTTCTTGTCATTTCTTGTTCCACTACCACTTGTCTGGTTCTTGTCATTTCTTGTTCCACTACCACGTGTCTGGTTCTTGTTCCACTACCACTTGTCTGGTTCTTGTTCCACTACCACTTGTCTGGTTCTTGTTCCACTACCACTTGTCTGGTTCTTTTCATTTCTTGTTTCACTACCACTTGTCTGGTTCTTGTCATTTCTTGTTCCACTACCACTTGTCTGGTTCTTGTCATTTCTTGTTCCACTACCACTTGTCTGGTTCTTGTCATTTCTTGTTCCACTACCACGTGTCTGGTTCTTGTTCCACTACCACTTGTCTGGTTCTTGTTCCACTACCACTTGTCTGGTTCTTGTTCCACTACCATGTGTCTGGTTCTTGTCACTTCTTGTTCTTTACCATGTGTCTGGTTCTTGTCATTTCTTGTTCCATGGACACTTGTCTGGTTCTTGTCATTTCTTGTTCCACTACCATGTGTCTGGTTCTTGTCATTTCTTGTTCCACGGACACTTGTCTGGTTCTTGTCATTTCTTGTTCCACTACCACGTGTCTGGTTCTTGTCATTTCTTGTTCCACTACCATGTGTCTGGTTCTTGTCATTTCTTGTTCCACTACCACGTGTCTGGTTCTTGTCATTTCTTGTTCCATGGACACTTGTCTGGTTCTTGTCATTTCTTGTTCCATGGACACTTGTCTGGTTCTACCACTTGTCTGGTTCTTGTCATTTCTAGTTCCACTACCACATGTCTGGTTCTTGTCATTTCTTGTTCCACTACCATGTGTCTGGTTCTTGTCATTTCTTGTTCCACGGACACTTGTCTGGTTCTTGTCATTTCTTGTTCCACGGACACTTGTCTGGTTCTTGTCATTTCTAGTTCCACTACCACGTGTCTGGTTCTTGTCATTTCGTGTTCCACTACCACATGTCTGGTTCTTGTCATTTCTAGTTCCACTACCACATGTCTGGTTCTTGTCATTTCTTGTTCCACTACCACGTGTCTGGTTCTTGTCATTTCTTGTTCCACGGACACTTGTCTGGTTCTTGTCATTTCTTGTTCCACGGACACTTGTCTGGTTCTTGTCATTTCTTGTTCCACGGACACGTGTCTGGTTCTTGTCATTTCTTGTTCCACTACCACGTGTCTGGTTCTTGTCATTTCTTGTTCCACTACCACATGTCTGGTTCTTGTCATTTCTTGTTCCACTACCACGTGTCTGGTTCTTGTCATTTCTTGTTGCACGGACACTTGTCTGGTTCTACCACTTGTCTGGTTCTTGTCATTTCTTGTTCCACTACCACGTGTCTGGTTCTTGTCATTTCTTGTTCCATGGACACTTGTCTGGTTCTTGTTCCACTACGACATGTCTGGTTCTTGTCATCTCATGTTCCATGGACACTAGTCTGGTTCTTGTCATAAGTTCCACATTATTGATCTTGTCATGCTACTTCAATCCTTATATTCTATGCAAGCATCCATTTATGAAAGTCTAGTGTTTTGGTTGTTTTTGCTGTTCTCCATGTTTCACAGCCATACAATAGGACTGACTTGACACAGCCATACAATAGGACTGACTTGACAGAGCCATACAATAGGACTGACTTGACACAGCCATACAATAGGACTGACTTGACAGAGCCATACAATAGGACTGACTTGACATTTGAATTGAAGATTGGACTTGATTTCTTCTGATCTCCATGTTTCCAAATGCAATGATAGCTCTTCTTACCTGTGGTGTCTTATTCTGACATCACTATCTGTCCATCCAACTATGTCTATATTGCTGCCAACGTTATATATATATGATTCTACATCTTGTAGTGGTGTTTCTTCAAGTGCAATATTGTTATCATTTCCTGCCTTTATTCTTATTATCTTTATTTTCTCCCTGTGTATTTTCAGACCCACTTGTTGTGACCTCTCATCAAGTACTTTCATTCTATCTTGTATCTGATTACGGTTACGAGACAGTAAAGCCAGGTCATTGGCAAAATCTAAATCATCAAGCTGTTTGGTTTGAGTCCACTGGATTTCATTTATGTTGGCTGAAGTCAAAGTTTTCAAAACCCAGTCCATAGCCAATAGGAAGAGAAACAGTGATAAGAGGCATCCCTGTGGCACTCCAGTTCTTATCCCAAAAACAAACATGAGTTATACAAACATCATAACAAACATGAGTAATACAAACATCATAACAAACAACATTACACACAAACACCACAACCAGCAACAAAGATTTAAAGTCACACAACCATAACTTGCCAAGTTTGTAGCTAGTGAGAATGGAAGGGGGGGGGGGGGGGGGTTAGTCAGTCAAGAATAAATATTTGAATGTTTTGTCCTCTCTATGACACATATTAATATCACCAACAACTGGCCAATAAAACACAACAAAAATCCCCAGCTGGTGTCTCTTACCACATACAACAATAATCCCCTATCAGCGACTGCTATCACATACAAAAATCCGCAATTAGCAGTTACTGTCACATATAAGGTCAATCCTCAATCAGGGACTATACAATCACACACAAACAACAACAAAAATCTCCAACCAATGGTTACTATCACACAACAATCCCCAATCAGCTCTACAACAATGCTCAATCAGCATCTAACATAATCCAAAAATATTCCCATCATGGTTACCATCCCATGATTCAATAATAATCTCCAACCAAGGTCTGCTAACAAAGAATAGGACAAATGCCCCCTGATCATGACACTAACATGAGGTTGTGGATAAGGATGGCACCCTTATCATGTTAGATGACTTGCTACAGAAACTATCACTGTGAGAGCTCATCATTGCTTTAGTGCTGACTTCCTGTAAGGACACCAGTTGTGTCCCCATGCTACATAAAGACAGACACAAAAATGATGATGATAAATGGCTCTTGGCACATACATACAACAATAATCTCTGCACAGTCTCTACTACTACACTCATAACATAATCCCCAAAGACTCTACTACTACACTCATAACATAATCCCCAAAGACTCTACTACTACACTCAAATCCCCCAAAATGTGTCTACTGTTACACTCATGACAAAATCTCCAAAACGTGTCTAACTGCTAGATTCATGACATAATTCCCAACAGCAGTTACTATTATGACCTTATTCATCAACAAATCCACTCATTCTTACTCACCGACAAACCACTCAACCCTTCCATCACACACACACACACAAAATGATAATTTTCATTCCACATTTACTGTTAACATTTAAACTCTCACAAACTGGCAAGTCTAAACAGAAATACAAAACTGACCAGAACAAACAAATATAAGACAGATCTGTGACAGGTACAAGAAATTAAGGCGCTTGTTTCAACTGCAGATAACTGACAAGGATCGGATTATGCCTTAGGACGGAGTGAAAGAGAAATACAGAAAGTCAAGAGTTTCAAATAAAAATTGACCAATATAAACTGATTGTATTCTGTCTCCTGCTTACAAAAATAATTTAAAAATAAAAACATGTAACACATATATTATAATATCAGCATAACAAAGAAAATAAGCTGGCCATGGTCACACTTCAGCAACCGCTCTTTCTCCCAGATCACCTTGATATCAAACGTAAGTACAAATTTGGACTAGCAACTGTCCCCACAAAATTAGCCAACAAATGTGCATGTGTTTCTGACATTTACACAAGTCCAAAGAAATGATGCTCCATTTTTAATATTATTTGTTTTTTTCTTTTTGAAGAGGGAGAGAAACACAAAGGGTGTTTTTTCTTTGTTTAACCATGGGTGCTAAAACATATGCTCCCAGAATTGCTCATTTAGATGTTATTTAAAAAAAAAAAAAAAAAAATGAGTTTTTACCTTCTTGTGACGAATACTCTCCGTTCAACCTAGACAAAAGATCTGTCATCTATATTAGGGCACATATCCAAATGCACAGGAGCTTTTTGATCTACCTTCTTCTTCTCTTACCCTGCGGAATTCCAGATAAAGGATTGCCTGTTGTTCTCCGTGTTTTTTTTTTAATGTGTGTCCTACCCATCACCAGTGTATTCTCAGGATGTCTGCTTAATGACTGTGATAAAGGCAGTGTTGGTAACTAAGAGCAGATACAATTCAGAGTATCCACTCTACAGCTGTGCAAACAATGAGATACTCGAAAATCACAATATACCATCAATGATGGAGAAATCAAGCAAGCTCTCACTTCAGGTCAACACATTTAGCAAGAGTGACATAGAAAAATTATAATAATAATATGGTGTTGTTATGTTTGAAGACGAAATATTTTGTTACACGTGTATCAAACAAATGTACACAAAAATCACGTAAGTACACACTACTCAGTTTTTAAGTTCAAGATAACACCTCTTGCTGCTGCTAAACTACATTTGACATGCTCTTATTGGTTACAGTAACTGCTTCTCTCACATTCACACCTTATCTTTGTATATTTGTGTGTAAGTGAGAGAGGGATGCAGACAGTGAGATACCAGCAGGTGTTGAGATTAGCTGACAACCTTGAATCAAAATAAACATCATTCTATGATAAGATATCTGTTCACATAAGCTATGATATCAAGACAAGATATCTGTTCACACAAGCTATGATACCAAAACAAGATATCTGTTCACAGAAGCTATGATACCAAGACAATATATGTTCACAGAAGCTATGATAAGACAAGATATCTGTTCACAGAAGCTATGATACCAAGATATCTGTTCACACAAGATGTGATACCAAGACAAGATATCTGTTCACAGAAGCTATGATACCAAGACAAGATATCTGTTCGCCCAAAGCTATGAATACCAGTTGAGTCTACTAGCTTTAGCTCGGCTGAAGTTTCTAATGAATGACTTTGATGCTCAGTCTAAATATAGTCGAATCTGGAACACATCTCGTTTTTAATCTCCACTTAAAGTACCTAACGTCAAATATGACAACAGTAAGATGGCAGCTCAACTGACCTAGTTTAGTAATGTCAGGTCTGAACAAACAATAAATGAACACTGCATCCCTACATCTTATGACCTGTACAGAACAATGTAACAAAAACGTAGCAGGCTACGTCTTGCACTGGGCCCACTTTGGCAAGATCCGACGTCGGGCATTTGTGAACCAGTAGTTGATCTGGTTGATGGACAGCCCCGTCTGCTTGATCAACATGGCTTTCTCATCATCGTTGGGATACGGATTGTCCTTGTGGTTCCGCAGCCACTCCATCATCATGGCTACCGCCTGCCAGGAGAAGAGGGGAAAGTTGTGAAATAAAAATGTCAAAGTGGTAGCAAATGAATGAAAGAAACAGTGTCATCATCACCCTTCAGCTGCCCATGGAGCATAGGCCTTCAAGAAACTGATGCCAGGTCCTCATGTCCAATGCCTGTCGTGACCTTCTGACCCAGCCATCTTGAAAAACTTAAGTTGAAGTTAACACTAGAAACACAACAATATCAATCTAATTGTATGCTCAAATATGAACTGTTGAACTAATCTATCTTTTGATTTCTCATGACATAAGATGCTCTGTCAGTCAAGTGTTTGATTTCTATGGACATACGATATCCCATACTACTGTCTCTTACACTACTGGTGATCAATGTAAAATGTTACATACCACTGACAGTTACTGGTGATCAGGGTACAATGTCCCATACCACTGTCTCTTACACTACTGGTGATCAATGTCCCAAACCACTGACTCTTACACTATTGGTGATCAGTGTACAGTGTCCCATACTACTGTCTCTTACACTACTGGTGATCAATGTCCCAAACCACTGACTCTTACACTATTGGTGATCAGTGTACAGTGTCCCATACTATTGACTCTTACACTACTGATGATCAATGTAGAATGTTACACACCACTGAGTCTTAAACTATTGGTGATCAATGTACAATTTTACACACCACTGACTTTTACTCTACTGGTGCTCAATGTAGAATGTTACATACTACTGACTCTTACACTACTGGTGATCAATGTCCCAAACCACTGACTCTTACTCTACTGGTGCTCAATGTAGAATGTTACATACCACTGACTCTTACATTACTGGTGATCAATGTCCCAAACCACTGACTCTTACACTACTGGTGATCAATGTCCCAAACCACTGACTCTTACACTACTGGTGATCAATGTCCCAAACCACTAACTCTTACACTACTGGTGATCAATGTCCCAAACCACTAACTCTTACACTACTGGTGATCAATGTCCCAAACCACTAACTCTTACACTACTGGTGCTCAATGTAGAATGTTACATACCACTGACTCTTACACTACTGGTGCTCAATGTAGAATGTTACATACCACTGACTCTTACACTACTGGTAATCAATGTCCCAAACCACTAACTCTTACACTACTGGTGATCAATGTTCCAAACCACTACCTCTTACACTACTGGTGATCAATGTCCCAAACCACTAACTCTTACACTACTGGTGATCAATGTCCCAAACCACTAACTCTTACACTACTGGTGATCAATGTCCCAAACCACTAACTCCTACACTACTGGTGATTGTTGTTGTCGATATCCCATGCTGCTGAGCATATCTACTCTTGGCAGCCCAATGCCATTCTTAAAAAAGTGCAGGTTTTCTGCAGTTGTTTTAACGTTCCGTATAGTGAGTTGGTGACTGTCAGAGGTGTCTGTAAAAGTTTTTTCCTGGCATTTGTGAGTGATGGACACTCCATGAGGAGGTGTCTGGTTGTTTCATAGGGATGAGAGCATTGTCTACACATGGGTAGGTGCTGAGGGTTGATACGGTTTAGATGGCTATTGACTCTGGTGTGTCCTGTTCGGAACTGAAAGATAAGGCTTTGATTTCTCCTGCTGAGTCTGTTTATGTTGTCGTTGTCTTTTGGGCAGGTCATTTCATTAAAGACATTTCGGCCAGTCGGCCCGTTCGCCCATTTGTTCAGCCAGATTTCTCTTGTGTTGTTTCTGAGAATCTGTTTGACTGTTCTCATGCTGCAGGGTCTGTCCTTTTGTAGAGCAAGTTACACTGATGGAGTAGGCTGTGATCAAGTTATGAACCGCTTTTCCTATAAGAAAAATGTCTTTGTTTTCATATGGAGTCTGTTTAAGTGCTTCCAGAACAGACATGGAGTCACTGAAAATCACTATATCTGATGGCTTTCGTTCCATAAGGTCAAACTGTTGGTGTAGTAATTCAATGGCTGTCTTGATGGCCTCAGCCTCCGCTTCATAATTAGAACTATTCTCACCACAGGAGTCACAGAACTCATAAGAGGATCCATCCAGGTACCATATGCAGACGCCATATCCTGCAAAAGAGGTGGTCTTGAAAGCAGAACCATCTGTGTAGGCCTGGATTGATGACGCTGGGTAGCTGTTTATGGTCTCCAAGGCACACGTCTTCAAGACTGTGGGTAGTGTTTCCTTGTTGGCCGTTTTATCTATCAGTTGTGTTTTGACAGTTGGTTGATGGAAGTTTTCCCAAGGCGGTGGTCCAAAGTATTTGTTTTCCAATTCTCTCTCTTGCGGGAGATGGTGTTTATCATTTTCCTCTTCGGCTATGTCCAGGAGAGATAGTTGTTTCAGTCTTCGTGTTTGTTTCCAAGTGTCAATAAGTACTTTGTTTGGGTGGTCTTTCTCTTGTCTCCTGTATCTCTCTACAGCTTCAGTCAGTGCTCTTTTACGCCTAATATCCAGTGGCTCTATATTGGCATCTATCTCGCATACGGCTGTGGGTGTTGATCTCATCCCTCCACAAATTAACCATAGAGCTTGGTTCTGCACACGGTCCAGAGATGAGATGGTATTAGTACTCACAATGGTCTGGAGGGGGAGGTTATAGTCTATCACATAGCCGAGATATAGTTGACGAAGTGTTAGTTTATCCGCTCCCCAATTTGTACTAGCTAGCCGTTTGATGAGGTTTAGGCGCTTACATGCTTTTTCCCTGAGGTTGTAGATGTGTCCGTCTAGTTTCAATTGTCTGTCCAGTTTTACTCCTAGATAGACTGGGTGCTCCTCTTTTGTTAGTGTTTCCCCACTCAGTTTGATGTTGATAGGTCTTTTTGCTATTTTGTTGCTGCGCGAGAAAGTGGTGTATACAGTTTTCTGCGTATTGATTTTTAGTTTCCACAGTTCACAATATACTGACATTGTAAGGAGAGCTCTGTTGATCTTGGCTTTTGCCAGGATGGGATATTTGTCAGTAGTCCAGATGGCATGGTCATCAGCAAACAGCGCCTTCGACACATTCAGATGTTTGGCAAGGTCATTAATAAAGATGAGGAAAAGGGGGCAACTTAAAGGAGAGCCTTGAGGCAGTCCTTCTTCCAGCGTTCTTTTCCGTGAAATTGCACCAGCATAGTTGGTTGCTATGGTTCTATTTGTTAGGAAGGCCTGTATCCATCTAATCATTTTCCCTCCTATTCCCATTCTTCTCATCTTTAGCAAAAGTCTCTTTCTCTAAACTCTGTCGTAGGCTTGCTAAAGGTCGATGAACACAGCTATTGTGCTTTTTCCCTCTTGAAAACCATCCATCACATTCTGTGTGAACCTGAAGAGGGGGTCATCTGTGCGGCACTTACGTCTGAAGCCTGCCTGGTTGTTGTCCAGAAGGTTCCAGCTTTCCAAAAACCAGTATAGTCTGTTGTTTACCATTCTCTCGACCAGCTTGCCTAAGCATGGAGTGAGGGATATGGGCCTATAGCTTCTTGGTGTTCCCGGTGATTAATGTAGAATGTTACATACCACTGACACTTAAACTACTGATGATTAATGTAGAATGTTACTTACTACTGGTTCTTACACTACTAGTGGTCGACGTACAATGTCCCATACTACTGACTCTTACACTACTGGTGGTCAATGTACAATGTCCCATACTACTGGTTCTTACACTACTAGTGTGTGGCAGAGAGATTTATGATTAATAAATTTTCTATATCTTTTCTTTATTCCTCACTATCTTTTACCCTTCTTTCATTTTTTCTGCCTTCCTTGTCGCCTGCGCCTGGTGGAACTTTAACCTCCAATTTTCAAACCTGTCTTTCTTATAATTTAGCAAGCAGTTTATGGCGGGTAGCATTTAATTGCTTTCTCTTTGATGCAGGCTAGCGAGCAGACCGGTCCCGCTCACCTGTAATTATCTCGGCAGCGATCATAAGAACTGTCGTAATGAGATCAGTCGGTGATGGAAAGGGGAGACCATTTGTCTATTATCTTTGCCTGGATTCGTTCGTTGTAAGTTAAGTTACAACATGCGAACCGCCATATCAAAGACTCTCGCTATTAATTCTTTTACGACCAACTCTGCAGATGGCGAGAGGAGGCGATAATATATGTAGATTCTATTTTATCTAGATCTTAAAAGAAGCCTGGGCTATTTCGTCATTCGAGATCTTTGATTTCGCGTGTTTCACATAATTTGAACGTAGAACTAAACGTAGGTGCTACATCTGGTATTCAGGTTGTAGACGTAATCATTTTCCTTTCATCAGAGATATATTTATACCAGAGCTGGTTAGACTCAATTCATTCCAGAACTCCGCAGTCTCTCTAGACATATCTAGCGACGTTTCTAGATTACTTTATTAAGTAAAATCTCAGTTTGCGTTGGAGAATATAGTCTTAAGTAGTTTCTGCGGGAAGTAAATATATATATATATATATATATATATATATATATATATATATATATATATATATATATATATATATATATATATATATATATAGTAGTGAGTGATTGAGTGATTTAAATGGTGATCGCCTTACCAGCGGCTTTCAGTACCTATGTAACTGGGAAGAACTTTACTTAAAGAACATTCTGAATATAATTACCGGGTTTTGCAAGTGATCTGTCTGGCCTCGTGTTTTTACACCCAGAAGAATGACAGAGTACTGGCCCATAAGTAATATTAAGAATAAATGGTAACTGGACTTATAGAATATCCAGATTTCTTTCTCAAGTTCATATATACTTCACCTGTGGTGGCGAATGAAATAACATTTCACACTCCCCATAGAACGACCATTGGGTTGTGAAGGAGATTTATCCTAAACCGATTTATGTACCTGACATTCAACTTAACGAGTGAAGTTCCAAGCTATTGTACCCTGTGAACATTAGATATCATAAGTACTTTCCTAACTGGACAAAAATTGAAGTGACCTTCATCAGCCTCCTATTACAACAGTGAGACAAACGTTTCCCAACATTTTGATTAATTAGTCTTTGGAGAAACTGGGGTTTGACTCGCCAGTAAACTCAAACTTGGATGGTCTGTGAGTGACTGAACAATTTGTTCCAGATATTATGAAAAGCAATGATTAGGTAAGAGTGCGCATGTTGTCTGTGAGCACAGCTGTCAGAGCGAGAGAATAACAGGGATGAATAATTTGTTTATGATTTAACCCGTGTAATAACTTTGTATTTTCTCATGTATGCAAGTTTTTGCTAATGCTGTTTTCCTCTTAGGATAGATTAATATATATAAACTCTGTTCTTTACTGAGAGAGGGAAGACCTTGGACCTTAGCGTATGAATCTGTGACTCTTTGGGGCTATAACTTCTCTTATAACGGGATCTTGGCAACAGAGGGGGGGAAAGGATTTCACCTATGAGTCTATCTCTTTAATCGATTCTAAACCTATGTTTATTGTATTTGATTTGATATTCAATATTGTTGATGTACAGTTGTTTTTTTTTCAATGATAAATAAACATTTACATAAACTTTATTCACGTGTGGCGGTCAGCTTGTTCAAAAAGATCACTATTTCATAGATATAGTTTTTCACGTATGTGCGTCTAATCGTCGTCACTTATCTGTGTGTGTATATGTGAGTGGTTAAATATATCAATATATATATATTTATAGGAAACTGTCTGATCTGTAATCTCAGTCGTAATCGATAGGCGGGTTTGAATATCTATCAAATCCAGGGACAGATTTTACCTTTCACCATTTCACTTGTGAAATTCTATTTCTTTACCTTATTTCCACTGAGCTATCACCTGTACTAGTCCTATTCAGTCCTATTCAAGAGGGACCAAAAGTGATCTTAATTACCCTATCAAAAATATACGACATAGTGGTCGACGTACAATGTCCCATACTACTATTTCTTACACTACTGGTGGTCAATGTACAATGTCCCATACTACTGACTCTTACACTACTGGTGTAATGACATGTCAAAGCTTCCACCAGCTAAGGATATTTGTTATCATCTCCTCATGGAGAAAGAACCACTACTACAGCTGACCCCTGCTACATCAGGTTGCTAGATCACACAACAATCACCTGTCATGACATGCCTGATCACACAACAATCACCTGTCATGACATGCCTGATCACACAACAATCCCCTGTCATGACATGCCTGATCACACAACAATCACCTGTCATGACATGCCTGATCACACAACAATCACCTGTCATGACATGCCTGATCACACAACAATCACCTGTCATGACATGCCTGATCACACAACAATCACCTGTCATGACATGCCTGATCACACAACAATCACCTGTCATGACATGCCTGATCACACAACAATCACCTGTCATGACATGCCTGATCACAGAACAATCACCTGTCATGACATGCCTGATCACACAACAATCACCTGTCATGACCTGATCACACAACAATCACCTGTCATGACATGCCTGATCAAGCAGCAAGCCTATTATTTCACTGACTTAATCAGAGAACACCTGGCAACTACAGGGGTCGTGGGTTTAGAGTTTACTCACACATATTATAATCTTATAGCGTGGCTTGAATTTTCAGTTCTTTCAAATTTCATACAATCAATACCTTTAGCTCCCCAAGGAGCATAGGTCTTCAACAAACACATGCCAAGTCCTGTCAGGTGCCATCAGCTCAAGTTCTTTCCTCATTTTTACTTCTGCCTCCAGTTTTCTTCTCCATTTTTTGTGTGTGGTCTACCCCTACCTGTCTTACTCTGGGGGTGTTGGGAAGTCAGGTATTGGTAGTACCTCTGGTGAAGGAGCTGTCATGCCCTTTTCAGGGCAGCTCAGCCACCTTTGGTCCAAACCTGGCATCCAGCTCTCACCTGTGGCTCCTCGTAGCTGTCAGCATGCGACAGCGGCCACCCCCGGACAACGGCTTTGACAGGCCGGCTAAACTAGGTGAGGGTAGCCGAATGGTTATAAACCTTCGGTGAGTTAGGGTCTGCCTACCCATGCATGCGAAGACTGGATTCGATAGACTGCGCGGAAGAAACCACCTGTTGGTTCAACGGGCATGACGGCGATTACCAGCAACGCGCTGTGGAACGTAAGGAGCACGGCGAGGCACGTAGAAAGCCCTGGTCATCCACTGCACCTGACTTCATCTCCAGTCGTCTTGACTTGTCTTGCCACTGGATTGAGATGGACCCAGGCGAGAGAGTGAGGTCGACGAATTGCGCAACTCTTCCTCACTTTAATCCAAATCACCGCGCAAGTCACTCTTTCATCCATTCATCCATCCACTCACAACAAGTCCTGTGGCGATGGGCGAGCGGCGAAGCGGCAGGCGTGGGTACGCTGGCAGTCGTAGTCGCAGACCTACACACAGGCGGCTCAGGCCATATGGTCGTCTTCCACTGATCGGAGCAGCAGTGGGATTCGGCAGCCCCCTGAGTGTCTGAGCAGCCCTCTTTAGGAAAGCACTGCTCACCTCCATGGCATGAGGAAGGGGCTAGAAAAGGTGCCCTAAACATTGCCTGCTTCACCATTACCTAACCAGCTTACCGCGGTTGGTGGGTACCCTACTTCGGCGGTCGACATATAAGAAAAAGAAAGGACAGATTTTTCCCCCTCATTCTAGGCGCATGGAATGTGCGCACTTTACTTGACAAAGACTTTAACGCAAACAGACCTGAGAGACGAACTGCCCTGATTGGGAGAGAACTGGCCAGGTACAACATTGACATAGCAGCACTGAGTGAAACTCGACTTGCAGGCGAGGGCCAACTTTGCGAAAAGGGTTATACATTCTTTTGGAGCGGAAGAGGAACTGAAGAAAGACGAGAAGCTGGGGTTGGATTTGCAATCAAAACAGCAATTGTCAGCAAGTTAGCGGGGCCCCCAAAGGGAATAAATGACCGACTCATGACGGTCAAGATCCCTCTGTTCTATGGAAGAAAACATGCCACCATCATTAGCGCTTATGCACCAACTATGACAAACCAGGATGATGTCAAGGATAAGTTTTACGAAGAACTACATGCAGTCATTGCATCAGTTCCTAAAGCAGATAAGCTCATCATTCTTGGTGACTTTAATGCAAGAGTAGGCTCAGATAACATCTCCTGGAATGGCACTATTGGTAGGTACGGCGTGGGTCGCTGTAACAGTAATGGACTTCGTCTCCTCCAGACTTGCGCAGAACATGACCTCCTCGTCACCAACACCATTTTTCGACTTCCTACCCGCAACAGGACCTCCTGGATGCACCCTCGCTCAAAGCATTGGCACCTAATTGACTATGTAATTGTTAGGAAGAAGGACAGGCAAGATGTCCGGGTGACCAAGTCCATGTGTGGTGCCGAATGCTGGACTGATCATCGCCTCATTGTATCTAAACTTAAAATTCGTATCCAACCAGCCAGGCGCCCTCAGGGGAAGAAAACTCAAAAGAGGCTGGATGTCACCAAACTAAAGAAGACAAAAATCAAACAGTCATTTACTGACACCTTAGAAGACCGTCTCAAATCTATCTCGCTAGACGGCCAAAGTGTGGAAACAAATTGGGCAGCCCTAAGTGAGCAGATCTACAACACTGCTACAGAGGTCCTGGGTCCTTCCATCAAGAAACAAAATGACTGGTTTGATGAGAACTCAGATGATATAAAGCAGATGTTGGCTGAGAAACACCATCTCCATAAAGCATATTTAAATGATCCAAAATCTACATCCAAGAAAGACGCTTTCAACAACATGCGTAGAATCGTCCAACATAAACTACGCCAGATGCGGGATTCATGGCTGAGTAATAAAGCAGATGAGATCCAAGGCTTTGCTGACAGCCATGACTTGAAAAACTTTTACCTTGCACTCAAAGCGGTCTATGGTCCAACATCATCAGGATCATTTCCCCTCCTTAATGCAGATGGAAAAACACTAATTACAGACAAGGAAAAAATGCTCCAACGCTGGGCTGAACATTTTAATCATATCTTGAACCAGCCATCATCTATTAACGACGAAGCCATCATCCGCCTGCCCCAAATTCCTATAAATGGAGCATTAGATGATGTACCAACTCTGGAGGAAACTAAAAAAGCGATTCGTCAACTGTCTAGTGGAAAGGCCCCTGGCTCCGATTCAATTCCTGTTGAGGTTTATAAAGATGGCGGTGCAGTTCTGATAGAGAAACTTCATATGATCTTCCAGCAAATGTGGCAGAGTGAAACCATCCCACACGATCTCAAAGATGCCTCAGTTATACATCTATATAAACGTAAAGGTAATCGCCAAGACTGCAACAATCATCGAGGCATCTCTCTTTTATCAATCGCTGGGAAGATATTCGCCAGAATCCTTTTGAATCGCCTTACGGCTCATCTTGACAAAGGTCTTTTACCTGAAAGTCAGTGTGGATTCCGGAAAGAACGTGGAACCACAGATATGGTGTTCGCTGCAAGACAGCTACAAGAAAAATGCCAAGAACAGCACTGTGACCTGTACACAGCTTTCATCGACTTGACAAAGGCGTTCGACACGGTCAATAGAAGATCATGGCAAAATACGGCTGCCCAAAGAAATTTATCACAATAGTGCAGCAACTGCATGATGGAATGCAGGCTAGAGTTCAGGAAAACGGTGAGCTATCAGAGCCTTTCCCCGTCTCAAATGGAGTTAAACAAGGGTGCGTACTTGCACCGACTCTGTTCAGTATCATGTTTTCTGCTATGCTGACTGATGCTTTTAGAGATGGGGACACAGGAATCGACATTAGTTATCGTATTGATGGAAAATTGTTTAACCTTAGGAGGCTTCAAGCAAAAACCAAGGTCAAATCACACACCATCAGAGATCTTCTGTTTGCTGATGATTGTGCCCTCAATACTGGCTCAGAGGCTGATCTGCAGCATAGTGTGGATAGATTCTCCGAAGCCTGTGCCAACTTTGGGCTTACCATCAACACGAAGAAAACAGAAATCATGTACCAACCAGCTCCTGGCACAGTTTATACTGAGCCAGTCATCAAGGTTAATGGTGAGAAACTGAATGTT
Organism: Oreohelix idahoensis; assembly: GCA_024509875.1. Taxonomy (NCBI): domain Eukaryota; kingdom Metazoa; phylum Mollusca; class Gastropoda; order Stylommatophora; family Oreohelicidae; genus Oreohelix; species Oreohelix idahoensis. Next base: position 26,707 of record JAMPIV010010462.1, on the reverse strand, counting down.
GTGAACAGATTCACATACCTTGGTAGCACACTATCCCAGAACATTGTCATTGATGATGAGGTGAACACCAGGATCTCCAAAGCCAGCAGCACATTTGGCAGACTATACACCAACGTTTGGCATCGAAGTGGCATTAGTCTACAGACAAAGCTGAAGGTGTACAGAGCTGCGGTGCTTCCAGTGCTTCTATATGCATGTGAAACATGGACTGTATACAGGCGCCACGTAAAGAAGCTAAACCACTTCCATACAGTCTGTCTCAGGAAGATAATGAACATCAAATGGCAAGACAAGATCCCGGATACCGCCGTTCTTGACAGAGCTGGTATCCCTAGTATTGATACTATTCTGATGCAGTCACAAATTCGCTGGGCAGGTCATGTAGTCCGCATGCCAGACCATCGACTGCCAAAGATACTCTTTTATGGTGAGATGCAGAAGGGTAAACGCTCCCATGGTGGCCAAAAGAAGCGCTTCAAAGACACGTTAAAGACGTCATTGAAAACCTTTGACATAAACCCAGACACATGGGAAGCTGCTGCGCAAGACCGAACTGCTTGGCGCACATCTCTTCGTAAAGGTGCAGCAGCATGCGAATCATCCAGAAGAGCAGCAGCGGAACAGCGGAGACAAGCTAGAAAGGACCGTGAAATAAAACCTTCACATGAAGCAAACATTCCCTGCCCACACTGTCCAAGATCTTTCCAGGCCCGCATCGGGCTCTTCAGTCACCTTCGTACCCATAGACTAACCTATTATTCTTAAATAATTGGATGAACAGAGTGGTCTTCATCACCCGTGATGGACGAACAACCAACAACCACTCTGAGGGTTCCAGAACAAAGACTGCCTTGTAATGCTATCAACAGGTTTCCTCAATGTGTGTCCTATCCATCGTCAGTGTCTTCTTCTCATCTCTTGTTCCACTGGCACTTGTCTGGTTCTTGTCATCAGTTCCAAATTGGTGAATTTAAAACTGTCATATTTGCTTACACAAAATTGGACTGCTGTTTGATTGCAGCAATGATACAACCCAGATAAAATTATGTAATTGCTACCTCTTTTGGTAAACTTGGATGTTTCTTGGACTCTGTCTTGTTTGCCTGTGGACTTGCAACCCCTAGTGCATTATCTCCATACACATCAGGTACATCTTTCATAGATCGGTATACATGGCCCACTCCATGCTGGATGTAGCTTCCCTGGAGACAAAGACAAAGTCATTGACCAATATGGCTCTCTGTTGACAGGTAAATATGAACTCTTGCAGACAGAATGTAACCGTTCACATAGAAATAATCTCACCACCCATACAGAAATAATCTCACTATTCACGCAGAAATAATCTTACCGTTCACACAGAAATAATCTCACCATTCACACAGAAATAATCTCACCATTCACACAGAAATAATCGCACCATTCACATCAGAGCACAATGAATCACAAATTTACAAACTTATCTAGTTGCTCATGTGTAAGATCTCTAACAGTTAACCATGCTGTTCATACAGGGAATCCCAACAAAAAAATCACTGCCAACACAAAGAATCTCAAATAGTGAACCTAACTGCTCAGACAGAGATTACCAGAGCACCCTATCAGACCACCCCTTATCCTCACACCATCATTAATCCTTAATATTAATTTTAGTTCTTGTTATGTACTGTTTTACTATTTTGTGCAATTCTCTAGGTCTATCTATTCTCAATATCTGTTCCACATTTATGGATGAATTGCATGCCTGTAAATAATCTAATTGGTCCACCCGTGTGTTACCGGGGCCCGAAAGGGGAGCAAAGAATAGTAACACTGTTCCCTTCCACGCATGTCGTAGAAGGCGACTAAGGAGGGTTGGGCATGGGGCTGGTTACCCCATCCTGTAAAAAATTTAAACCACAAAAAACTTCAACAAATATGGACAAGTCAAATAAGGAAATAATCTAATATTGGTTTTCTCTGTTGTTCATACCTCCTAGTGTCCTACATTTTTTTCTAAACACCCTGCACAGTAAGGTTCTTCTATTCTAAAATAGCCCATTCCTAGTTGTAGTCTAAGAAGTTTTTTATTGCTAGGAATTTTTTAGTTCTCTAAATAGTGAACCTAACTGCTCAGACAGAGATTACCAAATAGTGAACCTAAATGCTGACACAGAGATTACCAAATACTTATTGTAACTGCTCAGAGATTCTCAAACAGTGAAACTCAGCGCTCACATATAGAATCTCAAATAGTCAACATAACTACTCAAATAATTTAAAACACTGAACCTCAGTATTAACACAGCAGAAATATAGACACAGTTGGAGGGACAGACAATAATATCAAAATAAGAATACACAGGACGAGAGAAGCGCTCTCTGCAGTGAGAAATACAGGGGTACAGAAAAGTCACTTTCTATTTTTAAATTGTTATTTCATCACTCCAACTAATATTTGTATAGATATATTTTATAGATATGAAACAAGCCTGATAATAAAGACAGTTAACTACTATTTCATGACATAAAATACTGTGTCACATTAATGTTACAACTCAACATGAGATCCAGTTTGTCCAACACAATGTCAAGGCCGACAACAATTTTTGTAGTGTCTCCTAACGTCAGAAAATCTTTGGGTAACAGATTTTATTCCGTGTTTTAGTAGTGTTACTTTATCAATTTCCGGTTACAGTGGACCCTCGGTTTGAATCTCGAACAAAAATTCGAAAGTCGACCAAAACAGTGTTCAGTGAGCATCTACCAAATGATTTAACTACAGGAATGCAGAAAAGTTTCTTACTACTACTGTGAGAAATCAGTTGCAAGAATTAGAAAAAGAAGGACACATAACAGTTGAAAAGTTTCAAAGCTATGCAGTAGATTTCTATGACACCTGCATTGAATATATTCAGGAGTGGTGTACACCATTTCTTACGCCTCTTCAGTCTATGGATTGGATCAATTTGAAGGGAAAGGAGTCTGTGACTTGGAAGAACATCCAAGAAAGCTACATATTCATGAAGACAGTGTCACCAAATTTTACTGTGAATGAAGAGGACTTATTTGATGAGTTTGCATGTGTGAAAAAATATTGTGAAAGCAAATTTGATGTGTGGAGTGAACTGAAGGATCAAAGTGTCAGTGAAAAATGGTGTGAGATGTTCGCTCATTTTACAAAGCAGGATATAAATGCTGAGAACCTGAAATGCCTAGTTAGTTTTTGTTTGGCACTGCCAGGATCCAATGCAGCTGTTGAACGTATTTTTTCATTAATAAATGCGCTTTGGACAGACGAAAAAAAACAGACTTAAAATTGAGACAGTGAAAGCTTTAACCATTATAAAGACCCATTTTAAGAATTTCTCTTGTGCTGAGTTCTATGTCCAAATATCAGAAGAAAAAAAAACTTCTTGAACAGGCCCATAAATCTGATAAATATTCTGATGAATCTGAAATATAAACTTGACTATTGTGTATTTTTTAAAGGTGCGATTTTTCTAATTAAGTATGTTTGTAATTTAGAATTCTTTTTTAAAGTGGAAATTGTGTTAGTTAATGTGTGTATTTTTATACCAGTATCTTATTTTAAGTGCAACATATAATATATAATAGATTTATTTGTGCTTTACCTTAATTTTTAACATGTCCCGTTTTTTTTACAAAATGTCCTGGGTTTTTTAGGTAAAAATTTGGAAATGTCCCGGTTTTTGAACAAAACATTATGGGAACCCTAGGTTACAGACTTTCATAAATGTCAACTTGAGTAGAAAAAAACACTTAAAAAACAAAACAGGATTAAAGCTTACAAATAGAAACTCAAAGACTGATAAGCGCTACTCACATACACATATTTCACACCAAAACACTTAAGGAGCAGAGTGGAACTGCATTTCACGTCAAAACTTTAAAAAAAAAAAAATGTGAATATTGGAAGTATTCTATTTTCTGATAATATATAATCTCCTGAATCTAAATGTCCAAATCAGTGGTCAGAAACATATTCTAAATTGTTCTATTTTGACTTTGACAATTCTATTTTGTTCAGAAACTGAGCTTTCCTACGTAGGTTAAAATGACTCTCTCAGAATCTTGTTTTATCTTACCAATTGTCTGTGAACTTCTTGATTAATTCATCAACCAAAATAACTTTTGGCATAGAAACAACTCTCCACTGTCTTATCAAACTTATCATATCACATTTATGCTATCTTATCAAAATTTGGACTTGATGCAAATAATGTAAAATTTAGCAAAATTTGTGACAATTTGTAGACACAACTTTAAAGTTCAATAGCTCAGGATCTAGTAAAGCTTTCAAAAATTTAATCTGACTACACTTCAAATATAATGATGAGGTTTCAACAAAATGTGGGGCTCAGAACTAAAAAAATAACAAAACTAAGCCTTAGTCAATTGAAATATAATCTAAAACCCAATATGGCCACCATTTCCATGGCAACCAAAGGCATCATATGTTAAAATGTTTTGTTATAGAAAACTATTTTGGTTTTGATGTCAAGCATGGACATTTGATCTGGTGTAGTTGCTGGGGGGGGGGGGGGGGGGGGGGGGGGGGGGGGGGGGGGGGGGGGGGCGGGGGGGGGGCACCTCTATAGAGACAAAGACAGAAAAGGGCAACAACTGCAACCTCAAGCATGTCATACAAGGCTACTAATATGAGGTCAGCATGGAGGATGGCAACCTGACCATGTCAAACAAACAAAGCCACAGAAACTATAGCTGCTAGCTACAGGCTTCCTGTGGTAGTGGTTCCATGCTCTATGAGGAGCACACAAGAAAATGATGAAGATGTGACATTATAACTGGAATCAAAGCTATCAATTGTGAAAATATTAGCACCTGCCCTTAACACTCAAGCTATCTCTTGTGAGAATATTAGCACCTGCCCTTAACACTCAAGCTTACACTGCTTGTCAGGGATTATTAGAGAGAACATCAGTCCATCAGCACTCACCTCATGATAACCAGCCATCGGATGTCCTAGAGTCATTGAGCCATTAGGTCCTGGTCTGCCCTGCTGAGTAAATGGTTTTTACAAATCAACAAATGCATAAAACATATGGCTCTAAGACATGTTGGACAGGGTAGACATTTAGATAACCAGTCGATAGCATTCCAAGTCAGTACTTACTGTAACATGTAACACACAACAGTGACACTGCCATGTAAACATATAAATCAATGACTGCGACATGTAAACATATAAATCAATGACTGCAACATGTAAACATATAAATCAATGACTGTGACATGTAAACATATAAATCAATTACTATGACATGTAAACATATAAATCAATGACTGTGACATGTAAACATATAAATCAATGACTGTGACATGTAAACATATAAATCAATTACTGTGACATGTAAACATATAATGCAATGACTGTGACATGTAAACATATAAATCAATTACTGTGACATGTAAACATATAACGCAATGACTGTGACATGTAAACATATAACGCAATGACTGTGATATGTAAACATATAATGCAATGACTGTGACATGTAAACATATAATGCAATGACTGTGACATGTAAACATATAATGCAATGACTGCGACATGTAAACATATAATGCAATGACTGTGACATGTAAACATATAATGCAATGACTGTGACATGTAAACATATAATGCAATGACTGTGACATGTAAACATATAACACAATGACTGCGACATGTAAACATATAATGTAATGACTGTGACATGTAAACATATAATGCAATGACTGTGGCATGTAAAAATATAATGCAATGACTGTGGCATGTAAAAATATAACATAATGACTGTGACATGTAAACATACAATGCAATGACTACGACATGTAAACATTTAATGCAATAACTGCGACATGTAAACATATAATGCATTGACTGCGACCTGTAAACATATAACACAATGACTGCGGAATGTAACATTAAACAATGGCAATTACATCAATGACTGTGGCATTAAAAACAACCCATTGACTGTGACATTAAAACATAACTCACTGACTGTGACATTAAAACATAACTGACTAACATTAAAACATACAGCAATGACCGTGGCATTAAAACATACAGCAATGACTGCGACATTAAAACACAACCCATTGACTGTGACATTAAAACATTATTCACTGATTGTGACATTAACACATAACTCACTGTGACATTAAAATAAACTAGCTGATTGTGAAATTAAAATGCACATCTATGACTGTGACATTAAAACATACACCAATGACTGTGATATTAAAACATAACTGACTGACTGTGACATTAAAAGAAACTCACTGTCTGTGGCATTAAAACATAACTAACTGACTGTGACATTAAAAGAAACTGACTGACTGTGACATTAAAAGAAACTGACTATGACATTAAAAGAAACTGACTATGACATTAAAACATAACTGACTGACTGTGACATTAAAAGAAACTAACTATGACATTAAAACATAACTGACTGTGAAAATAAAAGAAACTGACTGACTGTGACATTAAAAGAAACTGACTATGACATTAAAACATAACTGACTGACTGTGGAATTAAAAGAAACTGACTGTGGAATTAAAAGAAACTCACTGACTGTGACATTAAAAGAAACTCACCGATTGTGACATTAAAAGAAACTCACTGGCTGTGACATTAAAAGAAACTGACTGTAACATTTAAAAAACTCACTGACTGTGGCATTAAAAGAAACTGACTGACTGTGGCATTAAAACATAACTAATTGACTGTGATATTAAAAGAAACTGACTGACTGTGACATTAAAAGAAGCTGTCTATGACATTAAACATAACTGACTGACTGTGACATTAAAAGAAACTGCTGTGACATTAAAACATAACTGACTGTGACATTAAAAGACACTGACTGACTTTTACATTAAAACATAACTGACTGACTGTGGCATTAAAAGAAACTGACTGACTGTGCATTAAAAGAAACTGACTGTGGCATTAAAAGAAACTCACTGACTGTGACATTAAAAGAAACTCACTGACTGTGACATTAAAAGAAACTCACTGACTGTGACATTAAAAGAAACTGACTATGACATTTAAAAAACTCACTGACTGTGGCATTAAAAGAAACTGACTGACTGTGGCATTAAAACATAACTAACTGACTGTGACATTAAAAGAAACTGACTGACTGTGACATTAAAAGAAACTGACTACGACATTAAAAGAAACTGACTATGACATTAAAACATAACTGACTGACTGTGACATTAAAAGAAACTAACTGTGACATTAAAACATAACTGACTGACTGTGACACTAAAAGAAACTGACTGACTGTGACATTAAAAGAAACTGACTGACTGTGACATTAAAACATAATTGACTGACTGTGACATAAAAAAAACTTACTATGACATTAAAACATAACTGACTGACTGTGACATTAAAAGAAACTGACTATGACATTAAAAGTTCCAAAGGTTGTTATTGCCGGGAGTTGTAGTGAGGATAAGCTCTCACTGCAGATAAAATACTTCTATGGCACGCGCCTCAAACAGCCTCTGACAACCAAGTCCAGCTCCCGGCCTTCACGTGTGGCTCAATTTGAGCCCGGTGGAACTGTTTCCACTGACGGGAGAAGGGGCAAAGGCGAGCGACTGGCGCCTTAAAACCAGCAGCTTCGGGCAGATAGGGCTCGTGATCCTTGGTTGGTAGCTTATCTAAGAGAAGGAACTCTGAATTCAAACCACCGCTGCCTTGCGGGAATATCCATTTGTGGAATTGGCTTCGGGAGTAAACCCTGAGGATAAATCCGGAGTCGGTGTCCCTAAGGCAGTCTAATGTTGATTCAACATTATTTTGGCAACTCCTGCGACATGGCTGGTACCAAACTGTATCGGCTACTGCCGTTCCTTTGGATCTACCGGCTGTGTGGAGAGGGGGAACATGCTGCATGGGCAACAGCTTGATCTCCATATAACTGTGACCAAGCTCGCGCCCTGGAGAGGACACTCCAGCTTCACCCTATAGGTGTCGGCAAAACACGGGAAGTAGCAGTTACCGGTTATAAGCATTTTGCCCAATTGGCGTAGGGCATGGCGCCAGGGGCTACTTCCGACAGTGGGAGAGGTTCTAGGATCTCATTGGACAGCTACCGCCCGCTTCAAGCTGGGCAGCCCCCAGTCAATAAGGTGTTGTCCCGCCACTGTCTGCTTTCCCCATTGGGTGCATGGGGATTAGGGTCAAACCCGAACTGTGGACAGAAAATTTTGCACCAAGCAATTATCGAAAAAATAGAAATAAGCAAACTCTCAGATTGGGATGCTGGAACGTCTGGACTATGTTGACTGGACTATCCGAAAACCTACAGGATGTAAACGATGTAAGGAAGACAGCCATAATTAATGATGAGCTTAAACGACTTCAGGTGGATATAGCTGCACTTCAGGAAACATGCCTGGCGGGCTCTGGAACGGTGAGCGAGAAGGACTACACATTTTATTGGCAAGGGAAAGATCTTAATAAAGCTAGAGAACATGGAGTAGGTTTTGCGGTCAAAAAATCGCTAACTAACATGGTTGAACCAGGCGAGAGTGGATCAGAACGCCTGTTAACGCTCCGCCTGCAAACTAGCACAGGTCCCATCACCCATGTCAGTGTGTATGCTCCTACTCTGTACCCTGCCTCAGAAGCTAAAGATGAGTTCTACGAGAATCTAGCAGCAGTCATCAAAAGCATACCTAGGCAAGAACAGCTTGTTCTCCTTGGTGACTTTAACGCTAGAGTGGGTGCCGATAATGTTTCATGGCCTTCATGTCTGGGCAGGTTTGGTATTGGCAAGATGAATGAAAATGGACAACGGCTCTTAGAGTTGTGCGTCCACCATGATCTCTGCGTGACCAACACCTACTTTCAGACAAAACCCCAGCATAAGGTGTCATGGAGACACCCACGATCCAAGCACTGGCACCAACTTGACCTGATTCTCGTCAGAAGGCCACTCCTCAGGTCTGTGCTCTCCATGCGCTCGTACCATAGTGCAGACTGTGACACAGATCACTCCTTGGTTTACTGCAAAATCACAGCACAACCAAGAAAACTCTATCGTGTCAGACATGAAGGGAAACCACACATTGATACCAGCAAGATGTCAGACCCTTTCATGATCGCTCAATTCAGTGCGACCTTCAAGAAAGTGCTCAGTAGCCCTCAGCATGGTGATACTATTACACACAGAGAACTGGGAGCATCTACGGAACACCATTCAAAGTACTGCACTTGCCACCTTTGGTAAGAAAACAGCAAAGTCAAATGACTGGTTTGACGCTTCATCAGATGTGATGGCACCTGTTATTGAAGCTAAGTGCAGTGCTATGAATGAATACAAACGTTCACCGAGTGCCAGAACCCTACAGATCCTGAGGGCTACGAGAAGCAAAGTTCAACAAACTGCTCAATGCTGTGCAAATGACTATTGGCTCCAGCTCAGTGAGAGCATCCAGATCGCAGCGCAAACAGGCAACATTAGACAAATGTATGACGGTATAAAGAAAGCACTTGGCCCCCATAAAAGTAAGACGGCACCACTAAAAACCATCAGCGGAGAGAAGCTAACCGATAAGGGTAAGCAGATGGAGAGGTGGGTCGAGCACTACTCTGAGCTTTACGCTAGAGACAATACCGTAACGCCTGCAGCCCTTGATGCTGTCAATAGTCTGCCAACTATGGAGGAGCTGGATGCCGAACCAACATTAGAGGAACTCAGTAAGGCCATTGATAGCTTGGCCTCTGGCAAAGCACCAGGCAGTGATGGGATTCCTCCTGATTTAATCAAATGCTGTAAGAGCACGCTATTACATCCCCTGCATAGGATGCTGTGCCAGTGCTGGGAAGAGACAACTATTCCTCAAGACATGCGAGATGCCAAGATTGTAACACTGTATAAAAATAAAGGAGACAGAAGTGATTGCAATAACTACAGAGGCATCTCTCTTCTTAGTATTGTTGGTAAGGTTTTTGCCAAAGTCATCTTAATGCGACTACACAAGTTAGCTGAGCGCATATATCCAGAGGCACAGTGTGGATTCCGAGCTGGCAGATCAACAACAGACATGATCTTCTCTCTCCGCCAGCTTCAGGAAAAATCAAGAGAGCAGAAAAGACCATTATATATTGCCTTTATAGACCTCACAAAAGCATTCGACCTGGTTAGTAGGGATGGACTCTTTAAAATCCTCCTGAAAATAGGCTGCCCTTCTAAAATGCTGGAAATGATAAAGTCATTCCATGACGACATGAAGGGAACAGTCCAATATGCTGGAAGCACGTCACAGCCCTTTGATATACGAAGTGGCGTTAAACAAGGCTGTGTTCTGGCTCCGACCCTCTTCGGAATCTTCTTTGCCTTACTCTTGAAACATGCATTCAGAGATGCAACTGAAGGAATATGCCTTCACACTAGGTCAGATGGCCGTCTGTTTAATCTTTCAAGGCTGAAGGCAAAAACAAAAATAAGAAGGGTCATTATAAGAGATTTGTTGTTCGCTGATGATGCTGCAGTCGTCACTCAAAGCCAACAGGAGCTTCAGAGCTTGATGAATCGCTTCACTAAAGCATGCAAGGACTTTGGCCTCACAATAAGTCTAAAGAAAACGAATGTGCTGAGTCAGAATGTGGGTGCTGCACCAGTTATCACTATCGATAACTATGAATTGGCAGTGGTGCACCACTTCACATACCTAGGGTCTACCATCAATGACAAACTCTCACTGGATACAGAAATCGACAGCCGCATTGGCAAAGCCGCAGCTACCTTTGCCCGCCTCACATTGCGTGTTTGGGGAAACTCTAAACTCACAATGAAGACCAAAGCTGCGGTATATAATGCCTGCGTCACCAGCACACTCCTATATGGCAGCGAGACCTGGACGACCTATGCTAAGCAAAAAAGAAGGCTCAATACCTTCCATTTGCGGTGCCTACGCCGCATCCTCGGCATCTCGTGGAAAGATAAAGTGACAAATGTCGAGGTGTTGTCACGTGCTGGCCTTCAAAGTATGTATACGCTGCTTAGACAGCGCAGACTTCGCTGGCTTGGCCATGTTCGCCGCATGGAAGATGGTCACATCCCAAAAGATATCTTCTACGGACAATTAGCAGATGGCAAGAGAACAGTTGGGCGACCACAGCTGAGGTTCAAAGATGTGTGCAAGAGAGATATGAGGGCACTGGACATGGATCCAACAACATGGGAGGATGAAGCTGCCGATCGCACTAAGTGGCGATGCTATTTACGGCACCACCTCAGATTGGGCGAAGAGAGGCTCACACAAGAAGCAGAGGTGAGGAGAAAACGTCGAAAGGAGCACCAGGAAAATAAGCAGTTGAGGGCTGTCACCTCAGGGGCGCATTCCCATAGTCAGTTATGACTGAAGGGGCTATTATTATTATTATGACATTAAAACATAACTGACTGACTGTGAAAATAAAAGAAACTGACTGACTGTGACATTAAAAGAAACTATGACATTAACTCTTAGTATACGAGCGGCCTCTCAGAAAGGCCGATGATCGATCCTCGTCAATAGCGAAAATGTATAGGTGAATGCATGTTTAAAACCACTGAACAATTTAGTTACGTGCATGATATAGGGGTGATAAGGTCTATTATATACTGGACATCACACTGATAAAGCTTTGTTTCTCGCACCAGATTAGTATGGACTGGTTTTTTTGTGAATAGCTCGTCCAGTCACAATGTTCTGTAAATGGGTCAGGTTACCTACTGTTGGGGCCCTGACAAGGTGTACTGTGAAGTGCGTATTCTGATGTAATGGGTGAGTGTAGACATCAATGATGACAAACACGAATGGATGACAGTTCGACAGGTGCACAGGTGTAGCCGTGTATACCGTGCTTTATTCAGAAAACAGACTATATTCTAACAAGACAGAGGAAGCACAGACCACCCCATAATTTTATATTTTATGAGAAACAGAAAATAATAAATTATAGTGTCACATATTTAGGACAGAGTCGCTTCCACACGCCATTTCTAATAATTGGGTGATTTCCCCTGACCAATCGGATAGCTCAGATTTACCCCGGGGAATATAGAACACGGCGCCATCTGGCAGTCAGAACGAAGGAGCGAAACTTTGGAGGACGTGTCTGGTCCAGCTCTACATATTCCTTAGTTTGAAGAAATCAACTGTAACATTTATTATAAAATGTGTAATTCAGGACATTGAGTGGTTTTATATTCCTTACTTGCGTAAGTAGTAACTATCATTCAACGCATATTTTTGAACAGAGCTTCCAACTCTGGTTGCAGCAGAACTAGGTTCGAAGATTGAGTCAATTTGCAAAACTAGTCTTACACCTAAAACCATGCTGAGCTGAAAATACCCTTGTGTTGGAAAATATTTAACTCAAGGAATACTTATGATGATAAAGAAATCAAGGACTAATCTGAAGGGATGAGAATATGTCGTCGAACCTAAAATAATACGTTAACCTAAAGGAAGAAAACGGAGAAAAGAAAAAGTTCGCCATATTTGACAAATTGAGTAGGCCTATGAGATAAAGATGCAAAAGGGATTTTTGCATCGATGAAAGCATCTGATGATAAGTTAAAACTTTATTGTGCTTATTATTGTAAAAATGTTCTGAATTCTAGACTTTTGTTAAAATTTGACTTCATGCTGAAAGATATTAAAAGTTTTGCTTGAAATAGAACGCTGTTGAAAAGGTGAATTTCTACAGTTTGAGATTAAGCTAAGAAATCTATCCATCTCAGTTAAATTTGCTACATCAACACCTAAGAGAAGAAAATCGAACCTGGTGACCCAATCTTACAAAGGAGAGGAAAATATATCTCTAGCGGTCAAGGCTAGTTAACCAAACCTACTCTCTATAAAATAAACTGTAAACCCTGCATACCCCGGCACTGCCACACAGGTCACTCACTCCAATCACAGGTGGAAGTCAAGGATGGCTGGACTACTGTGGTCGTTTCATATTATTTAATAGGACATACACATGGACAGTACGAGCATCGTTACAGGAACACAGGTCGACATAAATAGCATATTGTTGATCAATGGTCTACCATCATAAGTTAGCATTCATGTTGACTAACATAGCAATGGAACATCTGTAAACAAGCACTTAGATTTCCATCGTTTATCAATACAATCATCAGGCCTTACTGACCGAGCATGTCAGTGAATAAATACTGTTCAAACTTGACTCCTAAACAGGACCTCTTTTCTAGCGAAGATTCCTTTAGGTAAAGTACAGCAAATCTATGTGAAGATAATGTTAACCCACTAGGATCGGTGTAAAGTGCAGTAACTAGGTCAGCGTTTGTTGACATTTGGTTTGTTGGACATTTGCCATACAACTGACAGTGTTACACGGCAAGCTTGGTTGAAACATAGAACATTACACATCAGGACTGGAGAATATTTGACAGTGTTTGCGAAAGGAAATGTTATTGAACTGAGAAGTCCTACATCGATTGTTATCATTCACATCAACGATGGAGCTTCTATTTCTGTGTTGAATTTAAAATAATTAGACCAGAAGTATTTGTTTAATAAAGTACCACAGTACTGTACTATTAGGCAGTGTAACTGAGCCTTCATACATTTTTCCTGCAACACTCTATTTACATCATATTGCCATACTATTTATGCATTTATCTATTTATGTTTAAATATTTATGTGATATTTGTTTGTATCCAGCGGGTTGTTGTTTTGGTTGGGCGGTGTCACACAACAGAGTATCCCACGTAATAGAGGGTCTGTTGTGTGCGTTTCTATAGGTGCAATTTTCTTGATTGAAAATTTGCTGCGACAGCTGTTGCTATTAGTGTTAGCTGTGAAGACTGTACTCATTGTTGTTTTTGTAATATTCCTCTGTTCTTTAGTTTGTTTTGATTTGTTTGTAATTTGTTGGTCTACCCTATTCTATCTTTCAGTTCTATTCTCAATTTATATTTATATACTGTGGCGTTATTTGTATTTGTTATCCTCTTGCGGTTTATCTTTTATTGTTTTTCCCATTTGATTTATTTCATTTCCGCAAATGTTTTCATGTTCTTCTGTATAACTGTTTTGTTTTGTGCCTGATCGACATACACTATTTTAAATATAGTTGATCATATAAATTGATGTACAAGAATCAACTGATAGTTAATTGCTATTGCTAAAGGTACACAGTTGATGATATAAAACACTATTTCTGGTGCACTGCACTTATATTATAGAGTGAACCAGCAACTTATAGCTGTTATTATATAAGGATTTATACAAGACCTTTGTAAGGCTTGTTTCCCACAGTGATTGGGATAGTTAAGTACTATTTTCCACAGGTTACAAAGTTATCATACAAGGTCTTTGATTAAGACTAAGAAAGTGAATTTATTTACTTTTGCAAATTACTGATCTTATTAGACAAGATGTCTACATTAGATTATTTTATCACACAAGGCAGGGCTCTTGATAAGACTGGTCAGCAATTAGAAGAATGGGCAGTTGCTCAATATGACAAAGCATTAGCTGCAGAGGAGAGAAAACTTGCTGCTGCTGCTGAAGAAAGAAAAGCATTGATTGAAGAAAAGAAATTAGCAGCTGAGGAGAAAAGATTAGAAGCTGAGGAAAAAAAATTACAAAGAGAGTATGAACAAAAGAAATTGCAGATACAGACTGATGAAAAAAGATTCCAGATGGAAATAGAAAAAGAGAAAAGAAAAGATGAGGCTGCTGCTGAAGAGAAAAAATTACAAGCTGCTGCTGAAGAGAAAAAATTACAAGCTGCTGCTGAAGAGAAAAAATTACAAGCTGCTGCAGAAGAGAAAAGATTACAAAGAGAAGCTGAAGCTCAAGAGAAAAAAAGCAATAAGAGAACATGAACACCAAAAAGAACTTTTAGCATTTGAGTTAGAAAAGTTAAAGTTAACAAACATAAGTAATGTTAATCAAGCATCTAGTGGTAATGGTAAACCCTTTACTTACAAGGTCAAGGTACCAGCGTTCAACCCTTCCAGTGATGACATAACATTCTGGCTAAATAGATTTGAACGCTCGTGTCGAGCCCATAATGTGGACAAATCACAATATGCTAACCAGTTATCAGAAAATCTGAAAGGTGATTCTCTGACTAGTTTAAGTTTGGTTGAAGAGGCTGACAAAGATAACTATGATGTTATTAGGGCAGCCTTATTAAAGAAGTATCAGTTGTCTGAAGAGGGTTATCGGAAGTTGTTTAAGACAATGGTGCCTGAGGCAGGTGTAGAATTCTCAGAATTCATTGCAAGGACACGTCTTACATTTGATCGTTGGATTGAGCTATCCAAAACAGAAAAGACTTATGAAGCCCTTATGGACTTGATACTCAGAGACAAGATTATGTCAAGTATAAATAAACCTTTCCTCGAATTCTTACATGAGCGTAAACCTAAGTCTCTAAAAGAAATGGAACAGTATTGTACCCAATACGTCACTGCACATCCGGACGTAGCTATTAGCAACAGTAAGGTTAAAGAAGGTATGCCAGTTGCTTCTGCAACACCATACAACCCTAATCACTCTCACAAATTCCAAGGACCTCAAAATAAGTTTAATAAAAAAGGTAACTATTACAGTTATCAGAACCAAGGTAACCAATCATTTCAGGGTTCTTCTTCGAATACCTGGAGAAGAGCTGACAGCCCTCGATTCAGGGGTGGTCATAATTACAGGAACTTTCGCAAAGGAAGTCATTCTAGCAACTATCCAAGTTTTCCTTCATGGAGACAACAGGATCATAATTACCGAGATACTCATTATAATGAATATGATGATAGTAACCAAAGGAGCTATGATTCAAACCCGAGTAGGGGTTATAATAGTGGAAACAATGATAAGTACAGAGGCAATAATAACAGAGGTAGAGCACAAATTCAAAAAACATAAAGCTCATTACCAGGCGAACTCTGCACAGCAAGAGTCCCACGAAGCCTATAAACAAAGTAAAGATAATGATGACTCTAATAATATGGCATGTGCCGCTTTTGATTTTGGGAGAGCATCTCAGTGCCCCCAATGCAAAACATTATTTGAGCCAACCACAGTGTCTACTTTAAGCTGTGGGCATCCTCTTCCCGCTCTTCCTGCGTCAATCGCGCATGATGGGAGAGGTTCTCTTGTCTTACACAAAGGTTTAGTAAATGACAATCCAGTCTCAGTACTTTTTGATTCTGGATGCACAACTATTGGGGTTAGGCAGTCACTCATAGATCCTTCTCATTCTACAGGCAAAGTAGTCAAATGCGTAACATTTGGCGGCACCATAGAGAAATACTCTACCGCTATCATTAGGATTGCTACTCCTTTCTTCACAGGAGATGTACACGCATGTCTTTTGCCGAATCCGATCGCTGATCTTATCATCGGTCGCATTCACGGAGTCAAAGAATGCACTCCGGAGCAAATTTCCGTTTGGGAAAATCAAAATATGCAATCTGCTAATGCGGTAGTCACTAGAGCTCAAGCTCTCAATATGCCTGAAACTTCATCTGTTGAAGATAATGAAGTGCATAACCAAGATGATCCCTTGGTAATTTCTCGTGACTCGTTTATAAAACAACAAGAAGAAGATCCGACTCTTAAGAAATTCTTCACTCTTGTAACGAAAGGTGATCCGAATAAAGATTCAAATTGTAAATCTTGGATTACAATGAAGAATGGCGTACTTGTACGTATGGTGCAAGACTCCACTAAGTCAAGTCATTCTCAGATTCTTGTACCCAAGAATTTGAGAGTTAAGATCTTACAACATGCACACGACTCTCAGTGTGCTGGTCACATGGGTTTTTCCCGTACAAAGTCAAGAGTTCTTGCGGCTTTCTTTTGGCCTTTTGTGAACAAGGACATACGGATCTATTGTCGATCCTGTAAAGTATGTCAAGAAGTCAAATCCAAAGGTCCTCGTCATGCTGCGCCTATTCAGGCTGCAGATATTCCTATTCGTCCATTCCAGAAAATGGCGATAGACATCATTGGTCCATTCAAGATCAAATCTGCTAGAGGACATCAGTTTATCTTAACGTGTGTAGACATGTGCACACGTTGGCCAGAGGCTATCCCTCTAAAGAGCATTACTACCGCTGACATTGCAGATGCTCTTTGGCTTATATTTTCTCGGCTGGGATTCCCCGGAGAAATATTATCAGATCATGGCACCCAACTGATATCGGATACCATGTCTCAAGTAATGTCTACTCTACAGATAGAGAGATCTTTGAGTAGCATCTATCATCCTATGTCCAATGGGATGGTCGAGCGACTAAATAGAACACTTAAGAACTTATTAGGGAAGATAACTGAGGATCATCCTCAAGATTGGGATAGGGTTTTACCCGCGGCCCTCTTCGCGTACAGAGAGGTCCCCAATGAACATACAGGGTTTTCTCCCTTTGAACTTGTCTTTGGCGCGCGACCGCGCGGCCCAATGTCTTTGCTGCATGATCTTATAACAGCTGACAATATTGACGATGACACAAAATCTTCTTACGAGTATGTCATCGCGCTGAGACAGAAGATTATCGAAGCATGCAAATTGGCAACGTCCTCTTCTGAATTTGCTAAGCAGAAGGCAAGACAATTTGCTAATAAGAAGAGAACTTTACGACAACTTTGTCCTGGTGACAAAGCATTTGTTTTGCTACCTTGTCGTGAAAATAGACTCCTTATTAGTTGGAAAGGTCCGTACGATATAATATCGAAAATTTCAGATGTTGACTACATCGTCGATATTAACGGGAAGCATAAAACCTTCCACATCAATATGCTTACGGAGTTCCATGAACGTCCTGACTATCTACAGCCTATTTTCCAGGCAACGGACGATTCTCATGTCAAACATGGTCATTACTCATCACTGTCTGTAATACAGGATGAGGAAACAAGTTTTTCGGATGTTAATCTTCCGCTTCCAATGATCCCACTTCATTCTAGTGAATCATGGAAAGACGTTACTGTTTCTCCTGATTTGTCTCTAGGAGAACGGCGACAAGTTTCGTCTATGTTACAAACATTTCAGGATGTCCTCACTGACATCCCTGGGCAAACTCATGTCATTGAGCATGACATTGTTCTAACTGAACATACTCCAATTAGGGTTAGACCTTATCCTATCCCTATACATTTCCAAACACAGGTTGAAAAGGAGTTGGATGAAATGATATTTATTTACAAATAATCGAACCATCCACTTCTGCATATTCTTCGCCGATGGTTATTGTTCGAAAAAAAGACAATAACATACGTCTTTGCGTTGACTATCGCAAATTGAATCAAGTTACGAAGTTCGATGCTGAACCTATGCCTTTACTAGAAGAGCTACTTACTCGTCTTTCTAAATCGCATTTTTTCACTAAACTTGATTTGTCTAAAGGATATTGGCAAGTTCCATTATCCGAACGCGCCAAACCTCTTACCGCTTTCTCTACTCCCAGAGGCCTTTTCCAATGGAATTTTATGCCTTTCGGCCTTATGAACGCACCAGCTACATTTGTACGCATGATGCGTCGAATCCTATCGTATCGGTCAGATGTCATTGCTTATCTAGACGACATCTGTCTTTTCAGCGATACTTGGGAAGATCACTATTCAGGGTTAGTTGAATTATTATCAACTCTGCGTGAGTATAACCTGACAGCAAAACCATCCAAAGCTTGTATTGGCTTTAGCGAAATTGCTTTCTTAGGCCATCGAGTAGGTCACGGTTTCTTGAAGACAGAAGACCATAATATCACTAAGATACTTAACATCTCTATCCCTAGGACTAAAAAGCAAGTGCGAAGTCTTTTAGGTCTCATACAATTTTATGGACGTTTCATTCCGAATCTGTCCTCTATCATGGCACCTCTCTCTACACTATTAAAGAAAGGGTCGCCTAACATGGTTCACTGGTCTCATGAATGCCAATCTTCACTAGAGAAGATCAAAACTATGTTTTCATCACCACCTATTTTAGTGTTACCTACAACAGATAAGACATTTGTTCTTCGTAGTGACGCTTCATCCACTGGGATTGGAGCGGCACTAATGCAAGAGTACTCTGGAACTCTGCATCCTGTAATGTATATATCCAGAAAACTTAATGCTGCAGAAAGGAATTACTCGGTTTTAGACCGTGAATTATTGGCAATGGTTTGGTCAATTCTCAAACTCCAAAGATTCCTTCTGGGCGCGCATTTCGTAGTGGAAACTGACCAAAAAGCTCTTACGGCTATCCAAAGTAAGAACTTGAAGAGCTCGAGATCAACTCGATACGCAATCGCTCTTCAACCTTTTCATTTCTCGGTACGAGCTATCCGTGGTTCAGAAAATGTGATGGCGGACATTCTGTCCAGATGCCCACATGATGCCACTTAACTGTTAAATATTGGATCTTTTTAATATGTATAACTTTACAACAGTTATTTTTTGTTTCTTTACTAAGATACACATTTGTAATTTAATAATAGAATGATGGTATCGCTACTTAGCGGTTATTGATGTTTATTCACCGCTGTTCTTTGATGATTGTTTCTTCATAAATCATAAATTTAAGATTATAGTGTGAATTTTTGGTATGCATTGTATAATTACCAGAATTGTATTATACGTACATCACACCTTCCTGGAAACATTTATTCGTAGAGAAACAATTTCTCTCAGATTTTGAGATATATTCTCACCGGTCATATTAGGAATTATAGTTATTCCTGATATTTTCATCTGCGCAGTATTCTTGCGTTGTGAGCCTATTGTACGTTGCTCCTAGATGTATTTAAAAAAAAAAAATTTTTTTTTTTTTTTTCCCGGGAGGTGTGGTAAGACTGTAAAGTGCAATCTTTACTATCTTGCAATATAATACATTTATATACTTATTATGTTCGCAAATATTTTGTAAACAAAGTATTTCCTTTTTTAAGTGCTTAAGGAGAAGTCATTTTTGAGTTACTTCCCTTGAAAGGAGTTCCGTCATCTTCGATCGGACTCCGCGGACGAGTCTAGGCCTACTGCGATTTATTCTTTGGCTGGGTAGGAATAGATTGTTCTTGCTTCAGTATATCTATGGCCTGAATTTATACGTAGTGTTTGTATGAGTAGGACGAGTCTGTCTTATATATGGATATCTTTACATTTCTAAGTCGAACTATGTTGGTTGTCGCTAGAAAAGGTCAAAGGCTATGCAGCGGAAGTATCGCTAGCAGGGGGTGTGATTCATGGCTGTCATCCTGTCGAGATGTCGAATTTTGTTGTAGCCGGCTTATCGCCGAGAAAGTGATCTATAAGTAAATGGGGAAAAGTGATAGTCATTTAGACATGTTGTATGTACTTTACCCCAGTGTGTATTCTCTTTTGCCAAGGAATGGCAAAGGTATATTTCGCATAGAAAGGTAAAACCACAATTTATTATGAACTTGGGCTTCGCCATCGTTGTCGATAAGCAGATGCACAGTGGTACTTTTGAAAAGAATATTTATTCAAAGGAAGATGACATTCCTATGTATCAGCACTAGATTATATGATATTATTCAATTACCTCTATGATAGAAGCTATGAAGAAATGAGGACATTTAACGAATGACCAATTTTGGTCTGTATCCAATAGTGAGTGAAGCTCACGAGAGAAGCACAGCCATGTTGAAATCCATATACTTTGTATTTATCGAGTGAGAAAAAGGGATGCCTGTACTATCGCTCGATGAACCAAGAGATCACTGCTACATGTGAGAACCCATGTCTGGGATTCCTATATCTTTATGAAAAATATATATATTGAACTTTACGTGAAGGGATATTCGCTAGACGAGGTTAAGTCTAGGAGCCTTCCTATATATTGGTTATGGACTGACGTGCCCAGTCAGTAAAGCCAGATGATTTACATGATGGAACTCTGAATGCTTATTTACGAATGCTCCATTATGATATTTGCCAAGCATGAATGCTAACTTAAGATGATATTCCTGTGACCAACATTATGCTGTCTATGTCGACATTTGTTCCTGTAACCATACACGTACTGTCCAGGTGTGCGTCTCATTAAATGTTATAAAAAGACCACCGTAGTTCCAGTACTTCTTGAATTCGAACAGTGTGAGTATGAGTGATGTACTACCAACCTGACAACTCTATCGAATCATTCTACCATTCGCGTACTGACATTCACATACACACTCATTGTCTACACTCACATTCTTGTCGGAGCCTCATCACGTTCCAGGACAAGATGACCTGTATGACCAAAACTGTGCTGGGTTTAATGAGTTGACAATCGTTACACTTTACTACACCAGTCCCAACATCTACATTTATCAACTGGTGGACATTCACGGCATTTAACAACTACTGGCCAGTATGAGTTTAACAATCGGGTTTTCTTTATCACTGTGATCTCTTAATCATCACCTGATAATAAGGGGGGCATCCCCGTTCTCTGATTGATGATTGACAATAAATAGGATTCCCAAAATACATAGGATTCCAAAATGGCTTCTGGTTCCCTGTTGAGCATCGCTCACTATACGGATGTATAGTAAATCTTCAATCGAAGCTTTGTTCATCAACAATAAATGATTCTACAAGAATCAGCATATTCTGTCCTCATAATTGCTGCATATAAACATATACAGTGCTGCTAGATAAACATGTCGTCCCGACATATACATAGGTAAATTCATATCGACGTCTGCCCATCTGAGCCTAGGAATGAAAGAGTTCAGTGAACAGTTCTTTACCTTGCCATACGAAATATACTAGCAAACACAAACACTCTCCTGGCGTTACTGAATCAACACTGGGGAACTCATGGATTTAACAATCCTAGAAGAAACTATCTTCGTCCCCATAATCAATCGAAGAGATCACAAACTTTGGACAGGTCTAAGACATGACATCCCGCCAGGCTCCTTCATCAACGAAGAACTCCCTAACGTACCTTCATGCGCCGAAAGCACCTGACCCCAAAGTACAGTACAAGGAAAAATAGTTCCACATAGACATACCAAGATATCACGATATAAGACCGAATCGTCTGAAATAGACACAGAGTAAACATAGACTCGGACCATAAACATTCTTGCATAAACCTAAACAAGAACAATCTGTTTTCTGGCCCAACAAGGCACAGACTAACAAAATCCAGATTCATACGCCAAATTCGATCTCCAGGGGAGATAATCCATATAACAACAGTATCAATCAATCATGAGTGATATATCTTTGAACAGGAAAGTATCCTGATTCTAAAAATAAATACCTTCCCTCTGACAGATAAATATAATAATAAATATATACATTGTATATATATATATATATATATATATATATATATATATATATATATATATATATATATACCACTAATCTGTTGGTAACAAGGGGTTTCATTTCTTCACATTTTCATATACAACACTTTATGTTATCTTTATAAATAAATTATTTATTGCAAAATCTGTAATGGTAGTCATGAAATTAGCTCGTATACTAAGAGTTAAAACATAACTGACTGACTGTGGAATTAAAAGAAACTGACTGACTGTGACATTAAAACATAATTGACTGACTGTGACATAAAAAAAACTTACTATGACATTAAAACATAACTGACTGACTGTGACATTAAAAGAAACTGACTATGACATTAAAACATAACTGACTGACTGTGAAAATAAAAGAAACTGACTGACTGTGACATTAAAAGAAACTGACTATGACATTAAAACATAACTGACTGACTGGAATTAAAAGAAACTGACTGTGGAATTAAAAGAAACTCACTGACTGTGACATTAAAAGAAACTCACTGACTGTGACATTAAAAGAAACTCACTGACTGTGACATTAAAAGAAACTGACTGTAACATTTAAAAAACTCACTGACTGTGGCATTAAAGGAAAATGACTGATTGTGGCATTAAAACATAACTAACTGACTGTGCCATTAAAAGAAGCTGTCTATGACATTAAACATAACTGACTGTGACATTCAAAGAAACTGACTGTGACATTAAAACATAACTGACTGACCGTGACATTAAAAGACACTGACTGACTGTGACATTAAAACATAACTGACTGACTGTGGCATTAAAAGAAACCGACTGACTGTGCATTAAAAGAAACTGACTGTGGCATTAAAAGAAACTCACTGACTGTGACATTAAAAGGAACTCAGTGACTGTGACATTAAAAGAAACTCACTGACTGTGACATTAAAAGAAACTGACTAACTGTGGCATTAAAAGAAAATGACTGACATTAAAAGAAACTCACTGACTGTGACATTAAAAGAAACTCACTGACTGTGACATTAAAAGAAACTCACTGACTGTGACATTAAAAGAAAATGACTGTGACATTAAAAGAAACTCACTGACTGTGACATTAAAAGAAACTGACTGTGACATTAAAAGAAACTGACTGTGACATTAAAAGAAACTCGCTAACTGTGACATTAAAAGAAACTGACTGACTGTGACATTAAAAGAAACTGAATGACTGTGACTTTAAAAGAAACTTACTATGAGATTAAAAGAAACTGACTATGACATTAAAACATAACTGACTGACTGTGACATTAAAAGAAAACTGACTGACTGTGAACATTAAAACATAACTAACTCGCATTAAACCATAACTGACTGTGACATTAAAAGAAACTGACTATGACATTAAAACATAACTGACTGACTGTGGCATTAAAAGAAACTGACTGACTGTGACATTAAAAGAAACTGACTGACTGTGGCATTAAAACATAACTAACTGTGACATTTAAAGAAACTGACTAACTGTGACATTAAAAGAAACTGACTGTGACATTAAAAGAAACTTACTGTGACATTAAAAGAATCTGACTGACTGTGACATTAAAAAAACAAAAACTGACTTTACCGTGGCAATAAAACATATCTGACTAACTGTGACATTAAGAGAAACTGACTAACTGTGACATTAAAAGAAACTGACTGTGACATTAAAAGAATCTGACTGTGACATTAAAAGAAACAGATTGACTGTGGCATTTTAAAAGAAACTGACTGACTGTGGCATTAAAACATAACTAATTGACTGTGACATTAAAAGAAACTGACTGCCTGTGACATTAAAAAAAAACTGACTGTGACATTAAAACATAACTGACTATGACATTAAACCATAACAACTGACTGTGACATTAAAAGAAATTGACTATGACATTAAAACATAACTAACTGACTGTGGCATTAAAAGAAACTGACTGACTGTGACATTAAAAGAAACTGACTGACTGTGACATTAAAACATAACTGACTGACTGTGGCATTAAAAGAAACGGACTGTGACATTAAAAGAAACTGACTGACTGTGACATTAAAAGAAACTGACTGACTGTGACATTAAAACATAACTGACTGACTGTGACATTAAAAGAAACTGACTGACTGTGGCATTAAAACATAACTAACTGTGACATTTAAAGAAACTGACTAACTGTGACATTAAAAGAAACTGACTAACTGTGGCATTAAAAGAAAATGACTGACATTAAAAGAAACTGACTGCCTGTGACATTAAAAAAACAACTGACTGGACTGTGGCATTAAAAACATAACTAATTGACTGACATTAAGAGAAATGGACTAACTGTGATATTAAAAGAAACTGACTGTGACATTAAAAGAAACAGACTGACTGTGGGATTTAAAAGAAAACTGACTGACTGTGGCATTAAAACATAACTAATTGACTTGTGACATTAAAATAAAAACTGACTGTGACATTAAAAGAAACTGGCTTTGGCATTAAAAAAAACTGACTGTGACATTAAAAGAAACTTCACTGACTGTGACATTAAAAGAACTCACTGACTGTGACATTAAAAGAAACTCACTGACTGTGATTAGTAAAACATACATCAATGAGACAGTGACATTGAAACATAAACCCATGACTGTACATGTGTGCATACAATCCAATGAGTGTGACATGTTAAACATAAATTACTGACTTTGACATATAAATAATGACTGAGTCTTCAAGACATGTATTTTCCTTACAGTAATGAACATGTGGAAATATTTAAAAATGTAAGCAGTACCAGAGGAAGCACTGAATAAATTGAATAACACATCACAAAATAGAAGCATACAATTAAAAAAAAAAAAAAAAGCGAGCAATATTAAGGAGACAATATATTTAAAAGCACTGTTAAGAATAGTCAAGGTCCTGCACAGACGGAAGCCCACCTACCAGCTCCCCTGACCTATCACACAATTCATTGTGAGATCCTCCTGCAAATAGCCAACAGGTAAAAGCCTCAAGCTTAGTGTGCAAATGCTGGGTTCTCAACGCATCTTCAAAAACAGGGGTAATCATTATGTGTCAAAATGAATTACAAAAAAAAAAAATCTGGTGCCCATTTTTAACTTACCAACGGTACAGTAACTGAGTGATCAAACTTCTGGCAGAATCTTCCATTGATCTGAGAGAAGACAAGCTGAAGAATTAGCCTTCATTTTTTCCATCTCTTGTCTGTGTCGAATCTTGTCTGTATGAGCAAATCAAATAGGAGTATCTTAAAAGCAGGGTTTAAAAAATTTTGATTAATGTTTAGATTTGCTTTTTATGCACACTAAAATAGCATAAAGCAAATTTGTATAGTACGGTAAAGGATCCCGTCACATGCCCAATTTAGGCATACTGTGAAGATTTGGTGTTTAGGCCCATATTTTCTTGACCATCGGCACACTAAGGGTGATGTGGTCAGCATCATGCCGGCCACCTTAAACCTTCTCAGAGTGCTCTGGTACCCAATTCATGAGGCACTGGGTAGACTCCTGAGAGCCATTTGCAGTCTAAAAAATCCCACCTCAACTGGGAATTGATACCATGGAACCACTGAGCTATGGAAGCAGTGCCACTAACCACTGTGTTTACCTCAGCTTCGTTTGTTAAATCTGTATGGTCGTCTACGGTATTTTAACAGATTTGAATACTATAGTACAAAGACCAACAAACAAAACAAGACAGTTACTGAGCCTTCTAAGTCCAAATTAATAATAATGAACAAACTGTTAATAAACCTAAATGTCAAATCTTATCTAAAGACCTGAAGATGATTCCTTCTATGTCACTTAATAAATGAACAAACTGTTAATAAACCTAAATGTCAAATCTTATCTAAAGATCTGAAAACGATTCCTTCTATACTTCTGCTTCACCTGGCTTAATTGTCCATGGATGTTCTTGACATTTGATAAGGAATACTGCCACAGGGGAACACTTGATCAATGATCCCCTGGCCCCATCTGACATATTCGAAATGAGGTACTGTCACAGGAGATAACTTGATCATGATCCCCTGGCCCCCATCTGACATTTGATAAGGAGGTACTGTCACAGGAAGATAACTTGATCATGATCACTTGGCCCCCATTCTGACATTTTGATATGGAGGTTACTGTCACTAGGAGATAACTTGAATCATGGATCCCCTGGCCCCATTCTGGAGGATATGAAGGTACTTCACAGAGACAACTGAATCTCATGATCCCTGGCCCCCATCAGACATTTGATAAGGAGGTACTGTCAACAGGAACAACTTAATCATATCCCCGGGCCCCCATCTGACATTTGATAAGGAGGTACTGTCACAGGAAGGACAACTTAATCATGATCCCCTGGCCCCCATCCGGACATTTGATATGGATTCC